>JAWQFL010000027.1:299389-329994 GCA_033442365.1 Creolimax fragrantissima | reverse complement strand
CTAAACCCTAAACCCTAACCTCAAGTGTGATTATTTTATGAAACAATTAAACTAAAGTCCTAATCACCCATATCTTCACAGCAATACAATGGATGTACAGGCTACTGTATTCCTTTCCTAGTGGTTCGTTATATTTTGTTGACATCTCATTGTGCTTTGAATGTTCGTTACACAGCTAGTTGACATTGCCAACTTGTTTCATGATACTTTATAGATGTCTTTTTCAGTGGTTTCAAGCAAGCCTGATGGACGGGCAACATCGGGGTCGAGAAACCTGATTTGTGCGTCACGCGCTTTAATGTTAACACGTGCATATTCTCTAGAACCGTCGATGGCAAAAGCGCCTATTCCGTCCTCCGCTATAAAACTGTCTGATGTATATTGGACACGTGCGTCCGGAGTATTGCTGAGGAAGCCATTCGTAAAAGCGGGAAACACTTTAGAGCCGGTCGACATACCATGCACGCCGCACAAACTTATTAAAAAGCATGGAGTAATGGACACAATTGTAAATTTCATGATGACCGCTTTGAAAGTATTGCTTGGATTACAGAATGAATGCAGAATGAACATGCTGAACATGATCGAGCCCTTTACGTAGTAGCTGTTGATGAACCAATCTGGGCGTACTCAGCATAGAGCTTGTGTAATGGAACTTTAAATTCCTTTGCTTGATAACAACGCAATCGTTTGGTAGACCCATGGAAAAGGTATTGCTCAATTCGAGTGAAACCTTGGTGTTGTATTGGTGGATATCTATAGTTATAGAATTCAATAATAGATTAGGATCAATTCAACCGTTCATGCACAGAAAAAATATGAGTAGTGTTATGTGGGATTTTCGGTATAGATGTGTTTTATTGCCAATACATGCTTTACACTTTTCGACGAACAAATGTTATTTTATTCTATTGTCCACTCGGGATGAAGATATGACTCCATAAGTCTTCATTGCACGAGAACATCCATCCATCGTCCACATTCAGTAAATTCCTCTGCTTAATCATCCATAACATTATTGAGTATTGATTGATGACTACATTGATTAGAATGTCATCTGTTTTGATTTTGTGGAAATATGATTCTCCAGTACTGCATTGGTAGTAGGCTAAAGAGGAAAGGCAATATATGAGACGTGGTTTCATGGGAGAGATGTGCCTTGTTAATTTGTTAAAGAATGATGGATCAACAGAAAAGTTGAGCCACATTTTTGCTGAAATATGACCTCGCGTTGTATTCAATACCTGTTCGTACTGAAGTCTCGCCCATGTGGTGAACCCTTTCATTCTGTAAAGTGTTTGTCGTCATAAAGTCTACATTTCTGCTGATAACTCTATGTTTTTCGATAAGTCTGCCCCACGTTTATGGTGGGCCGACTAACTTTCACGCCAGAGTTGGTGTCAACAGTATGTTTGCCGAAGGCATCACTAGTTCTTTCGATGCTGCCGCTGACAAAGGCGGCAATGATTTTCTCGATACTGCTCCTGACAAAAGTATCTATGCTACTGGACTTGGTCGTCATATTCGTTCTCCACAGCCCGGTATGTGGCACCATTCTCATTTTCACGGGAAGTGCGAGATTGCTATCGTATTGTTCGTATAGTTTGAGATTATTAATTTATAGCTCGAGATTTATGTATTTGGAGTACGACAATTGATGAAGAGGTAGTACCCGTCCCTGTGTCATACATCACTCACTTGCAGTAAAATCACCACATATTGCTAGTACAAGTTCTGCTTCACATGATCAATAGATAGTTTCGTCGATAGATGCATTACTCTAGCGAGCACCTATAGCTCAAATTGTTTAACATGCAGCTCGAGATTGTTTATTATACGAAGCAAGGCTATACACAAACACGGCCCCAAGAAAAGTAAAACACACTTTTACAAAGATCGAAGTCCTTAATATCAGTCAGTGTTGTGGGATCAATGTTGATGAGATATTTCTTGGTTTTTATACATCAAAACCAGCACGGAGAAAGAAAGTTGTGAGTAAACACACGCATTCGTGTCTTGCATTGAGTGATAGCAAAGTGATTTATTTATGAAGCAGTAAAAGTCCTAATCACCCATATCTTCACAGCAATACTATGGATGTACATGAACTGTATTCCTTAAATGGCTGTTGGTGATTTTTTGTCTACATATCATTGTGGTTTGAATGTTCGTTACATAGTATGTCGACATAATCTACTCGAACCATGGACTTTCTAAATTCTGTACAGGAGTCTTAGTAATCCCTAGCACCCCAAGCTTTATCTGAGGGGAGTTCAAAGACGTCTTCGTCAAAAGTAACAGAAGCACTATTGGCATAATCGGCGGCGGCCCGTCCGACAGGCATAAAACTATTGCTACGTGCATCATCGTTGTGTCCGTACTCACGTTTGACGCCTAAGCCACCAAAAATAACCTCCCCCATACCTTGACCGGTCGACTTACCATGCACGCCAAACAAACTTATTAAAAGGCATAGAGTAATGGAAAGAATTGTAAACTTCATGACGAACGCTTTGAAAGTATTGCTTAGATTATAGAACGAATGTAGAATGAACCATGCTGAATATGATCGAGACCTTTATGTTCTTGATAACAATGAAACCGTGATAACATATTTTGAGCAATCTCTTGTAGACCCATGAAAACAGTAACGATCAATTCGAGTTAAACCTTAGTGTTCTATTGGTAGTTGCATCCATTCAGAATGTTGTATAGAGTTATATTATAGATTCGGATCAATTCAACCGTTCATTCATGAAAACCATATGGGTAGTTTTATGTGGGATTTTCGTATAGATGTGTTTTATTGCCAATATATGCGTTACACTTCTCGACGAACAATCAGAATGAAGGTATGACTCCCAAGTCTTCATTGCGCGAGCACATCCCTCCATCATCCACATTGAATAAATTCCTGCGCTCAAGCATCTATAACATTGTTGAGTATTCTATTGATAGATGCATTAATTAGAATATCATCTGTAGTGATTTTATAGGAATATGACGCAATAGTCCTGAATTGGTAGTATGCTCACTAGGAAAGGTAATATACGAGATCAACAACATTGTATATACTACAATCAACATATTGACATAGCATAGACAATAATGGGAGCTTTAGTAGTTGATGTGAGATGTAGTTTGATGGGAGAGATGTGCTTGATTAGTTTACGGTTGGCCTACTAATTTTCACTTTAGAGTTGGTGTCATCCGTGTGCTTGCCAAAGACATGACCGCTGACAAAGGCATAAATGATTTTGATACTGCTGGACTTGGTCGTTATAATCGTCCTCCACGGCCTGGTCAAACAAGTATCACAACCCAATATACGTGTCCCGGCATGTTCTACCACTCTCACTTTCATGTGTAGAGCGAGATTGCTAGCGTATAGTGTGTATAGTTCGTATAGCTCGAGATTTTTATATTTGAAGTACGGCAAATGATGAAGAGGTGGTACCCGTCCAAAACGACCACATATTGCTAGTACAAGTTCTGCTTCACATGATTAATAGATAGTCGTCGATTGACGGACGCATTACTCTAGCAAGTACCTATAGCTCAAATTGTTTAATATATAGCTCGAGATTGTTTATTATACAAAGCAAGGCTACACACAAACACGGCCCCAAGAAAAGTAAAACACACTTTATATACAAAGATTGAAGTCCTTAATATCAGTCAGTGTTGTGGAATCAATATGGATGTGAAATTGCTTGCTTTTTATACCTCAAAACCAGCACAGAGTAAGAAAGTTGCGAGAAAAACACTCATTCGTGTGTTGCATTGAGTGATAACAAAGTGCAAGTCAAGGTCAAATGTGATTATTTGATAAAACAATTTAACTCAAAAGTCCTAATCATCAATACCTTCACGCAATACTATTGATGTACATGTACTGTATTCCTCAAATGGCTGTTGGTGATTTTTTGTCTACATCTCATTATGTTTTGAATGCTCGTTACACGGTGAGTTGACATAATCTACTCGAACCATTGTACTTTCTAAACTCTGTGCGGAGTCTTGGTAATCACTAGCATCCCAATCTTTGTCAGCGATATAATTATCCAAGTCTTCGTCAGAGGCATAACCGGCGGCGAGATCACGGAATTCTTCGTCACGTACTTGAAGAGTAACACGTGCATGATGGGTATAATCGCCGACGGCCTCAGCGATGTTCGTCACGCGCAAAACTATTCCCACGTGCACCATCGTGGTGTCCGTACTCACGATTGACGGCTAAGCCACCCGTAAAAACACTCGGAAGAAAGTTAATCCAGCCATCGCTGGTCGACGTACTATGAACGCCGAACAAACTTATTAAATAGCATATTGGACAGAGCTGTAAACTTTATGATGACCGCTTTGAAGCTATTGCTTAGAATATAGAATGAATACAGAATGAACCATGCTGAACATGATCGAGACCTTTATGTTCTTGATAACAATGAAATCGTGGTAACATATTTTAGGCAATCGCTTGGTAGACCCAGCAAACCTGCTTGGACGCAATTATAACATATTCTCACTGGTGGCCTTTTTCTTATCTTTCAGAGAGTTATAAACGAATTCTAAACGCGGACACGGTTACAACAATGTTGGTGCATATGTTTCAAGACCTTTCGAGGTTCGTCTACTTTGTCTGTTTGCGTATTTGTATTTATCAAAATCATTCTTCTTAGTATTTTGAACTCTCAGCCGGTCAAGATTTTTCGAAACAAAGTAGTCACACGGTTTACAGTACTATGATGTGAAGTGTTGTTCGTTATTTGTGAGGTTTGCAAGGAATCCGAGGTGATGAACAAGCAGCAAGGTGAGGGTTTAGGGTTTAGGAACACACAGCAAGGTGAGGGGTTACGGTTTCTGAACAAGCAGCAAGGTGAGAGGTTAGGGTTTAGGAACACGCAGCAAGGCGAGGGGTTACGGTTTATAAACAGGCAGCAAGGTGAGGTGTTAGGGTTTGGGAACAAGCAGTAAGGTGACCAAACAGCAAGGTGAGGGGTCAGTTTCATAACAAGCAGCAAGGTGATGAAAAAGATTCAAGGCGCAGTAGGTTACCAATTCCACTTGGAGTGGTGCAGTGGTAGTGAGGCGTAGCTTGAGGAAGGTAGTGTAGTGGGTAGTGAGAAGGAGATGCTACAATCTCGGTAGTAATACGTATGATGACTGCATGTTCCAAAGTAAAAACAAAGCCATATATACTAAGAGTTTAGCAAATTGTTATATAATCTCCGTAGTATCACAGCGTGTAGCCAGACATACGACACAGGGAAACAAACCAATACGTATGTTTATGATGGCTGCCATTTCAAAAACAATATTGTATAACATGAATAACTTGAAGAAACTCCTGTAATTATTACCTCTACTGCTGGTACTGCTTGAAATTACCAAGTTAGCTATGTAATGAAACTATCCATGAACAACCCTAAACCTTAAAACTTACTTACACCTAGTTCAGTAAAACCTATTTCCTCACTAATCAAGTGACAGGAAATCAATGAGAAATGACACACATACCGCTGAGTGGTGAGTTTGTTTATTTACTGTGACAGCACAAACACGTAAGTGTAATTTAGCAAGTTGAACTATACTTACTGTACCCTGTTAATGTATATAATCGTAATAGTATAACAAACGAAACTGCACCCTATGCATTGACAAGTTCGGACGTCCGCATCAGTGACACGTGTGTAGAGCACACATAAGTATACACACGCTTAAACAGTACATGAATATGTTTCGCTCGCTATTATGCAAATTTGTGGGGTGGTTTGAGTTTTCTCTATTGGTATCCATACACAACTCCAAGTTGTGCATCTGTTTAGAGAACACGTTTTAAAACGGAAACAATGAGCAGTCCGTATGATACAGCCGACAGGGCGGAGGAATCCGCTGTGATAATAGCTGAAATTGCGCAAAGATTGTATGAGCGTGTACCTGAACTGGTGAAACACTCGGACATGGATGCCGATATGTTTGTCGAGTTGCTTTCCTTAAAGAAGTCACAGTACATTCAAGACACACGTGCCCTGCATCCAAGCAACTGGGAGGGTCCGCACACAGATGATGTTTGGGTGGAGTGGGTCACGAAGGCTATGTCTGCTTTTTCTGCAAAAGTATCTTTCAAAATAATATCTTGTAAAAGTCTGTTACGTTTTTCTTGTAGGTGAATTCATATGCTTCGGTAGAAGTATAATAATACATTTGGAAAAGAATATACATAATCATACTAAGCCTACATCAGTATCTGTACCATCACTGGAGATGTCATGCAAAGTAGGACATCTATTACAATCTCACCATTTATTTTGTCGCAGATAATCGAGGCAGAAGATGCTCAACTGAGTAATGAAATATTCCAACAGTTGATTGCAGAAATAAGAGATTTGTGGAGTGGTGTACGGGAAATTACTGTAAGTGAATCAGTTCTCAAGATTACTGGAGAAACGGATAGTCCCAACAATAGTGGTAACGTAAAATATGCTTATTGACTCTTGCGCTGCAATAACATATACTTCAATGTAGTAAAGTACAGAATATATTGCAGCTATGATTTTGGATGTAATTGGAAGGTTTGAGTGCAGACGATATTTGATGGCTTCATTTGTGAGAACGTAGCTATACGTGTAATATATAAACATATATGTACAGATTTAATGGTTGTCTCTTGTTCTGATTAGATTAGAAAATTTCAGAGTGGCCCACAAAGGTTAGTTGTACGTAAAACTGATAAGGGAAATGATACAGTCTTGGGAGCACAAAGAAGGTCTCTCCCATATATGCGCACTCATTGCTCAAAATTTATACTCACATTACATATTCTGGAATCTATTGTATTTTTAATGCTTTCACTTAGATGTTGGAAATAACGAATCCACTGATACGTTTAAAAAGCGTATAGATGTAGCTAACCGCATGCTCAGTAACATCGCGTTGGTATCAGATGCTCTGCATATGGAGAACCATAATGATGAGATGAACAAACACCAAGGATTGGATGTCAGTCTGGAGGATACTGGCATGGATGGCGACGATGAAGGTCTCTTTGTGAACGATTCCTTCACTAGCAATGGTACGTGTTGTTATGCAGGGCTTTGTATGTGCGTTCGTACGCCCAAGTTATATGAAAATGTGACCGTAAATCGATTCTGTTGTAAACTACAGAGATGATGGTGAAAAGAAATACATTGTGACGAACTGCGGTGTATAGAAAGATTTATACGTGTTGACGTAGGTGCAATAGTATAGAGTCTAAATTTAGGATTATACAGACTAAAAGGGTGCATTCTATCGGTAGTGTAGTTGAATACAGATCTTAAAATGTTGTGTTTCCATATATACACACTCACATACGCAGACATGATTATTTCACACGTGCCGTTTGCTTGTATGACTATTTACTGGAATAGGCCAACTGTACAAAAACCAAGATAAGCCCCCATCCGTCACATTTGGGTCCCTACAAAGTGGAAATGGCCCTGAAGACGAGATATCATCTGTTATACTCTTTGGTAACAACGATGAACAAAACATCTTATTGGAGAAAAGATCGTCGTATGTCTTCTGTGTTGATGTCATGAGTGCAGAGTGAGGCGAGTACTGTATTTGCAATATGATATCATATACCATCATGTGCGAAGTGTGTGCTTTGCATTGAAAAGTGTATGTGCTTATATGATATATCTACGCTAACATATGAGACGAAACGCTTCACATGTAGTGCAAACGTGTACGTAATTTTCATATTTGCGTACCTGTGTGCAGATCACTGGTATTTATAGTGCAATGCATTCAGGCTCAGTTTTAACGCAGGCGCACACAAATGCAACGTGCCTATACTTTCATGCACGATATATACTATACATCAGGTTGTCGAAGTCCTCAATACCGGACTTGGTTGGTGACCAATCAGTTGCGCGTGTGGCTGACTCTGTCATTGAAAACGCACCGCCATTTGAGGATGGCACAACACCGATGCAGCGTTTAAATACACTCCGGACCAAGATTATAGAAGGGCAACAGGACTATGAGAGAAGGGTCCGCGCACGTCGGGGTGGAACCTACACTTGTGATGACGATGAGTTCTACATCGCCGATAAGGTGTACATATTTTTGTGTGAAGAAACACTAAATGAGTTATTTATACATGGTATGAATAGTACAGAGCCCTTCGCAATATTTCCTTTAAACAACTAAACAGGATTTTTAGTTTGTGTACGGAGTGAGAGTCATTCATATGAAGCAGTTGATTGTATGCAGAAGATCATGTGTATATTTGGATATATATTACCATATATATATCAAGTGAATCGTCAGTATTGATGTCCATAATTTTTTCTGTATTAAGGCGAGCATAGAGAAAGAAATTCTAAGTGCATTAGACCGCAAACAATGGCTCAAAGTCATAGAGAGCGCCGCTCGAATCAAACCTGGAGATACTGTACGTGTCAACCGGAAAATAGACCCCATGGCGAAGGTATATATCTACAGCAAGCATCGATTTGTGTGTTTGTGTACATCTGACCAGACTATGAACTGAAAAAGCACTTCATATGCATATCTTTGAAACAATACTATCAGCAACCAACGTTCCTCGTCTGCGAAACCTCACGTTCATTACTCTATAGAGATAGGGATGTACGCAATATGCGGTGTCTGTATGCACTGAAGTTGATATTGCGATGAGTATAGTTTATAAAATGATTTCGACTACGTATGCACACATGCATATGTGATACACGTGCATCACCGTTACTCACGAAAACATTTTGCAGGACATTCGCCTGTTTCGATATGGAATATACTGCGGCCATGCGAATGTTGTCTGTCTTGTCGTTAGCGACAAAGGTAACCTCTTAAGAACACGTTCGTATGGTTTTTTACAAATACACATACAGCCGCCCAGATATACATGCTTCAATACAAAATGTACAAAGACAGTACGCATGTTTGTTTTACAGTATATTTATGATGCTAAGGAGACGAGGCAATCGCAATTGAGTCAATGAATGCTCCGCCGCGAGAAACATGAACGAACTCATACAGAGGCATAAATATATACACACACAGGTGATCACTACATCCGAGAGGTTGGTCTTGCTGAGTTCATGGAAGGGGTGACTCTGTCTCATACTACTTTACAGTCCATAGCTTATGGCACTCCTTCTGTCTTCTCACCAGTGGATACAATTGCGTTTGCAAGAGAGAGAGTGGGAACAAAGTACCCCTTCAGTACACTATTGGGAGACACTGATCGTACATTCTGTAGGGAGTGTTCGGTATGTTTCCCAATTCAAGGGTTAAGGTTTATTATGTGTGGAAGTGGTTATTTTACCAAGTGGTACCTTCGATCTTTGAATAGTTTAATATTTAAACGTTCACTGGTTGTTTTCTGTTGGGCTATTTCTTAAGATTTAACATGAGCTTATTGCATACATACACACGTGCAACAGACGGGGTTTTCACAACAGCTTCAACTTGAAAATGGTCTTCCCATTGCCGCAGGAACAGTCGCAATAGCGGGAGGTGCTGCTGGTAACTTTGTATTGCTCATGTGCATAATCACTCTCTTAAATACATACAATCAATTACGCATCCACTACTTCATTATCTTTCTATTGGAACGCGAAATGAAAGCGATATATCATTTGTATGTTTCACTCGCACAAGAGGTTATGTCTATGCTGTGTCTCACCCACAGCATGGATTCAGCATATGTAGATGGAATGTGTGTACATGGGTGAGTTCTTACGAATATGTGATAGTAGTTTATGGACACTTGGTTCAAGCACATGTATATGCAAGCGAAAACATCTAAGCACATATATGCATGCACATATAGGCGTATCAATGGCTGCGTCTATGGGTACGGCTGGTGTATCTATGGGGTGGGTGGTAGCTGCTGGTGCTGCATCTGGGATATTTGCAGGTGCTGTTCTAGCAGTAGGGGCTGCCGCTGTAGTGAGTGGCGTAGCTGTTAAACACTACAAGGTGTTACAAGCTGAGCGTGAGTGTAGGTTTGCCGTTACAATAATAGCAAATGATGATGATGAGCAAAGTGAAACTAAGCAGAACAGAGAGGTGTTTGGTATGTGCAGTTTGTCCTATGTGCGTGCTTGTGAAAATTTCACACTCAGTTCTCAGTTTAGTTTCTTACAGTTTTGGACATGCATAAACACACACACACATAAACACGAAAACGCACACACGCGAAGATTTATTTTAGATTTTAACCCTAATATTTGTATGTAAGATATGGCGAATAGTGACGAGCTCAACAGTACGCGCGAAATGCTGGATAAAGCACCAAAGAACACCCCCAGTCTTGTTGCATTCCGGATTGGTAAGGTGCTTTGAACATGTATACGCATTTAGATATGAGAACATACATATATATGTTCATAGTTTATAAACCAATAGGCACGCACGCCCATGTACGCGCATACACGCACATACACGTACGCGCAACTGGGTTCATACCGAAGCTTTGGGGAGCATTGAATATCTGCTAACGCTTCGTTTATTGCACTTGCGCAGACAAGAAAGTTGATCCACCTTTTCTGACTGTCCAAGAGTTAGCTGTTGTTTTGGGTCTCAATGACAGAGAAAGAATTTACATCTATAGCTGTCGTCAAGGTAGTGTATCCGAAACTCGCCTGTAATGTATGCACGTAGTATATGCCCATCGAATGTATACGCTAGCGTCACCGGGCTACACACATATCCAAATTCACGACATGAATCCAACCCACATGCTAATCCACCTCACATGCACGCTCCAAGTGCAAATCCACCACTCAACCAATGTACGCCACGTTGAACGTGTGTGCAAATCCACCTTACGTGTAGCATATAAATAACCATGCCCACTATGCCGACAGGGCAACTCAAATTTGTATTTCACGGATATTCATATACAAATAGCCAGGTACTACGACCCAGTTCTTGAGCACAGCATGCTGGATGGGGAAGCCGTGCCTCGTATCTGTAGTATTCGCATCACACCATATGCTCACTTTGACTACAGTATCTCACTTGGTGTACATCCTATTCGTTAATACCGTCGACTTTAGTTTCATGTTCTGGCATGTCTTGTATGGCAGTTTCCAAACGTATGATACACTATACGAGATGGAATACGTTTTATACCTACTATGTGAAGACGTACGCGTCAATTTTGTACGCATGCCTTTGGAAGCGAGAAAAAAATCTCGCATATGTAGGTCGCGGTTTGAGGTGTATGCATATCAACGCTAACGTTGCGCGAATTAAGGGTTGTAGGTGTGCGAGAGTTGATATTTATATTCGCTTGTGTACACATGTGTTCGCAAATGCCTATTAGTATACTTTGTTGGGCTGACTCATTGCGATTGTGTGTTGTCCACTCCTCACCACTCCTTACATGAGTTGAGTAGCGTCGCCTGGGCGATATTAATGACGTGATACGATATTTATGAAATAAAACTTGAGCAGTCTACCTCGAGTCCGTATCGTTATATATGAATCAGAACTCCCAACGTGATAGGCTCTGATGTGATGATACTCCATAGTACAGAAAAGTATACCTAGAAAACAATGTTCTACTTTAGTCGTGTATATAGTTGAGGCTGGAGATGGTGCGCACTATTCATGTAGTTGTCCGTATGTTAGTAAGCAGGAGAAACTTGAGTTAGCTATGTAAACGTCGATCAAAATCAGATCGTGTTAACAAGTTAGTACACTATATACGTATTCAAGAGTATAGTAACAGATTCATCTACATCTAACATTATTACCGTTCATGCGTTCATATAGTTAAATATTCCGTGTTCTTACATATTTATCAACTTCCCGTTATGTATCCACCTACTCACATACATGAGTTATACGTATATATTGAAGTGTCCATGCCGCTTGCTGACAGATATGAATGTAGGGTGGGATCGTGCATAGAGCAAAACCAAACATCACGAGTCACGTTTTGTATAAGGTGACGTGCACGGGATAGAGAATGCTGGATAGCACCATGATCGGTGCTGTAAGTGCTTCTTCGTTGGAACCCTTTTTGCGAACGAACGAAGTTTGTGCTGTTCTATTGTCTCTAGTATATTTGACTCACTGGATACGTAGTATAAAGAAAAGAACATAAATGTTAGTTTCTTGATTTATTGTACAGTGTGAATGCCCGGTAAAGTACAACAATATTCGTTGTTGACGAAGCTAGTCTTCCATGACATAGCTGTCCGCAATAGATTCCTCCCGTTCTTGCTCGGCCTCTGCTATTATCAAGGCGTCGTCGAGGGCTACTTCATTATGTTCCCAGTCTCCGATATAGTCTTTTTTTCGGGGGATTGAGCCGATTTCCTTTGAACAGAACTCATCCAACGAAATACGCTCAGCAATTGGAGGATACTTGTAGTCAAACACCTTATCGTTTGTTCCTTCCTATTACGTGAGAAATAAGCAAGTTAATTTGTCCTCTTGAGTGTTCAAGTGAATGAAGCAAAACGCTGTTGAAGATTCTCGACTATTTTTGCATGTTTGGTTCGTACTTTTGCGATAGTGGTCCAGAAGTGGTTCGAGTTAAATTATAAAACGCAGTCAACAAATGCGTATAAAATGTGTAGATGTGCACAATACAAACTTCATACGTTCTGTGCATATTTCTAACCAATTATTATGTGCATACGCACTACAATCAAAATTAGTTGATAATATATTCAACTTCATTAACTTTGGCCGGTCCAGCGGCGTTAACGTGTGTTTGGTGGTGCTTTCGGTTTTGGTGCAATGCATGTAGGTTTTGTATACTGTACACAGCTGTTTCTGTGTATTTACTGTGGTTAATATTTACCTTTGCTTACATTGAATCTACAAAGCCAAGCAATATACAAATATCTCTTCAGATCGTTTCCTACTTTTCATTTTGGTTGATGCTCATTTGTTGACATCATGATAAACGCGCATGTGCTGATGTAATGCTTATATGTATACAAGCACAGGTATTGTCACATACATATACGGGCATAGGGAGAGACCAATCACCAATTTTGTCCATCATTGCCTTGTTGACAGATTGCGATCCAGGTCTATCCGCATGTGCCACCACAGCTGTGAATATATGTCCCTCCAGTTTCCTCTTCGCGATGATTCTATTGTAGATAAATCTATTTTTGTAGAATATATCTGAAGTCACAAATTCCAGCGCGTTTAGGTATTGCACTGTAAGTGGTGGTTGATCTTTTCTCTTTTTGATGTTGATAAATTTTTCAAGGGTATTTTCATCTGTGGTGCACAAAATGTGTATGATGAATTTTGGGTTAGGTATATGGATATGCATATCTGCATGTGCGAATTGGGGAGAGAGTGAGTGCAAGTGAGTTTTGGTACAGTAAAATTTTACACGGATATTTTTTTGAGGGGAATGCGTGGTACACATACTACTACCACAGGTACAAGCACAGATACAGGCATAGACAGATACAGACACAGGCACAGACACAGGCACAGACGCAGACACAGACACAGATACAGATACAGACACAGACACAGACACAGACACAGACACAGACACAGACACAGACACAGACACCATTCACAAACACATGCACAGACACACACAGTACACATAGACACATGCATACATACTCACGACAGAAAGTGTATTTACCAAAAGGCACTAGAACCGCATTTCCATCATCTAGCCATCGAGTTAGAGTCTGAGATGCTATCAACTGTGCCATAGTGGGCGGTAAAGTATTTTTTAGCAATTCGTCGTTAATTGCTCGAAGTGACTTTTCGATATCGCTAAACAGTGCAACTGTGCGCGAATTAGCTGCGACACGGAAAAGTCCTAATTTCCATTGACCAAATAGTCGATGGTCATGCTTCAGACTAGGTACATTGCTTTGTAACGTCAAGTCCGTATTTACTGGTATATGATCAAATGGATCTACATACAAGGGTACGTACAACATTGCATCCACGTTGTGAACACACATTTCCCGAATAGAAAAAAAGGGGCGCGGTAAGTTATGTGTTTGATATATCTGAAATGTAAACATGGTTCAAGAATTCTCAAATGGAAATCTATATGGAACAACATGCTGAATACGTAGAACTTTTCACCGATATTATAATGTTACACATTTGAATAGGTACATCACAAACAATTTCCAATATTTGCGTTCCGTATGTATATGTACGCAAATATACCGCTGAAAAAGGGAGTGGATGACGCAATGTATATTATAATGATTGTACGTATAGGCATTTTCGTATTATATATGATAGCATTGAAGGAAAAAAAATTAGTAAGTGTTGTCTATATATACGTGAAACGTTCTACATACAAGCTAAATACCTGAAAAGAATACAGTAGTTGGCTCAACGTATACGACGTTTACACCAGCACGAAGATATTCATGAACGGAGGTAATGATGTTCACATATGATTCTTGGCGATTCGCAGGGTATCGTACAGTCACTCCCTCCCATTTCGCATTTGTAAGACTATGGAATGTGTCCTCGTCAGCCGCTACAACAACGATCTTGTATGTAAACTTCTTCTCTCTGTAGAAGAACAAACAAGAAGTACAAATTCGCATGATAAGCCAGCCGTATGCGTTCCAATTAACTTTGAGATGTAAGAACTTGCTATACATAAAAATCGTACGCACACACGCACGGACAATACATACATTTGTGTAGAACCCACACGCACAGCAACACACGCACAAACACTGACGCATGTACATTCGCCACACACCACACGCCACCATGCACTAACGGACAAACAGACACACAGACATGCACACACACACACGCACTCTCTCTCTCTCTCTTAGTCTCGCTAGCCAAGTCACCCACTAATACAAAACACGTACGAATCAACCCTGCAAAAGGAAGTCATATATTCTCAACCAAGTAGTTCGTTCAGGAACAAAATATTAATAGCGATTGAATCTATTATCAAATCAAGGTTTGAATGCGAATGTATTCCAAACAAAAACAGTTTTAGATACCTACCTAAAGTTACACAACACATTATAAAAGTAATCTATTGTCGAGTTGCCAACAACTGTAAGAAATACGTCTTTACTCCAGCGGAGTCGTTTTGCATTGTCTACCGAATTGTCTTGATAAACGCCAAGATCTGATTCTACTTGCTTTCCTATCCTTCGGACCCAGTCAGGTGAAAGATTCTCTACAACGCGTTCCGCCTTCTGTACTTGGTTATGTGTTTTCTGAGATACTACACTGAGCTTTGGCTGTCTTCTATGAATTGCCATTGTGGTCGTCATGGCGTACAGAGTAAACAGACAAAGCGAAAGAAAAAGTAACTTTTGTGTATAGCTGCACGACAAGCGTGGCTTGTTGTAACTCAATCGAGACATTACATCTATTTACTTGGATGACCCTTGGATTACATTATAGCAGGTCTTTGCAAAATTGTGTGTGTACTGCTTATTTTGACATGTGTATGCACGTGTTATGTGTGGATAGATGGATCATTGAGAGCATGAATTACCATGGCAACCGAACCACACAAAAAATTTTACTGAATACAATATATATTCATAAAGATACACATTTATTCAAAGTGAATAAATGCTAGAAATGTGGTATATAGTTAAATTGAGTACATTTATTTCGAGCTTATTTAGCATATATTCATTTATTCATTGTGTTTAGATTGAACATATATTAGTACCAATGGCAATACGATGCTTGTACAGCAATACTAACTACTAACTAATTATACTTCACAAATTATATTCAGTTGGTTGAATGGTTTGATACTTTTGAAGGTTAGTTGGAAGATTTGAAACTTTTTCCAAGCGATAGATCGTCAGCAATGAAGAACTATTGTGCAACCATTGTGCAACCATTGGTACTGTCAATAGAAGTTGAGTACTGTCAATAGAAGTTGAAATAATATATAATAGTTGGTTAATTGGTTCGTTAGTTAGATAGTTAGTTAACGCAAGATTAGATCATCAATAAAGTAACGATCGTGAAGCAACAGATGTTGTAGCTTCTGTTAATGTAAATTATGTTATTGAACTCTAAAGCATTCACATCTAGGACGCTTTAAAACATGCATGCATGGGTTGGCGTTGACATGAACACTTCATCTACTCA
This sequence comes from Creolimax fragrantissima, assembly GCA_033442365.1. Taxonomy (NCBI): domain Eukaryota; class Ichthyosporea; order Ichthyophonida; genus Creolimax; species Creolimax fragrantissima. Next base: position 313,872 of record JAWQFL010000027.1, on the reverse strand, counting down.
GTCACTCACTCACAATTTCTCTTGCATTCTCGCGAGCCCATTTTGAAGTGGGTAAACCATTCCATGTTTAATAAGCACTTTAATCTTGTATCGTTGCAGATATGGATTGCACAACCTGCAATCTACGAGGCATTAAGTGATGTACATGAATTATGCAACATGAATTTATTCTATAACATGCTTGCTCTTGGGTGTGTCTGTATATACAACTTAATTCCAGTCCAAGCACCATGTAATTGTCAGCCTCATTTCAGGATTATTCTAGATGGTGCCCCACGACTACTGGTCTCGGCCAGAGGATAGATAAGGGAAGAGAGGGTAATCTGGCGAATAAAAAACAAACCTCCGTTGGACGTACGAGGAAGTATACTGGCTAAATACTTCCCTCCCTAACCTACCCTGCCGTCGTTAACTCGACCGGCTATACCGCACATAACTGATCACGCAGATATTCTTTTCTTCACGAATATGTGACAATATAGAACTTGCTGCATGAAACTGGGTTGCTCACAAGTTTGTATATTATAATATCCAAGTACCGACTTCGTGTTCCGCCATACGAAAATATCCGACAATCATATTCGACCGTATTTCTGCTATTTGTTGGTGCAGGGGTAGTATAATAACAGACAGCGTTTCTCACAGGTGTAGACTGTTGCTGTGGAGCAGGTGTCTGCGTGTAATAATGTGTGTGGATAGTGTTACACGAACTGTGACCCATACATGTCAAGGCTATTTAAGCCGTATGGTTCCGCATAACTGTGTGACCCTCTGTAGGTATTGGAGTCGAATGACGATTGCGATGATTCAGATGAGATCGATGCGCGTGACGCTGTCATGTTCTCGAACTGGTTCAGACTCGTAGAAGTCTCACCTCGTGTAATATGAGTATTCTTTTTGTACGTAACCACAGGAATATCGCTTAACTCTTCGTCCACCTGCTTTTATATTATTAGCACACACGCATGAGTGTGTACTGTACAGTAGCAGAACTATATTGTAGAAGTAGACAGTGCGGTGAATCTCTCGATGTGTCCCGGAGGAGTCAATGCTACACTTTCTCACGGTAGTTGAACACACAATCCATGCAATCACAAATTATGATGAAAATCTTTCATCGCTTCAATCCACAACATATAATAATCTACGCAGTTCATTCTTACCTGAGGTGATTGAGTTGCGTAATGTCTCATACAATTGTTTTCTTCATCGTTTGAATTTCTTCTTGGCTATAATTGATAGGATAGCAAAAAAACACAATAAAGTTAGTATTAGAAATCAACACTGAGCTGCCGCTTATAGCAAAAGGTACATACGCATAGGTACTACCACGCATGTATACATACATATATTTAATCGCTTTCCTTATTTCGCGACTGCGGGCGTTAATATACAGTATGTTTATACTATATCACACTCAACACCAGTTTACCATTAACTTCGCTGCGGCATTAGAAAAGAAGTCATAAGACCGCTCGGCCACAGTTTTATGTGTGTTTGGTATTGAAATATTTGAGGTGATGCAGTTAGCTCTGGTACCTTGTGCGTTATATTGAGAATTCTTCTTGGACTGTAATTTATATAGTTGCGAATAGATCAATGACTGGAAGTGCTTGTGTTTATGCGTGTGAGTGTGTTCGGGTATGTTTGCCACGACTGCTATCATATGATGTATAAGTTTTCTCCACTACATGTTCTCCGTGTGTGTTTGGATACGTATCTACGTTACACTAAGAACGTGATAGATGCAAAATATACGAATACCTTGATAAACCATTTTGTCCGCTCCAAGACGTTCGATATAGTGGCTCTATGACCTGTTTTCGACGCAGAGTCGATACTGTAGCTATTGATCTTCTCCTGTAATTGTGTAAACAAAGCAAACACTCAATTTCAATGCACGGTTGACAGATATTACAGGTGAACATGTACGCAGCAGGATATATTTACACCGCCTTCACTACACATTCCGTTTATGGCTGTGTGTATGATTCACATAGCTCTTCCTATGATAAAAATATGGTAGGCCAAGACACACAAATCATTGTCATTCGCTTACCGTTTTCTTTGTTTGTGTTCTTCGTCTGATATCCCAAATTATAAGAAGGATCAATAGAACTAAACCAATGATACCGAACAATACACCCAGGGCAATACGAAGTCCGTGTGGATTATACTCGTGCTCAAGTTCATCCAGAACACCATTGTCTAATAAAAACTGCCGTGGATCTCTTTCGTTGGCATTCACGTCCTGAGGGTCCTGTACAGATTTACAAATATGTGTGTATGTAACAGACATTGGAACGCTTAGCTAGACACTACGCTATGGATTGGGGTCAGCATATTTTTTTGCAGGTTTGGTCCTGCCAAAAGGGGTTTCAAAGTGGAGTATATATGTAGGTCAAGCATTGACTGTAAGGTTAGGATAGCTTGTGATAATAAAGACTCACAATTCAAAGACGAGTGTTTTGTGGTGTATTCACACCTTAATGTCTACAGCTTGTAGTACAGCACAAGCAATTGGGGTATTGTCCTGCAAAATGACAATAGAACGACCAATGACCGTATCCTTTCCGTACAAAGGCATGTATTCATTAGGAACGTGCGCGTTCAACGTTAAACGGGTAATAGTCTGATCCTGTTGACGTACAAAACATGCTTCATTAATGCAAGTGTTGTGAAATATGTCTTCAATTAACCATGGATATGAACAGCAGTTCGTTCTCTTATGAACAAATCAAACTATTGAGCACATCAACGTGGCATGTCATTATCCGTCTGGGTACTATACCTTAGAGTTTACCGTAGTAGACTGTGCCTTCAGATACCGCTCGCGTCGGCGTAGCTGATCTCCAACTGTGCATTGTGAAGATGTTTGTTCGCATGTTGATGTATAGCTACATAAAAAGTGGTTCATTGAATATCAGTAATAATGGCTTCCGTGTGATCAAAGATCATTCATTCTAGTATACCTGAAAGATGTGTAGAAATAGTGCCAAAACGACGATAGCACATGCACAGTACATAAGAAATGCATCTCATATACATGTATTATGATACCTATTTATGACTCGAACAACAATTTGGGGTTAGCGTTCATGAGTACACAAGCGTGACTGTAAATGTGGGTGATTGTGAGAATGAAAGATGGTTTGTAAACCTCGGGAGGTACATGTGCAGTCATATACCACTAGAACGCCTAAGAACCACAGCATACTGCTAAACAGGATACAATTGAAGTTATATAATCATTCAATGCCATTGAAATTTGAAAATAATCATATCAGCACTGGCTATACCTTTGTAAGATGTATCCACTTGGATCATATATAGACCCAAGATTCATGCATTGTCTATTCTGGTCGTTTGGTACAGGATCATTGCGTATGTACCATCGATAATCGTGAAAATTCTCATTTTTGTTTATCAGATTGACGAAAACCTATGAGGGAATTAGAGTTCAGGATATTTTTGAGTTCTGGAGGACTTGTTGGTATAAGCAGCTTAATCGGGTGTCTCGTATAGAAGTTATTCCTGGGTGAATTCCCTGAAGTGCATGACCCACTTGTAAAAGTTTGTGTGTATTGTTAAACGTAAGTACAACTAGATTATGTTCTACTCCCAAATTCTTCAAGCAAGGACACATAGACCAATGAAGGCTTCTGACATCCTTGACTGCACTGATTGAATATATCTACACAAAGTATACCCTTGTCATTAGACGATCACCAAAAGTATCATCAACAGCGGGCGACAGCTTGATTGTTCCTACCACATCTCCACCAGTAAAACTGTGCAACAGGGCAAGACAAACAAGAATACAACTGATGTTTATAGAAAACCACACTTTCTTCACGTTCAAAGAAACGGACAGTTTACGTGAAAGTATATTTTTACATGGTCGGGGTAAAATACGAACAGATCTTACCGAGCAATAAGCTGGTTGTGCATGTTCTCTTTGATGGTTGCACAAGCAATGCTGCTACCTCTATTCCTGTGAATCGAAAAAGACTTGCCTAACAATCTAACAATAGGGTATGCAAGAGAATGTACTGTCAAGTTGAAGTTGTTTGACTATGACTATATTCTCTGACATGTTTGAGTTAAGAGAATGGTATGAAAAATAGTTCTTGGCAATGTCCAATTCAGTTGAGATATATAACAATGTAATAAGGTTAACAAAATTAACATACATGGTGATTGGAATCTCGATCATGTACACCGTGCTCATCACTCTGTTGTCTGAGCTTAGGAGTCCGTTACTGTGGTGTATGTTGAAAAAACGGATTACTCTTTAATTCTTCTTGCGCACAGACAGTATCAGTGTGCGTATGTGATAGCATAGTGTAAAAACAGGTGAACATTAGAAGATGAATTTATAAAGAATTTTGACCTGAGAACATACCGCCGACTTAGATCACCAAGACTGCAGAATGTGCTGTTCTGTATGCATCGCACTTCGTATGCAGCCTCCATGGCATCGAATGGGTCGTAGGATACTGTGAAAATACGTTTAGTTAAATAGACTGTGGAGAGTGATGACGAATCCTGTGCGAATACTTGTATCAAGTGGAGAAAGTATTACACCTGTACTACAATCAGATTTCAATCGCTGCTTCTAACAAACAAAGAGTCAGATTGCATTACTTTTCAAAGCTTCAAACTCCAACATAATAATTACATACATCCACTTGCACTGCAGTCGCTTGATGCTGCCGCCAGCGTGTTGATACCGACGGATAACGAGTTTTCATTCAATGTACCGCCATACTGTACATCAATAGATATTTCGACTGGTTCGTCTTGGTACCACTGCTTCAATACAGCGTTGCCTAATGGATAAAGCCATTTAGAAATATAAAACTGAATAAGATAAAAATTACAACAATGCTACACAACACATCATGCATAATTTTTAAGTTTCAGAGGCAATCAGCAAATAATATTTGGACAACCTGTAATTTTGGCGCTAGTAAAATGACCCCATGCGCGAACTGTCGCATCGTATTCCATCGCAGCGGTACAAGCAAAGCTGCTGAGGCCTGTGAAAGTAAATGTTTATTTAAGAAGTATAAAATGTGCAACTGAGGTATCCCTGTGCGTAAAGCGGCAAATAAAATAGTTGTTTTTCTTCATCAACTTGGAGGTCCTGACAGAGTGTGTGAAGGAAATGAGATCTGGCATAAACTCGAACGTGATTCTGGTTGAAAATTCTACTTCAACACCATGCCGTCATACCTAATACTACCGTATGAATCATGGTGAACTTTTCCTTTGGTTTCATGTATGTGTGTATTGCTTCCGTATAATCGATTGTTTGGAAAACTACGGTTATATATGATTCATCGAGTGGATTCGTGATTTGCGCGTTGCACGTCTGTCTGTTGCGTGTGCTCGATGGCTTTAATGTTCTGTCATCAACCTATGACAAACAGAAGCACTCATTCGGAGCGCTTACAGCTCATAGTTACAACTCGCAGTATCCTGAAAGGTTTATTTAGTGCTCAAAGAGTGCGCCTTCTGTCACATCTATCCTCCGCTCGCTGTGCACTTGTCATTACTTTTGTTTGTGCTCAATGGTGATTTTGTGGATAAGAGGGTTTTAGTGTAGAAGAACGGGTGGATTAATTTCATGGTTCGACTAAACTGACTATACTTAATTGCACTAATTCGATGAAGTTTATTGGGTTGAGTTTGGGTGAGGTTTGGTAAAATTTCCGCGCAGAATTTTAGATTGGTATTAATATGTTCCTACAAACTAGTTTATTCAACAAACTGAACTAAATTAATTTCCCTTCCATGGTTGCATCAACCATCCGTTTCTCAACTGAGGCCCAATCAAAGCTGAACACTTAATGCCAGTCGTACAAGTAGATAAGTGGTATTCGAGAGACAGACGGTACGCAAAATCGTACACAAACATTGAAACCATCAACACAGACAATCCCACTCACCGGACACATCCGTCATTATAGGTTGATGGCAACGTTTTAAGTCAGAAAGGAACAACCCCCTCCAGTTTTTCCTCTCGACATGTCAAAGCTTCATTGTATGTACGTACTCCTAGGAACACGAGGCTAGAAAACGTTATAAAAAAGACCAAGAGTATAGAGCAGTGATGGTGTGATTTGCAAGAGTGTGCTTTACTATAAATCTTGATTATGTTTCATGCATACATCTAGTGTGTGCCAAACGCACCCGGACTACAATCTACCCCGTTATTTCTACCATTAAAGTTGTTATGAAAAATGCGTCTGATCAAATTGTAGCAAATACTGCTTCTTCGCCAATATACGAGATCTAACAAATCTAGATAGTTCCGATACAGTATTCGAAATGTTGGTCTGGTTGTAAACATACGTGCGCACGCAACGCGACAGCGGTCTCTAGTTGGCTCTCGATTTCGTGGATGGTATTCCAAGTAGTAAACAGTCTAATATTGTAGTTCAACTATTATGCAAAAGGAATTCATAACAGTAAGTTAAATAAGTGCTTAAACACGAAAATACTGAAACCGTATAATTTAAAATATCATATTCAAGCAGCACAAGTTTGTCAGATATTTTCAACCAGACTATACTAAATAGTATTGGTTAATAGATATGTCCAACTGGGCCTATCTTGCTCACACGTGTCTACATGACAGACTCTTTCATGTATAGAAAAAAACTTAATGACATTACAATCGTAATTGAATATACATCACAGCAAATATGGTACGGTAATGTCTGTCTTCGCAGTGCAAATTTAATAATCTAAGTTTTCCCCTACTAGAATTGTGAATCTAAAATTTTAAAAATGCTTGCTTCCCTTCGCAAGTATTATCTTGGGCAGGTACAACGGGTATGATCTCAGCTCAGAATTTAGACGTGTATCCTGGCACCCCGAGCAAAACATATGATTCGTGCAAATCAGGTCAAAAGATTGCATTCTGCATCGTTATACTACGCGAGTACACGTGAAATCCCATCATCCCAAGTTGAAATGTATCTAAAACGTTTTCCTTCGCAAGTGCAAAACGCAAGAGGTACAACTAATCCCAACACAGGATGAAACTATCATAGTATCTTGCAGGTATAGTTTCTTCCCAGGTACTGTATTGGGCAGGGACAACTGTATGATATCTTCGTAGAATTTATAGGTGTCCTAGTAATAAAGCACGCAATGGGAACAAACGAGAGAAAAGAGTACAAATAATTCCAATACAGGACGAAACCATCATAGTATCTCGCAGGTATAGTTTCCTTTCCAAAAACCGTATTGGTCTGGGGTATGATATCTTCGCAGACCTTGTAAGTGCTTTAGTGATAAAGCACACAATGGGACAACAAACGAGACCAGGGGGCCAAACTTGACAATTTTTGGTACATACCTTTTTTATACTAAGAACTTAAAATGTATAGTAACACCTCCATCTCGAGTGTAACGTGTACGTAAACACAGAGAAAACGCTATCCCTCACAAGTGCAAATTCCACGGGTGAAAAAATACTAAATACGCAACACTATGCCAATTCGCTACAAAACCACTCTTCTTCGCAAATAGTATCTTGAGCAGACTCAATGATATAATCGAAAAACAGAATGTGATCGTCCTTAAACGTTTAGCTAGTTATATACGTATGCACACGAACAAGTATTCGAGTGGGTTCTACTGGTATAGTCTCAGCGCAGAACATAATCATCCTGACACGCTGAGCTTATCATACAAGAAAAGATTGCATTCGTACAACCAAAAATAAGGCTTTCCTTCGCAAGTATTATCTTGATCAGGTACAACGGGTATAATCTCAGCACAGAATGGATTACATTCTGGCACCCCGAGCCGATAGAGATGAATTATATTTTATGACAACAACAATATTGACAAAGCATGCAAAAAGTATACAAAAACTACTCCTTACCACCATTGCCAATTGACATTTGTTTCTTTTCAGACGATACTGATGTCGAAAGCTGTACAATGGACGGTGACGGCATACTGTCGGCAATTATGGTATCTTGGGCATGATAACGTACAACTTCGGGCATTTCCCATCCCAAGTACGATAAGCCTACTCTGATCGCACAACCTAAAATAAAACAGGAGGTCATCTTTGAGCTTTACACAAATCAAACCAAACACAAATATCACATTTCGTTTGATCAATTTCAAAAATATCTCAGCATTCCCACCTATAATCTCGCCGACTATCGAGCATCCTGCGGCCATTACAAAATAGTCCCATGAATAGTTATTTTCGTACCAGGAATAGACAAACCCATCCCAGGCAGAACCATCAGTCCTAATAATCCCATACAAACTAACGGCCACAAATGAAAACCCTATGCCAAAGACGACTCCGAATTCTGTAATATACTTCTCCAGTTTCTCATGGCGAATCAAACCTGAGTCACGAATAATATAAGCATAAAACGATAAACATCCCTGAACGACTTTGTCATGGGTTAGCGATTATAATAATAAAAATACATACTCACCTGAAACAATCGGAATTGCTGCACATGAAGTCACCATGTTTCCTATCAGGAAAAGACTTAGCACTTTGTCGGCAATTTGGAAACATGCAAGAATGATGAGGGGCACATTGATTATAACTACGACCATGCGTGCGTACTTGATATCGACTCCTTCCATAAATGTCGACACAAGTACAGAGCTCAGACCGTTCTGGTAACTGTCCACGGCTGACTCACTCATAATTGCGGCAGCAACTAATGTAAGCAAACCCTGCCAATTGTTCAGGGTTGTTGACTCGCCACCAGTGAACAATGTGAACCAATAGAGATTGTAATTGGTCTCGTCTGTAATGTATCCCGCCCAGGCAGCAAGAAACCCACCAAATCCAAACAAAAACGTTACAAGCGAAATGGCAACGGAAGCAACAGCAGCACCGAAGTACAGAGAAGACTTTGACTCTGAAGCCCAAACCCTTTGCCACATAGCTTCACTAAACACTGTGGACGCCATTAATGAAATAGGCATAGCGGCAAGGGAAGAGTACCCAGCATAAGTTAGTCCAATCTGTTCATCCGTTATAGGAGTGGGCAGGTCAGACGGAAAGTCCGCAGCCAGGTAAATGGCCAAGATTACTATTAACAATACGCTGAAAACAGCCTGTACTTGATCCGTAACAATAGACACCTGTAGTCCACCAACAGCTGTATAAAACGTGGTCAGCACACCAATCGTAATAATAATCGGAAGATTCGTAGTGCCAACATAGTCTTTGAAGAGGGCTCCCAAGGTGGAATACTCGGCGAGTATTGCTAATGATACTACAAAGATCATGATTAACACCACAACAATTTTTGCGATGGGTCCATAACGCCAGCCAACAAAGTGCGGTAGACTAAGCGTGTGTGGGTATCTCTCAACAATGAGGTTCCCGCATATGGCAATGATCATTATCGGAAAACCAGCCGCGAAAGCATACATGCTGCAACCAATAAGTCCGGCGTATGAGGCGTAACTGGCCGGCCCGGTAACTACCCATGAACCCACCGCTCCGGCGTAGAATGAAAATGCAATTTTCCATTTCCCTACGGAAGACCGAGCCGTAAAAAACTGTTCTGTATCCACCTTGGTCTTCCTCTGATAAACCCATGCCATTACAACCGCGTACACGGCAAACGCAATGATTGTGGGAAACACAATTCCGTACGCCAACGCTACCCAGTTCGTCATATTTTTTAATTTGTATATTCCTTTTTTTAAAAAAGTAAACAACTCAATGAAGGAACTTGAAATAAAACTAACAGCGCTCTTATATAGTGTGCGATCGTTTGTTTTGTGTTGTTTGTGTGTTTTGAAGCGCATGTGTGTGTGTGTGTGTGTGTGTGTGTGTGTGTGTTCTGCGTTTGTGTGTGTGTGTGGTTGGGTGGGACTACGCCACAGTGACTATAGCGTGTGCTGGGCCCACACTCTCATCCAATCCTATTTCGTTTCTGACGTCAGGCTCCAATGAATGGGCTGAACGCATGTGATCTTAGTTATGGTGTCTGAATACTGGTAAATTAATTTCAAACTAATTTTAGAAATCTGAAAAACTATTACTATAAGTTCTAATTAATTTGTGAGTGCCGAATCTACAAGCGCGTAATGTTTGTTAGTCCTGAACAGAATGAAACTAATTTCGAAATCCGCTTGGTGTTGGTTCATGGTGAATAATACTCGACTAATTTCATATTTATTTTGCTGGTTGATCATTAGTTCCGAACACGATGCAACTAATTTAAAACCAATTTTAGTAGTGCTGACTGAACCCACATGTTAGTAGTTCTGATCACGAAAAATAAAACTAATTTCGAATTAGTTGGAGCGGAAACGTGGGGTTTTACCCACATGTCATGTAGAGTTACATATTCTCATCACACGTGGCACACACAGAGAGAGAATCACATGGTTGTCATTCATACACTGTGTGGTAGCACGAAGCACACACGCAGAGAGAATCACATGGTTGTCAGTCATACACTGTGTAGTAACACGGAGCACACACACAGAGAATCACATGGTTGTCATTCACACACTGTGCAGTAGCACGAGGTACACAAACAGAGAATCGCATTGTTGTCATTCACATACTTTGTAGTAGCGTAACACAGGCTCATGTAATCAAATCACTTGTTTGTGAAATCTATGCGCACGGCATGCGACTAGCAAATGTTTCGACCGAACTGTGTTTTATGATCTCATTGCGTGAAGCGTGTTGGTCCTATGCAATAAGCGCTATCCTCATTTGGGAATATGATTTTCTTTTCAGGTAGTTTAAAAGTTTGTCGACTTCAACTTAGCCTCGGTGCAGTTTGTATGCACAATTTCTTGATATCATAACAAATATTCGCAAGTAAATAAATGTTAAATTATGATTATGAACAATTGCATGTTCGAATTGTATGTTGTATGTTCGAATGGCTGACGAACATATGGTATATTAAATTGTAATGTGTTTGTATGACCGAAATAACAACAAACCTTTGGAACACGGAAGCGTACATATAACACTGCGTTGCGCGCTGAATCTATAGTTGCTTTATTCGCACAATAAGCATACTGAAACAGTACTTATCTTGATTATATTGGCATAAGAAAGTTGAGAAGGTGTCATAACTATCACATAGGATATACCAGCTACTGTACTGAAATCTAAGGTTGCCGGTTCGTCATGCTTGTTGTAAAACCTATCAGAACATCTCAAGAGATTTCCATACGTGTGTGGGTGGAATTCTTTGCTGTATCACTTATTGCTAACAAGAGATTTCCATGCATGTGAAGGTGAGATTCCCCACAGTGTTATTTATTGCTAGCACTTGTATGTTGGACTTCATCTATTCATCTTCACAGCGCAAACCAAAATATTACCATGGTAACCTAGGTGGTATGATAATAGTTATGCATGCCCATACAATGTGTGGGATATTTGAGAATCTAATTACCATTTTTTATCTCGCTTCTGACAGGATAGTACAAAAGAATCGCATCGTGTGTTCAGAACTCGCCATAGCATACCACACTTAGGGAATTATCGGATTGAACTCGTGAGTGGATCCAGTCTTACGTCAACAACGTGCAAAACTTGTGTCGTGCAAACTTGGATCTTTACTATTCTAGGCTAAGAAAGGTACAGCAATTATATTACATGAATTGGAGTGGTTGTTTCCACATACACGAGAGGTGCGTACGAGACATATTAAGTAGAAGAATATTTGAGTATACCGCAATGCTCGAATATAATGGCGGCAATGTAAATAAATAACAGGAAAATATCAATTTAGCTGACGGATCAGCACTTTATCATGATCTCTGTCACACAAACGTGCCATAAGCTTTGACATACGGTTTTTAGAATATTCAGAGCTATACGGGTTAGATAGATGTAGGGGGAATACTGATGTTAGTGGATTACTAGAACAGGGTTGTACAAATCAGGTGGCTGATAAGTTGTCGATTATAACAATATTGTACGTCAAATAGCTAATGAAGTGTTCGCCCTGTTTCGTGACAAGGTACATGGTTGGTATAAGCATTGGGGAATCGTCTTCATGAAAAGCTGAGACCCCAGTTTTAAGCGTGTTACGTACAAAGTGTTGATAGTCTACGTAGCATTGTGCTGCGTGCACGTATAAATAAAAATATATAACACTGTGGACACAAGGCGAAGGTAGCAATGCGTCAATGTGTTTGATAGATCTACAGAACTTGGTGAGGAGTAAGTAAAATACTATTGTAAAAGTCAAGATATTTCATTGTTATTTTGGGGAAGAATACGAAAATATCTATTTCTGATTTGTTTATTCAATGTGCGATGATTAATCTTATACTTGTTTGTGTAGTCAACAGCGAGGTTGTTATTTTAGTACAACTACCTACGATATTTTGAAGCCTCAATAAAAGCTTTTTCGATCAGTGTGCAGGAACAACAATCATACTTTACAGCGTTTTTCAATATATAAAAGACGCATAATACTCCCATAAATGGATACGACTATATTTCTTATATTGGATTCTACATTAAAACCCTAAATGGCCCCTGTGAACGGCCCTACACGTAAACGTGTCATTGCTTTCCTTCTTCTTGGTCGGATCTATGAACAGATTCTTGTACGTCGAACTATTCGCCATCAGTGCGCTGTCATCTTCAATGCTCTCCTTGGGCAAGGTTTTCACCGCCATTTCCGATGTACTTTTCTTTGACTTCTTCATATTTATATCATCTTCAATAGTACCTACAAGACATAATTCCAATCGTGTTACTATCAACAATATAAAAAAGGATAAATGCTATTCAAGTGCACCGCATCGAACATTAGCAAAACAAAAACTGTATTTTACTGTTTTATATTATACCTTTCCGTTTCTTGGCCTTTCTCTGTTTCTCAATGCGACGTGCCTCCTGTTCAGGGAATACGGCAAAACAATATTGTGGGGTTAGATAAAAACAGAGGCCAGATATCCAGGTCAACAATTCATAGATATGTCAGTTTGAATATATCAATGCATACCCTTTACTGATAACGTAATTTACACAAACAGCTATACATCAGTAATTCTTGCCAATAAATTCTTATCGACAAATCTATTCCTTTTCACGGCTGTTGCAGCTATTCAAACTACAACGTGTATGGCCTTAATACGGCCAAGATTCACTTTACCTACATACATATTCAACACGCGCACATGCACAGAGTACAAATCTCCTCAACAATGTTTTACGCTTTCACGGAGACTATGATCTGTTCGTACGTACCATTAAACGTTCTACCATTTTCTCTGCCATTTCTTCAGTTGGGTTGATTTCATAAACATCTGCAAGTACAAAATCCTTGCCACAACGGTGGCATACACTGGTGGGGATCTCTTGAAGACTGCGATAGGACAGTACACACCCGCAGGGCTTAATATATACGAATCTAAGCCCATGAAATATGAATATAACCGATAAGCCCAGTTAGAGTATGATATGAAGTGGCAAATAAATAAATGTCATAGCAACGCTTCAATTGTATAAACTGACACTCCTGCTGAATACTCTACAAGTGCGCATATCGAGGCTACAAACCTTGATTTCCCATTCATGAGTGATTCTGTGACAGGGCATTTAAAATTGGCAGAATATTGGTCTGTTTCTGATGAGTCTTTGCTGGCTATTCTTTTGTGAGTTCGTGTGAGATGAAGGACCGTCACATCTTTCAGGTTTCGGATATACTTGAACACTCTGCAAGTAGAATGTACAATGTATAGGTAGAGAATGTGAGTTATTATAATACACCTTACATGTTGGTCAAACAAGTTGAAGAATCGTCAAGCCTTCCTTAGCAAGCATTTACACACTTTCTTTTGAATCGCCAACTATAAAAAGAAAAATGCAAGCTAGACTCTTTTGAGGTATCCTACACTATTCGCATCCGATACAGCACAAACATGTTGCATTGTTTCCCATATTGCCAACTCTTATGAAAACACACATGCAGCGTTAACAAATGTATATTGCAATACAAGCATAGAAACGGAAGTGGAGCTACTTACAATGCTTGATCTGCGTACGATTGCCTGTCCAGCAGAAAGCTGATAACCTCCTCCTTATTAAATAGCTTTCCTAGAGGACATGCTACGATGGGCTCTCGTAGAGGCTGAAGACTAAGTGCACAACGCATCCATTTGGACTCCAGCTCCAAATCCTTTTCTACTCTCCCCTTCTTTTTCTGTAGTTTCACCAACTCTCCCCGAGTGGGAATTGTTCCACCATCAGCTCCCATATTTGTGGTTTCGTGTATGCGCTAGAATATATGATCACTGGTTGTGTGGAGATACTGTGTGTGCATTTATGTATAGTACCTGTAATTGTGAGCAGGGGTGTACGAGTGTTATGTTCGATGTGTTTGATGTTGTTTTCGATGTTTTGTGTGTGTGTGTGTTTGTGTTTGTGTTTGTGTTTGTGTTTGTGTGTGTGTGTGTGTGTGTGTGTGTGTGTGTGTGTGTGT
>JAWQFL010000027.1:211701-299358 GCA_033442365.1 Creolimax fragrantissima | reverse complement strand
GTCTGTGTCTGTGTCTGTGTGTCTGTGTCTGTGTCTGTGTGTGTGTGTGTGTGTGTGTGTGTGTGTGTGTGTGTGTGTGTGTGTGTGTGTGTGTGTGTGTGTGTGTATGCTTGTGTCTGTTGTGAATGACGATATCGGTCACACACGTAGTCACACGAACACACGTACACTTGCGGCCACACACACACACACACACACACACACACACACACACACACAGACACACAGACACAGACACACACATCCCACACGCAGAATGGGTTCAGTGCCGTTAGTGTAACAACATATAAGTTCGAGTTAGGTTGTTAATGTGTTGGGTGCGTGCAATCAGCCAAGGCATGGTTTCAAGGTTAGTTAGTAGTAGTGTGGTAAATCGCAACCAAAGTGCTTAAGAGTGTATATGAAGTATGAGGAAGGAAGGTTGGATTCTTTCTCCTCTCGTAAGCATTGACACGTTGTACTACGTGTTTATTACATCTTTCTAGCTTTGGTTACAATTGTCGTTAAACAATCTCTTGTGTAAGTAGCTTAACTTAGCGATGAGGGACCCTCATGAAATATGTCAATATAGATAGTTATGATAATAATAATCTTCTATGGTCATATGATGATGTACACCTTCACCATCATGCGACCACAGTAAATTAGCACCATCATACTACATTCGATATATTTCAACAAGCAAGCAAGACAGACTTGCATTACTCAAGTACAAGCCAGCGAGGTGTTAGTTTTCATATTACATTAAACAAATTACTGGAGAACGGTATCTCTTTCTAAACTTCAATAAAGCCGTCTGCTTGATATTGGAAAAGAGGTCGTGACAGCTATACAATCTACATAAAGAAATTTCTGGTTGTGAAGTCCATTCATTGGGAATGAAAGTTTCTTCATATATTAATTTTGTGTAATGATCAAGCAACAAATAAGCACTTCATTAAAGAGCAAATTTCAAGTTCTTCCAATTTCTTGGCCGTAAATGCAATATCTTATAAGCGCTGTGAGTTGTAAGAAGTTGCCAAGGATTCATAAGGGCGATATCGGGTTGCATCATTAACTTGCCTTCATACAACAACCACTTCAGAAAGGTTTAGGGGTTTAGGGTTTAATGTTTTCTTGTAGCCTACACCTAAAAATCCCAGCACATATATGTAAGGCTTGGAGGTTATGCGTAGAAGTGTTTCTGTACCCTAGCAGGACGTATATCCCGTCCGTTTGCACCGCGAATCCGTCATCGACATAGAGAGAGAAGAAATCTTTTCATTTGCAAAGTTTTGAATACAATCCCCCGGTATTATGCCTGACTCAAACTTTATGTAGTCAATTGGGTAGCACGGAAAATTAAGAGAATAAGAGGGATTCGTCACAAAGCCAGACGCCACAGAGCACACGATTTGATTGTCCTGATCCAAACTTTTATTAAAACCTGTAGGGCAGTCGAAGGCATGGTAGAAAATTTTGAAGTCGCTGGTGTGGTATTGCGTAGACAAATATATTTCGTATATGGGGATGGTGGGAGGTAGAGCAATGCAGTAAGTACTCATTAGTACTACAACACCGCAAACAATAGTTGTGAGCTTCATAGGTACGTGTGTTTTCTATCTATTTTGTTGATTGCACTATGTAGTATTTGAATCCATGTATTTGTACTGAGAAAAGCACATTCACGAAGACCACTTGATGCGTTCGTTCCGATTCAGATTCAATGTTTTAATGGTAGGTGAGCGTGCTTCTCAAGTTAAACGCAAGATGTGCCTCTCTCAAGTTAAAAGCAAGATGCAAGTCCATACCCAAGTTTAGGGTTTAGGGTTCTCATCTAAATTTACAGCAGCTGTCGTGGAACTGCTCTTAGATACCCATCAAAGGAGTAAATGTGATTATATAAAAATTGAAAACCAATGAATATACTTAAAATGTAGCATCTATTAATAAGAATGATTCTATAAATAAAACAATCTGGGTCGAGTTATAACTACTTTAAAGCGTTTGGTTTCAGTGCTGATATGTGCTGTACAACAGTACCTTTCGAGCATTGAGGAGTTATGATTCCTGCAATCAATTAACTTAATAGTCTCTGTAGCAACGCAAATAGAGCTCTTGAAAGTACAGAAATCTATACTTGAAGAGCTGACTGATTCATACTGTACAGGTATCAATTAATTCGAGATATTAGGAGTCAGTCAGTTAGTTGATCTGACCGGTATTCCTAAACTCGAAACTTACTGATATCGGCAGTAGGTGTAACCGACCACACATCCACTACCAAAAAAACCCACTTTAAACACTGCAGTGTCCTTTGTCAGACCTTGGTTCAGTAGCAAGACCGGCCATTGATCATTACGAATGACTTCACGGGACAAAGGGTTGGCTGAAACTGACATGTTTACCTCCTCTAAGAATGGTATGCCACAGATTGGAACATAAGATAGCATACTGTGCTTCACGACATTGCGAGGGGTACTCATGCAAACCAACAGATACGGTACATGCTGAATTGCTTGCTGTGGAGTTTATATTATTTGCTATGTCATCGAAATAACGTGATAATGTGGACAAAGACAGGTTTGTCCTTCTATATGGAATCTGCGAGGCCTCTTAGTGACCGAAGGTAAGATGTTCTAAAAAATCACCAAGTTCTGGGTATATTTCATTCAACACCTTGGTCATAGTTGGTTATTACACGTACCTTGCTGTGACCAATCCATCTGAAATAATCACGTGTACATAAGTTTTGATAACTCACGTATGCATAACGGATTAAACAACTACAAAAAGATGCACGGAGGGGACCTTACTTCCAAACGCATGTATTAAAATGGCTGAATTTGCAACGAATCTTCAAAGCCTAAACGGGATTGTGTTCTATGCAGGACAACACTATATATATGTATATAACGGCCTGCCAACAAACTATCTCCTTTTATTAGGTTTTCTAAGCATTGAAGACGCCATATCAATAACGAGTTGCTTGGGTTCAGATTTCAAACGGTTTCAAATCCTTCTTTCAAGCTAACCATCTATGTTTAAACCTATGATGAACTCTATAATATGCCTGTAACGCATGATTCTAGTCTAAGGGCAAGAGTCAGACAAGGTTGAAACTTTATAGAAAAAGGTCCTCCAAGTCATTCTTTGATCAGAACTTGTGTTAGGTGTCGTGCTGTCTACAAGGGTTTGGTCCTCTCTTCTCGATGCAGTCAGCCAGTCAGTAGTATAAAGGTCTTCAAAGTCATACATTGACTAGAACTTAAGTGTAGGGAGGGGTATGGAGATGGTCGTGCCCTCTACAACCGGTCAGTCCTCTCTTCTCGATGCAGTCAGTCAGTCAAGTCAGTTAGTAGTAAGAAAAGAAATGTATTAAAAGTTTTATCGCTGCACGATCGTTTGACATGTGACACTAACAAAACAATAACACAGAACAGCACACGAGCGTACTCATAAGCAGCATTGTCATCAAAGTTGCTTGATGCCTGTGAGCGTGAAAGATCGTCTCCGTATTTCGACAGTGATTTTAAGGTTTACTTAAAAAGTACATATAGCTCTACGGTCGTTTTCTCGCACATGGTATTCTCGATACGACCATTTCTGAGGTCACGATTGTGTCA
The DNA here is from genome assembly GCA_033442365.1 of Creolimax fragrantissima. Taxonomy (NCBI): domain Eukaryota; class Ichthyosporea; order Ichthyophonida; genus Creolimax; species Creolimax fragrantissima. The sequence continues at coordinate 295,753 of JAWQFL010000027.1, read as the reverse complement.
GAAGTGGCAATGCACTGGGGCCACCCTAGGCAATCGTTTCTCACTTTCACCGAGTTCAACCTGTTACAATGTGCAAAATTATAGCGTTGTCGTGACACCTGAGAAAAAGCCCAACGCGACAATTCGGATTGGCCAGGTGCAGATTAACAGGTAAAGAAATTTACCTTCCCAACTGCATGATTGATATTTTGCGTGAGATATCGCGTGGAACAGTTGTCGTTCAAGGTAGGGTTAACGTACACACTATCAAGTACACATGTAATTAGGTGTGCGCGTTTCGATGTGCATAACCAAGTCCATGAGATGCCGTTTGCTGTCATATTACAGGTAAATCTTGAACGCAATCCAATACTTTATGTAACGTAATAAAATCTTACTATTGTCCATTGTGGGTATGTTTATGTTTGTATTATTTGACGTGTGTACAGATTTACTCCTAGGCACCCCGAAAATGTACCGGTTCATTACACTCATCGTGTACCCTCTCAATCTGATCTAAGTACGCTGAGATGGATAATTCAGAAGGACACGCTCGGACAGGATATGTTCCTAGTTGGTCCACCAGTATGTCAATATGTGGAGCATTGTTCATGTTCATGTTTATGAAAAATGACCATAACCATATTGTTGTCGGTTTGCGGTGTTTTATCTGTATGTGTGTATACATGTGTGAGCGTGAACTTGGTTTGTTCGAAAGGAAGAACAAAAGACTTCGTACACCTGGCCGCACTCACAGATACTCGTTTATACGGCAACCATACAGAATGTAACTTAGTCTGAGTAGTTCGGCGCCCGCAATCTTTCTCAACCTGTATAGTGCAAGTTTAAATATGTATACGTACAGCATGCAAGAAAACATGTTAGACGTAATAACAACCAGTCACACACTCCTTCATTCCACCTGCAAACAAAAACAGGGGCCAGAAGCACGCCGTCTAGGCCTTTGGTATGCGGAAATCACAGGTCGAGAGGTTGAGGTTGTGACATTATCAAAAGATACTACAGAATCTGATCTTAAACAGAGGCGTGAAATATCGGATGGAAGTGTGTCGTATGTTGACCAAGCACCTGTACGTGCGGCAGTGGAGGGTCGTCTGCTGGTTTTGGATGGTATTGAGAAGGCGGAGAGAAATGTCTTGCCCACGCTTAATAATTTGCTTGAGAATAGGGAGATGGCACTGTCTGATGGCCGATTCTTATGCAACCCAGACAGGCGAGTGTTCATATTATGTGTTAATGTGCGCATGCAAGTGTATGTTGGGTGCATGTATGGTTTTCGTCATTGTTTTGATGACATAGGAATGTGGTTTGTGTGAATGGTTCTCTGTATGTGCTACTTTCGAGCGGTATCTGCAGTTGCGGATGGTTATTGGTGACAACTGAGTATATAGCACTATCTGCTTTTATGGTACATTTATTTATACTGGGGTGATCTGTGAATATACACACATACACATATATGCAACATAGCTTCTTGGGTTGATGTGCTTGTGTTCGAATATTTGATTGATGAGATCATCCGTCCACTGTGCATTACGTACACCTAATACATGTGTAAAATTGTACTGCTGTGACATTCTATGATATACTTCCACCTAACAAAGACTTCTTAAATATTACAACCACATATATGCACTTAAATAACTTCCATTTGTAGCCCATTAATTGTGAAGAAAACCCCATGCGCACAATCGTGAATATGTCACCAACATACCCCAGCATGTCTACATGTATATGTACATTAGGTACGACAAGCTTCTAGCAAATGGACAAACTAAGGAACAGCTAGATGCCGAAAAGCTTATACGTGTACACCAAGATTTCCGTGTCCTGGCTATTGGACTACCCGTACCTTCGTTTCCTGGTTACCCTCTGGATCCACCATTAAGATCTCGCTTTCAAGCAACAGAGGTGCGTGTATGTTTATAGATGGCAATGCGTGAATGGCATACATGTCATAAGTGTGCAGAGCATGTAAATCTCTGTATATCCAGGCTTTAGCTTAATTGCGAAGGCAGAGGTGCGTTCACATGTACAGTCACACTTCTATGCACACACATACCCAAACTTAATCGAAGTTCTTTTCTATTGTGTATCACATGTTGCACGTCATATTGTGATCCAAGCAATCGACACCATAATTAGTACATGTACTCGCACACATGAGACGAGCAGGCAGAGAAAGAATCGCCGCAAAACTGTTACAGAGCACGTCAGTCTCATATTACTAAACATGTAACGCACGCACATCCATAACTCGACCGTATGAGCAGTAAATTCGAAACACTGTTTCTACTTTGGCTTGTATTATAGGTTGCTCCCCCAATGGTAGCTGATGTGCTTCGTCAAGCACGGCCTACAAGCGACTACAGCAGTGGTACGCACACACATACCAATACTCGCAACCCAATACAGCGAGAGAGAGCTACTGCAAAAGCTGTGAAAGAGCTTATTGCGCTCTCTACCTCACTCAGAATGTCGCATAACAACAGCGCAATACGCACAAGTAGCGCACGGCCGTTGTATTTAGGTCATGAGTCAGTAATGGCTGGAGCTAGGGTCCTAAATGCCCTCCCATACACTCCCGTCGAAAGTGTTTTAGGCAGAGTCTATCCATTCTGGGCAATGTCACCGGAACAATACCAGATTGTTAGAGAGGCTATGGAAAGATTGACATCTAACACCAAACATTCGATACCAGGTTTGTGCATATATATTGGATATTATTATGGTTGAGGTGAGTGCATCAATTTTCTTTTTGTATGGCACTGGATAAATATGTCAAAGACGTAAGTATATGTATACGCATGTGCAGTTTGAATGTGTTCACTCCGCCATATTGCTTGCCTCCATAGTACCTAAAAAGCCAGGATGTTGTTTCTACCAATGTATCCGCTGCGCATCTATAATATAGACCAGATACGTTGTAGTGTATTGTAGCTTCTGTGTACATGAACATTGTATATATTTATCTTATCTAGGTGTGTACAGCTATATACCAAAATGTGCCAGTTCCCTTGCATACACACAACTTATCCTGTTTAATGTCTTTCTAATGTAGACTCGCGAGAGTCGTATATAATTGCAAGTGCGCCTAAACCTTTGGGCCGTCAAGATACCGCTGTAAAGGAAGCCGCTGTTATCTTCACTCTCTCGACCAGCTCCACCTCGCCAGATGATGCGGGTATGTATTTTCATCTATCAACCCATCCACTCATCCAAAATCAAATGCAGACAGCTGTGTACGCACATGTCTTGTACAATGAAAATCTACTTGCATTATATTGTATTGTATGGACACACCAAAAATACTATACCAATCCATCGTTGAGGAGTGTTATCGGAAGGAGTGATATATCTCAATTGACTCATATGTCTGTCACCTTTCGAAAGTCGTGTACGGTTGCACAAATTCACACGCGAAAACTGAAAATTGATTTTCTCGTTCACGAACTTCAAATTAATGCAAGACACTCTAATACGAAATATCTTGGGCATCAACAGTGTCTTTAATTGTACCCGTTGGTCCACATTTGACCAATTCACAAAACGCGTCTACGCCAATCACTCAAAATCTCGGCTCAAGATTTGTAGCGACGAAGGCGCATTGGGGGGTTTTGTCCGACATGGTAGTCGATCATTCGCTAGGAAGGGACTTGTGTTTGGTGGGTGGCAAAGGAGAAGGTGTGATATTTGAATTCTAATACCAATGCAGTTATGTACTAAGAGAGGTTGGCCTATTTCCATACGATTTTAAGGACGCGGGGGCATAATTGTAAATATTTCAAAATTGACCATTCTCGCAGAAGCGATTGATGGATGTATATACAAGGGAAAAATTTGTCTTAACGTATTTGTATAGGTACGCTGTGTTTCAGTATATCGATGTACGTCTTTGCTGAATGCATTATAAATCGTATGATGTCCGTACGTTTGTCGTATACTCACTCTCTTTCCACATCAGGTAAGAGTGTGATGGCCAATGCGTTTGCGTTGTTTCTCGGGTATGAAACAGAGATCATTCAACTATTTAAAGATATGACGGCCAGAGATCTGCTTCAGCGCAGGGGAACCTCTGTGGACACTGGCGATACCATATGGGAAATGTCTCCACTGGTCAAGTACGTATGCACATAGAGTTTTGCATTGAACACACGTACACTCATGGCACTAATATAACGTTGTGTATATGTGTACTTGTAATCTTTGGACATTTGACATTCACGATCATTTCATTTCGATCATATGTATCCTGCAGTGTACAGGATCATGTAGAGATATAACCGGTTTTACATTAGAGCATGTAGTTGCAATGTACGTACACCTCCACATATGCATATATACGTGATTTGCTAGCTTCGCAAGAAGGCTGCACTGGATGGGTGCATCGCACTTATGTATGATTTGCGTGTTCACAAAGCAGATAAATGGGCTGATGCACTGCTCACGTTAAACAAAATGCTTGTTTCGTATTACCATACTATTTAAGCTTAGCCGATGTACACGTGTTTTCTACAGCAAATATAGCTCCGCACTCGCTGGAAAGATTTAAGAATAGATGTAATGTGCAGGCTGGTGTCATATAATTTATCTGCTTTAATGTATATACCATCCACCCACCATAATGACATACATACGCACGTACACTCGCACGGGCACAACTCATGCACTATCCCAGAGCTGCACTCAGCGGGAAGTTGGCTGTATTGGATGGAATGCATCGATTGCCGTATGACACATTGGTTGTTCTTCATCGTTTGGTGTACGATCGGGAATTGGAACTGTTCGATGGTAAGTTGGTATTTGAGTCCCCGCCTCTTGTGTATTTGTTTGTATGTGTACGTGTACATATCTACGCCTGTGGATGTATTAATATTTTTGCACATATATCTAGTTGTATGTGTTTGTGTTTGTGTGAGTGCGAGTGTGTTGTGTGTATGCACGCCTTTAGATACTGACGATGTGTAATGCATGGCAATATTTAATGGAAGTGATGTGGTAAAAGTACACAATGCAAGTACAGGCTTTCTTATTAAGTTGTGGATGTTTCTCGCATTTCACGTAGTGACTGGATGTTAATGAGAATGTCGTGCAATGCAGCTGTGTCTTGTTCCAGCTCACCGTGGTCCTTCTTCATTAATTGATATCGTAGTTTTTATCATGAAACCCCAACGTATAGGTTATTCAATGAATTATTGTACCTCACCCAACATAGGTCTTAAACTTGTCGGACATGACCGGTACCAGACACTTCGGGATAATTGTCGTGGCAACGCTGCAAGTCTGCGCGCGCTCGATAAAACTGTTCGTATGATCCATCCGTCCTTCCGTATTCTTGCACTCGCAAATCCAGATACCGCCACCGCCACGAAGAAATGGCTGCAGTCAGAAACGGTTCCATTGTTTAGCTTTCACCAAGTAAGTACACATGGGGTATTTGAGATCGTGTAACTCAAAAGAGAACTTGGCCTACGTTATGCGCGCATTGTGCGTGTATATGAGATGGTGCACATTTCTACAGATTTAGCGTATATATGCACGTACATAGGAGTACGTGTATTAGTGCACAGAAGCAAACTTTTGGCCAAGAGTACGTATCCGTGGCATTAGTAGTATTTCATTTTTGCATTACTAGGTTAAAATGGTTGTGTTTGTAAAGACTAGAAGTTGCTGCTGTTTAAGGGAGGTTTTTTGAACTTTTACGTGAGAGTATTTCGCCCTGAATATTCTACAACGCATCCGGATCAATATCCATCTACACATGTATGCACACATATATATCCAAGATATGATTTTTCCGTTCTTATTACGTCGTCTCTTCATTTATTTTGTTTGTACAGCTACCAGTACTCTCGATAGAGACAAAAGAAAAGATCCTTCGTCGGCGATTTCCTCTTATTGCGGCAGAAACGATGAACTCATTAGCAACTCTCTCTACGAGATTACAACAGTCAGCTCAGGTGAGAAAGCATTTATGCTCACATTTATGTGCGAACATATACACACGCACCCATTTGTTCTAGTTCTCGTATACACAACAACAGTCCGTTCACGATGATATATAACAACTGAGCAGATATGCATACTGAATACACAAATATTTATATGCAACCATGTGTACTCATACTCGCATATGCAAATCACGTCCACAATAATCCCACATAAAGACAAAACAATTTATGAAGCTGGAACGCATACAATATACCAACATAATTTATATCTCTACAATTATATAGCTGCGCGCATGCCTACAACCCACACAACTGGACAGCATATATATACAAACACGGCAATACAAACATGCTCGTACCATACATGCTCATGAAAACCCGCTCATACATAAACATATGTATATAAAATGTATATATGTCCCCTTCATAGGAATCCCGTGATGCAAAGACAACAGATCTGACACTATCAATGCGTCAACTTGTGCGTATCGCTCGTCAGGTGGAGGTGTACCCAAACGATTTAAGAGAAGGTTTGATTGTTTAGATTGTACAGAATATACGTGAGTGAGTGCAGGTGTGCACTTGTGTATATATTGACATATTTATTGTAGGCGTATTTGAATGTATTCTGTTCACCGTTTTTTCTCAAGGTGTGAGTGAGTTATGTATGCCTTTGTAGATGTATATGTAGGGGTAGGTACCAATATACTCCATAGCAATGTATCACCAACAAGCGATTGTAGAACTTGCACTACGTACCGTTCTCTTTCTCCTCGGATACACATGTATACACGCATACATATACGTATGCACGGACGTGACCGAAATTCCTATCTGCTAACGCACTCAGCTGTGGAACGTACTGCATTGTCTCGGTTTCTTCCCACTGCCATTCGCGATGCGCTAAATGATACCTTCACATTTGCTGGTGTTCCCGCTGTTGCAACGTCAATCGAAACTGCAAGAGCTCCCATAACATTCATAACTGACACTAAAACGGGGAGACGAACCCACGTCGAGATGGGAGGCGGAGTGAAGTATCCCGTTGCTATTCCTAGCAATCCACATCTGGTGCCACATGTAGTGTTTTATGATATTCCTAGCCATGTACGCATTATGCGTGATATTGTTAAGGATTTCTCTATCGGGGTATGACGTGTGCGCGCGTTGGGGCGAACGTACAATTGCTGGTGTTCGTGCGTTTCATATAAACCTATTTTTAGTATATCTATAAGTGTGTCATGTATTTGTATATATGATTTATTTCTTCTTTTTTTATAGTCAGTCGTTCACATACAAACTCGTGCAGGCTTAGAGATCCAAGTTCTTTGAAACGCTCTTGTTGCGAATATCACGCGCCTATATGTTCTTGCAGCACCAAGACACATATACACATATATGTACACATATCATGCAGAATCGACATGTGCTCCTAATTGGTAACCAAGGAACAGGAAAAAACAAAGTAACAGATCGATTACTCGAGATTCTTAATCTGGAGAGAGAGTACATTCAGCTGCATAGAGACACCACCATACCATCTCTTACGTATGTTAGCATACAGCTTGTGCATACGAACTCTGCTATATTTATGCAACGAAACCCATACGAAGTGTTTTAAATTATTTGTACTTGGCGTGCATGTTATCTATATATGCAATCCCTTGCAGTCTCTCAAGTTTAAAACGTACATTTGGCCGTCCCAAGTGTGTTAAAAGAGTACACGTATGCGAGCTATGAGTGATAAGTTAATCAGGCTCCTAAGAAATATCGATGTACAACTCAACCACACAATATGAACAAACAGACTGGCGCCAACACTTCATAATGGACGCGTAGTATGGGAAGACAGTGCTCTTGTACGAGCAGTGCGTGAGGGCCGTACGTTAGTTGTAGATGAGGCTGATAAAGCGCCTGTTGAAGTGGTATGTGTACTAAAGTCTCTAGTTGAAGACGGAGAAATGCTTCTTTCAGATGGACGACGAATCGTCCGAGCTAACGATGAACTGGGGCAATTAACAAGTCCTGGAAGTGCAGCGGAAGTCGAGCACATCATACCCATTCATCCAGACTTCCGAATGTTCGTGCTAGCAAATAGACCTGGATATCCATTCTTAGGTGTACTAGCGTGGACTGAATTTGTAGGGCACGATGATGTGTGTGTGTGCGTATGAGGTTACATAAATTTAAACTTTCCAGTTGCGTATTATCATGTTGTATTAGTTTGTATTGTGTTTTACTTTCATTGTCGTGTTCTTCGCCCGCTCAGTCACATGTGACGTACGTGCGTGTGCTCTTAATTCAATTTTCTTGTTGAAACACTTGACCACATACATATGTTCTCATTGTACATGAATACTTGTATGTATATAGGCAACGATTTCTTCAGAGAATGTGGAGATGTGTTCAGTTGCCACGTGGTAAACAACCCTGATAAAGCCAGTGAAACTACTCTCCTTGAATCATATGCACCTGATGTTCCAAAGCACATAGTCGATCGATTAGTGAGCGCGTTTGATGATGTCAGAGAGGGTGTAGACAGTGGTGTGTTGACATACCCGTACTCTACCAGAGAGCTGGTCAATGTGGTTAGACATATGCAGAAATACCCACAGGATAGTCTGTCAGTCGGTATGTTGTACGTACGTGCGTGTGTATGCGTGCGTCCTTTGTGGGCGCATGTACGTATCTTGTTCGGAGATGAAAGTATAGAGTACGATCAGAGAAGAGTACCCTGAAACTAACTTCTTATTAGTTGACCGGGGTGACATACGTCACTTGTTACATCTATTTATGTCTATAGATTCGTGTGCAATAATGGTTGATCTATGCACCAACACAATTGCACTCAATTTGACTGTTTCTTATTCTGAGCACCCTTTTAAAACCCTTTCTCATTCTTTTTGTTTGTTTTGAATCGGTGCTTGGACGGTACATGAGCGAATACGGCTTGTATGTGGTTTATGTGTCTATTATGTAAATTCTAATGTGTTGTTTCGGCTGTGTTTATATCCATACAAATACTCGTGCATGGTCATGTGATATAGCTCTACAGAACGTGTTTGCTTTTGATCAGTTTGAGAGTGAGACAGTATCATCTATCAAAGAGATAATGGGCCACCACGGCATTGCATTGGACGATGCGAAGGATTCGCCAGTGGGACTGCAGGTGCTGTATATACTAAGCACATTTACGTTTGTCCCATTTGCTCACGCATTATGCATGGATATGTATATGCTATTAATGTTTATTGAAAATTCTTTCTTATAGCGCATGTGTATGTTTTCTTTTGTATACCACAGGAGCCACAATCGCTCCTTTGTGTTAGTGATGACAGGGCGTTAGAGTTCAATAAGCCAAAGGATATGAATTTAAAACTAAGGTATAAATAAGTAAATGTTGTTCTGAGCTCATTTATATTTAACCATCCCTTTACACGTACCCACGGATACGCATTCACGTGCGTGTATGCGCTTGTATACATGCGTACGTCATACACATACAGTCATGTGCATATACTCAAACAAACAACACACACATACGCAGAGATGTAAATGAAGGCATTATGAAGCCCCTGACGAAAAGAAACATGTCTTATCAGTTTGGTAATAGAAAGAGTAGTAAGATTGAATCTGAAAATCTTCGCGTATCCCGTTTCACAGAACAGACTTGGACGTATGTATATATGCACATACTATTTATATGTGAATAATCCGTGCATGGTTTTTGTTTTGTTTGTGTGTGCGTTTGTGAGTCTTTTCCATGGGTGGTTGTGAGTATTTTGCGTTTGTTTTTACTGCGTGTTTATGTTCGTGTTTGTGCGTATCCTTATGCGTTTAGCTGGAATTTAATTTTGTGTCGTAAACATACCTCTGTTCCTGTACCTGTGCCTCAATGTGTGTCTGTTACGCTTGTTATTTCATAAGCTCATGGCGATGAACGGGTGACCAAAACCATATCCAAAATACATTGATAAAACCAAGCCCAACAGTTAATGTATTCATGTATAGTTTCACAAACATCAGATGTACGCATTCGTATGCACATTGAAATATATATAATATACTTTCAGGTGCAACAGTGTACACGTCTATACACAGCTACATACAACATGCATACTGATTTCCACTCATACGTTTATCAGATGGAAACTAGACATGGGTAAGCGAAGCGTCGCCAAAGGCCTTGAAGTTACAAGCGACGGTGTTGTCCATGTTTTGGCAGGTATTTTGTGGGAATCGAGATTTATTGTACACGTAGTATGTTCAATATATATGAAATATGTTTGGAATTAACCTCGAATACATTTTCCACTTCCCGAATACGAATCCATAAATGGATGTGTACATTCGCACACGCAAAGATCAACCATGGGGTCTACACAGTTTACACGGGGATGAATACGAGGAGGCAGCCTTCCTTGACCTGGGCTTCATACCCACTACTGTGGCTGTGAGTCTCTCTCGCGTACCTATGAGTGTATCCCAAGACAGTAGCGTACTATTATCTGTACTGCCATCAAGTCAACTGTTTAAACTCAATCCTTTGTACGTTGTGGGTGTACTTATAAGTGTGTATATGTGTATATGTTAAGTCGTCTGTGTGTTTTGCATGTGTATTCATAGATGTGTGGATGTTGCATGAATGGGGCTGTCTTTTACAGTGTATGAGAGAATCAAGAAGTAGAGATAGAAAAAGTGACGAATACATTAATATACAGATGTTTACTAATATTTAAATTATGTTTGTACGTGTGTTGTCCATGTAGGCCTATAGACCTGCGTGTATGTGTACGTACTTGTGTCTTTTCTTGTACATCTGTCTGATTTGTTACACTTTTACATAGATATGTCGTCCGCCCCATCTGCAAGTCCATACACATATTCCTCGGAAGTTATCTGCATACTCTCGTGCTCATTGTAGAGACGATGACCGAATACAAGAATGCAGACAGCAATGTCGCACTTGCGCTAGTTTGTAAATACGAAAATATATGGCAAGCATGTCAAACACACTATACACACATACCTACCCACATGAGCGATACCTACCCACATGAGCGATGTACACCTGAATAGATGGTATCAAAGATAAGGTTGCCTGACCATTGTCACGCGCTATTGACACACCAATAGACAATGCACATCTGCTAAAATACCCACGATGAAGCACACAAGAATATATACCAACTTGGGCACTCTATATATATATGCATAAACATATACATGGGCACTATATATATATATGCATAAACATATACGCAAATGTCTATGTATAGGACTGGTGATTGTGTTGGATATACGTTGCCGGATACATTCCGTGGCCCACCAGTCCGTATGCAGCTTCTGTACGCCCGCCCCAAGCAAAACGGTATGTATATGCACAATCCATATACGCACGTATAAAACGGTAATACTTGGTCATATTTTTGCGATGTGCACGTTCCACGGCTTTCCTCACACGCTTACCATTGTGTTACTATAGTCTGCAGTGTGTAAAGTGAATAGCTACGTGTATGTAATACCTATGTAAAATACACATATTCCTTATTACAAATCAAAGCTTCTGTATTTAGAATGTTCATGTGCTATTATAATCGTCGCTTCATTCAAGAGCTTACCCTCGTCACACCGACGAGCGGATCGTACTTCAGTGTTTACGAGGAAGGGAAGCCCGATTTCCTTTTATTGGATCTTCAAAACGAAGGTATCTCCATTTACGTACGCACGTATTAGTATATGTACACCTAGAATCTCATAAACCTAAGCCCTGACCCGTTACTCACGTGCACTCTCACACATTATACGATTGTATGCAATTACACGCATACAAACCGTTTAGCTTTCCCTCTATAAATGTTCTGGAACAAAAAGGGAAGTGATGTTAGGAGCACGCTCGCTAGTTTAATTGATAGCATTTCTCATCAAAAGGACATGTGCACATGTGTATATGTACATTTAGTAGCTGTTATTTCCATGGTAGAGGAACATAAAAAAGAGTATGATCATTCAAGCACATAGGTACGTCCATACACATTTGCACACTCTAAATACTGACATAATACAATACACGCACGCCCTTCAGTTTGGTCACATGTTTTTGTGGAAGGATGCCAAGATGAGGAGATTGCGATCAAGAAGATTCAGTGTTTAAACGCAGACATGTTCTCTATTACTACTACTGACGGTGAATCGATAGTTTTGGATGTAAATGACAAAGGTACGTTCTAGGTGTAGGTATGCGTATGTGTGTATAAGTTGCCATGAAATTGGAAGTAAGACCATTCCCATTTTACGGCCCAGAAAGGTTCTAAATCATTTGGGAGTATCCACAGCTTTTGTGTGCATGTAGTTTAACAAATGATGTGACCGGTCGTTTGATTTATGGTTTCTGATTTGTTTTTCTCGTACTATAGACGCCCTACGCCTCTCCTCGCTTGAGAAATGGAGCAGTGATGTAAAGGCAGCCGAGTGTGTGATTGGCAATCAGCGTGTACATGCATGGGTGGATAGTGAAGGCAGTGCAATCCGTACTACCTCACTTCCCACGGTAAGCATACGGATTTGTGTGTTTTTGTGTTCTGATCATCAGTTGTAACCATTATATAGTTTGTTATCAATCGGACATATAAAACTTGGGAAACAGTAACTCACACTGCTCAGTGTCCTAAAATACGTGTTTAGTTGAGCTATGGATGCGTATGTGACCAAGTATCTGATTGGTGATCAATATATTGATGTATGTTAAACTGACAATAGCAATTTACAAAGCGGTGCTTGGAAAATATGTGTATTGATGTGTACGGATATTTATCCAAGATTAGCACTGATGTAAATGTGAGATTCGGGGCGAAATTGATTGGTGATGAACGTGTTCGTATTCTGATTGCAACGTGGCAAAAGTTTCGTACGTTAATCATATTGATCATTGTGCACTGTTGTACGTGTTTTGGTGGATATGTGTTTCTACTCTTTTTGCTTTTTTCTTTTGTATGTGTCCAACTTTATGATCTGTAACATCGATTTGTTCACCAACACATGAACAATTTCCCTCCACGCATCCACACGAACACCCACATGCAGGTACAATCTCTCGCAGAAGCACCAGTGATGCTTTCAACATACGAAAGCGACCCAACTAGCACGGATCTCCCTCCGTCATGGGAAAACGTCACCTCCGTCAAATTGCACAAACATACAAACACAAATATAAACCCGAAAAACACCAATTCATCCGCCTTACTGTCCACGTCTACACACGTGAGTGTGCTCGATCTCAAAACTGCTAACCTGCGCACACTTCCTGTTGCAACTCTGACCGATGGTGTCAACACTTCCGCTGTCATGGAATCGGATGGACAAAGGGTAGGTATGACTGCCAATGACGTACTAGTAGATATCGCGTCTCTCCCCGATGGGCATCGAAGTATGGGGCAAGTGGCTACCGTACAACAGAGTGGACGTGTACGCTTGTGGGAGATAGAGGAAGACGTTCTAAAGTATGTGTGTATGTAGCGTGACCCGATATTTGAGTATCTAGCTGTAATATAAGCAAATAAGGTTTAAGTTCGAATATAGGATATATGTATGAAAAAACGATAAGAAGGAACTTGAACATTTTAGGTTGAGGTGCGTTAGTGTTGAGTGCGGGCTGCATATGTACATACGCACTTTTACTCATATTGGTGTGCTATATGAGCGTAAATACATGGTGTGTTAGTAAGTGTACTATATGAATCCGCTACATTTCCTATCAACACAAAAATATCAACTTACTTTTATGTGCGCCTCTGGGTCTGAGGATACGTACAGCATAGATAGTCATTATCCTAGTCACTCACCAAATGCAGTTGTTAGCTGTTCACGTAACGGTATATTCACACTCATAGTAACCTATACGTTCACAATCACGTATGAATATATTAGATCTGGGTTTGAGACATGGATGACTATGATGGGCGTGAAACAGAATCAAGTTCTCTCTCTCGACATCTCGGATAACACGCCCAACAATCAGCTTAAGGAAACCGAACCTGGTATTGTTTTATATATACATAGGAGTGTGTGCGTATATTATGTCCATGTGTACATATATTTGTTTTACTGTTGTTAATCCACTGATGTATGTCAAAATGTATGTCTCTGTATTTGCGTGCTTTGTGACACGCACATATATGTATACTCTTACACTTACAAATAAGACAGGAAGGTTGTCACGAATTAGACAGATCCTTTGCGAATATAACGTTTATCTCTTAATTGTCTTGGATACTTCTTCAAGTGCATACAATTTTACGAAATATTTATACACTATGTCTGTTCCAATGTAATATAGGAGGTTCAACGAATCGCTCTCAGATGGGAGGCATGCCTGGTGTTGGTAAAGTTGGAGTAGGAGGCGAAGAGGGTGGGTCACAGGGTGGCGGTAAGTACCTTCTAGATGTATACAGGAGTAGTGACTCCGTTGGTGTTGGTGAGCATTGATATATAGTGCGTAAAGCCTATTGATGAGTGCTTTATTTTACATTTGTAGTATTTGTGATGTACACCAACGTAAGCTTTGATATAAACAGATACAACACATGAAGTCATAGTACCTTACCAGTACAAAGGGCAATCTTTTGTTCATGATGTTGGAATATGTATACACCAGACTCGTATTTTTGTAGGCTCGATACAATTGTCAAACATCAATATGTGCATAGACGGACTTAGTGCGATATACGTACAGATTCACAGGCATTCCCATGCAAGCATATATCCCTACCCTAGTTGGGAAACCTGTACGTATATGTGTATTATTCTTACCCTGTACTATATGTATGTATAGGTGGCGGTGGAGGTACTGGAGGAGCCACGGGCACAGGAGCGGGAGGAGGTGAAGGTGCGGATAAGAAGAGCGATGGCTTTGGTGGGTACTCAATAGATCCTAGGTGTGTATGTGTTTATATATTCTCGCGTTAATGGCTGTCGTGTGCAAGGTGTTGCGTGTGCGTAAGTAACATCTGTGACCTGTTTTTTTGTGTAAGACTGTAGGTGACGACTGACCTGTAGTATTCTATTACACAAGGATGTGTCACTATTAACGAAGCGCTAATAGTAATTTCCTATTTAAAGTGTGAACACCGTACTCACTGTAGAATTTGCTACCTTAAGAATGTTGATAGATAAGGATGTTTTATAAAGATACGAGTGGGTGGGTCAATGGTATCTTTTGCACTGTACTAACGATCACGCACGTAAGCACACATACAAACACTTACGTGCACATACATACACATACATACATGCATACACATACATGCTCCACCCGTTCTTTCGTATTTCTAGTGGAAGCATTATGGTTGATGACGACGTTGATGCTGCTGCTGTTCAAGAGATGGCTCTCTTAGCGTTAGACCCCGAGATCCGCGAGCAATTGGTATAAGTTCGTTCAGTAGAAACTAGTGTTGGATGACCTCTAGAATGTACCGCCTATATCTTTGTACGCCTTGCGAACCTTGTTGAACACACGCCGCTCACAACGTTGTATATACGTCCATATGTCTAAAACTTATATACATACACAATACCAAATACTCCTCAAAGCGGAATATGATACTTGCAATGTTCGAGTAGATATTTACAAAAAAACACTTATCTTCATATTAGACATAAGAATATGAATACTGCAGGAGATGAGCATTACATATATGTGTATGCCTGTATACGTTAGCAGTGTACTCGTTTACACTTTCTGTGTTCAATTCCACAATGATTATCTAAACTTTAGTATACAAATACATGCATACATACTATAGACGCAGATGAAAAAAGGTCCCAACAAACCCGGACGCTATGAGGCGATTGTCGAAGCCGTGCAAAGACCAATCAAACAGTTGAGAGTTGTATTGGAGAGTGTCCAAGCAAAAGAAAAGGAAAGAGAATGGATTAATAATCAAAACCAGGGTGATCTCGACGATGCTAAGCTTCTTGTACGTTTCCACATATATGGTGTAAGGCTGAGTCACAATTAATAAGTCTCGAGTGTTTCAGAGCATCTAGGCCAAAGTTATCATACTAACCCAGCGTGATCTGGATATTGTTACGTACACTTTGGATTTACTGGTGATTTCATATATATTAACTTGGATGTGCTGTGTGCATGTGCGGATGTTTATCTGCGTGTTACGGAGTGTTAGAGTGTAAAACCAAATCAGGAAAGCAAAAATGGACGAAAAACAACGAAGGTGACCCGAAAAAGTTGTTTGAAGATGGCTTCTGTGTGTATATATTCCAATCTGTACACCCGTGAATAAGAGCACTACTAGAGAGAGAAAGATGAAAACATGAATGCCAAGAATATGGTGCCAAGAATTTTTTTTACCTCTCGATATTTTTGATAGAATGATACACTTTATTATATACTTTTACGAGCGCGCCCATACAAGCATAGGCAAAAGAATAATGTGTACACACTCTTCGACGTTTTATATAGGATGGAATGATGGGTGAGGAAAACATATACAAACGCAGGGGTGAACCGGATCAACAGATGGGTCTCCACCAAGCTAAACCAAAGCGAATGGCGTTTGTAGTTGATCTCTCGGCTTCTATGTCTCGTTTCAATGATTGGGATAAAAGACTCGACCGTCTTGCCGATGCTGTGGTATGGGATATATATGCGCGTGTATTAGTGTGCTTTGTGCTCGACACATTATACACTCTTTCTCCCTGCATCAACTCTGTCCGACCAGAGAAATCCAAGAAGTCATACTGCTTGTGCGGTGTATATATGCCCAAGCCTGTTTGTCTTTCTCGATGTGAGCGTGTACTCATCCACATAAACACACATCTATAGGTTATGGTTATGGAAAGTCTGGTAGGGTTTGAGCATAAATATCACTACTCTATTGTCGGTCATTCTGGGTCTACACCTACTATCCCATTGGTTGGCTTTGGTAAACCTCCATCGTCGGCATCTGAGAGAATGGAGGTTGTCACAAAGATGTATGGATATGCTAGTGGATCAGTCAGGTATTTTAGATATGGCATGTAAGTCCATGAATACGTATCTGTGTGTAAATGAATAATTTCCCCAACACGGTTCGTTGGTTGGGTACATCCTACCTAACTAGCTCTATTCAGGGAATGCAGACCATTAGCAGTACGTACTAATATCCAAGTAGCTCGCCGTAGTTTTTACTGTGTGCGAGCGTACGGTACTTGCATGTGCCTCTCACGTGGGAGGCGTATATATATGGTAACATGCAGAACTTGACGAAAGCATGTTAGCGCATCAGTGCATATGCACGCACACTGATCGTTTGCCATTCGGTCTTTTCCTTCTTCATTTTCCCGATTTAAGCTGTTTGTTATCCACACAGCGGTGACAACACACTCAATGCTGCACGACTAGCTGTAGATGAAGTCGTGGCGGAAGAAGGTGAGTCTGTCGTGTATTACAGGTCATGTTGAATGTATGTATGTGAGATGTTATAATGTAAGCATACACGTGGGTCATTTGTACATGAATATTTAGCGTGGTACATGTTCCGAACAAGCGCATACCTTCCACAATACTGGCGGCCTACCATACGTAGTGATCGGAGAGGTAAGAAATTACGTTACACCAGTCCATGTACGTTCATCTAAAGGAGTACAAAATGTGCTCTACCATATCAATATTACTTACATTTGCTCCCGTCTTTTATACTGCAGCGGATGATTATTTTGTGTTTGTGGTGAGCGATGCAAATGTGGGGAGATACGATATCACTCCCAGGTCCTTCGGATCAATTCTTTCCAAAGACGACAGAGTAAATGCGTTTGCAATTTTCATAGCCGAAAAGGTATAAGCATATGCTGAACTATATATATTTTCAAGATGCATATGTTGCGCGTTGCCAAAGGTTAGAATATATACGATATCGCTCGGATCATATTTAAAATCAAGTTTTCAACGAAAGACTGAATCATGCTGGCTTTTGCTGCTATGCATTACAAAGAAAATTAAATGCAAATGTGCAGGTACATGTATTTTCTATATGAGACAGTTTTCATCACAGATAGCTGAAACGGATAAACGATATGCAAAAAAAAACAGTGGTGAGGCCTTTATTGACGTTTACATTGTATTCACCACCTTCTGCAAGCTATACGTTCTACGAACGCCTGTACTCATTAAAAAACGTACACCAATTCTTTCAACAGGGTGCAGCCGATTACCTCATAAATGGGCTTCCATTCGGGCATGGTTTCGTGTGCGAAGAAACTCAAAAGATTCCCACAGCATTCAAAGATATATTCACGCGCGCCACCGTGGATAATTAAATGTTTTCATACTTGAAGAGTTCGTGTGCGCTTTGCGTCCTTACAATTTATTGATCTTTATATGCGTGAATGTGAGTTAAGTCTTCCGAAGTCAAAGTCCAGCATCATTATTAGTAGCACTACAAGATACAAAACTTTTCGCCCTACCTTAACTAATGAATGTATACATAAACATCAAACATACTCTCTCAATCCCACTCATTCACTCACTTACACACACACACACACGAACGCACAAAATAAACAAACCAAATAATTAAGTTATCGAAATGATGCAAGATCATAAATTCTACTGAAAGAGATGTTCAAAATGTAAGTCAGCTATTTTTTCTGTTCGTACAATATGTTAATATAATCTCGGGCTCATGTATCTATGAATATCCACATGATTTCAACGAGTACGGAAGTATCGTCGTATTTGTTTTGTTAATTCGACCTTTTGTAACTTCTGCTTCATTCAGAAATGAATAGTTGTTCTAACAATCAGGTCCATATTTATAACTATTCGGTCTTCCATATGATCATATAACATACGACGTCAATCGTCGGTGATATCACATGACTTTCATATTCAAAACAGGAGACTCCAAACATCTTTAGTACCGAATATTGACTTCTTTACATAATTATGCTAGTTGGCATTAGAGGATAGGACTTTCATTATATTCAGTGGAGGGAAGATACAGATGGGTAGTGTTCATGGGTAGTGTTGCTCGGGAACGAACTCCAAGTTCTTACCTTATTTAAAAGTTTCAAGAATAAGTCAACAGCATTGCGCCCACCGAATCTTTTCTCTAACCATTCGCTTTACAAACTGCGTTATAGTTCCGGCTATCATGGAAAATTCCGAGGGAATCAGAGGCTCTTTCGATTAAGTCTTTATGTAGGTTACAAGAATAGAATGAAAATATATGATCGTGCGAACAAACATAGATTCTCACAGCATAGATGTTCCCACAAATCAAAGAATTAAAAAATGACTCTTTACATTAAGAAAGGCGTAAACAGAATTGGCAAAATATGGCTATTCACAAAGACAGGTTGTTCACCACGACACTTGCAGTTCATATTTTTCGCACTGCAGACAATTCAAAACTTATCGTTCGGCTGCAATGTAACGTCGGCTAACGTCAGCTGTTGCAATATAAAACGTCAAATACGGCGGAAGGGAACAGCCAATAACGAGATGGTTGTGATTAAAGAGTCTTCTTTATCTAAGCAATCTAATATATAGAATGAATCTGTATGAGCGCAGAATGAATATACGAATATGCAAGTGTATGTGCCTCTATAACTACATAAACACTCGGGCACGCACGGTGTGCCTTCTATAACTGCCGCGTGTGGCTGTCCCATGTCCGTACGTATTGTGTTTTTATATACGTATGGTGACTCTATGAGAGTCAAATGCTGGAGAGGGGCTTGGGTGTGGCGTGTGTGTCTGTGTGTCTGTGTGTCTGTGTGTCTGTGTGTGTGTGTGTGTGTGTGTTTGTGTTTGTGTTTATGTGTATGTGTGTGTGTGTGTATGTGTCGTATGTGTGTGTGTGTGTGTGTGTTGATTAGCTGATGAGAAAATGGCGCGCAAAGCAACGATTTGTACGGTAGTACAAAATCGGGTCCGTATATATATTTTTTGGGTTTCCCCTTGTCATCCTAATTGTTCACAAAATTAATTCATTGTTGGAGAAATCTAATCTCTTGGTGTAGAATCAATACCAATCTCTTGTTGCAACCAATTAATTAATTAATCTCTATTATTTGTTTCCAATTTAATTGTAGAACTCTAATATCACTGTTTGTCATAGCCAAAACGTGATTTGAGAAGTACTTCCGGACTCCAAACACCTTAAATTACCGCCCATGAAGGCTGTAATTTCTATACATACTGTGAAAGAGCCACAGGCTTACCGCCAATACTGTCAGACGTAAAATCACTGATCATCCAATCCCTCACACTCGCACTTTCATTTAATCCAATCCATACTCTCTATTTCCTATAGATCGAATCTGTGATACAAAGAAAGTCTCATCCGTAGGAATGGATTGGTTGATTTTAACGATAAGCTTCCCCGCTTCAAAAAATCGCACACAGCGAAGCCCATATCGTTACATGACGCGATATTCAAAAAACGATATACAACGCGTTATAAAAATAACGTTAAATATACATCTATGAAGGTTTTAGTATGATTCTGTTGTGTGTATGCATCTGTGTGTGCGTGTGTATGTATGTGTGTGTATATATAAATGTGTGTGTGTGTGTGTGTATATGTGTTATGTATCTCTCTCTGTGTGTGTGTGTGTGTGTGTGTGTGTGTGTGTGTGTGTTTGTGCATACAGCGGTGGGGGTAGTGTTTTTGTTATTTTTCTCCGAAACTAAGCACAGGTTTTATTACAGAAGCTTCACAAGTCTTCTTTAGGCAATACTATACACTAAAATGTCGTACACAATAATATCAGACTGATATAGGATGAAAGGAAGGCATGAATGAATATGAATGAATGAATGAATGAATGTACACATTTTTCGCAGTTCGTTACATATATATATGTAAGCAAGGCAATCAAAATGAAGTCACATATTTTCGTTGTTAAAAAGTTTCATTTTCTTGGGTGGTGTTTTGTAAAGTCTAAGCGTAACCTCAAACATGTCTAATCCAGAAGATAACGTATGCGAAGAAATGCGTCCTTCGACTGAACACGGTTACCCAGAATCGCATCCTTCTATTCATGATAATCCGCTCACGCAGAAGTCCACCAAGGTAGTAAGTCCAGACAGTATCCTTGAATGTGTTTTGACCAAGTGACACTCTGTTGTATTGAAGTCGCAAGTAAACTATTCTTACACCAAGTTGACCAAACGTTGACTACTATACAGGAGCTGAAGCACATGTTAACGGAGAAAAATATTGAAATACCAGAAGGGTTGGTTGAGAAGGATGATCTTGTAGAGTTGGCGGTGAAATCAGGGCTAAATGCATCATAATAGCACCAGTCACCCCTTGCGCATAACTACATTCCAAGTATCAGTATATTTATCAGTATATTTGGTGGAAAGCGCTTACCTGGCCACAAGTTGTACTCTTCGTTTAACGAAACATATTACTCCTGTGCGAGTGGCACGGTAGCTTCAAACTGTGTGTGCTTTGATTGAGTCACTCAAGAAAGCCTCTACTGTCAAGTGCGCACAGGTTGTAAATAATGTCACTTGCTAAATAAAGCACGTCAACTAAAAGAGTTCCAAGAATTATTCATTTATGCAAGAGTGCTTAGGACTTGCATTTTATATTCGCAGCAAAATTACATCGCATGCACAGCGAAACTGAAGAGTGGTTTGAAGATGGTGATAAAGCTAAAGCTCATTTATTTTTTAATGTATCTTTGTGTAAGCATCTACCGAATACATTTATATTGCACCGTACGTCGCAGCATGGCCAGCTCCTCCCGGATTTTCTACATTCCTAGCGATCCTTCTGACTTCTTCGTCACGCATGGACACAAAGCGGTATGGGATAAAATTCAAAGCGGCACCACAAGGGCCTCCAAGCAATGGCGCCAGCCAAAATATAAGATGATGATTCCAATTGCCACTAATGAAGGCAGTTGCGAATGAACGGGCAGGGTTAATTCCGCAACCTGTCATGGGGATCAAGACAATGTTCGCTAAAAAGACTGATAATCCTATAGCGGCGGGTGCCATATTTGAAACCTTAACCGCACCTCTCGGATCCACATCTGTATTGAATACTGTAAAACCGACGAGAGCTGTCCCACAAAACTCGAGGAAGAAGCCTTGAATAACATTCAATGTCGGAATGAGTCCATTAGAACCATAGTTGACAGCATGACCGGCGGCGGTAGGCCACATGCACCAGACAAGAAATACACCAAACGTGGCACCCAAAGTCTGAAGAATAATATAGATGACACCACGAATTGGATTCATCTGTCCGAAAACTACCATTGCCATTGTGACGGCAGGGTTGAGGTGACCTCCAGATATGTGAGATATGCCGTAGACAAGCACCATAATTGACATACCAAAGGCAAACGCAACAGTTAGCACCATAGGCATACCAGGCGAGAATGGGTTCATTACATCATAGGGGTGTTCGAGTTTGTAGGCCGCCTCCACTGTAGCGCCTGAGCTACAGATCACGCCTATACTAGTGAACAAAAAGAAGGTCATTCCTACAAACTCTGCAATATAGGCGCAGACAGAATTCGGGCTAAGATATTCATTATAATTAAAAAAGTCAACCATATTTGTTTACATTGATACCGAGTTCAACTAATATGTGCGGATGTGTTCGTCTCTAAATCTCTCTTATATTCGACGTAGAAGGAACATTTTAAGAGTGTGGCCAAGCCAACTGGTTATAGAGATTCAGTAGCATATTAATATTGAGATACCTCTATTTCGGTCCCAAAGATTCCAAGTCCCCAACAGAAAATACTCGAATTCATGGCAGCTAGCTTGCAGTGTCACAAACCTTACAGGCTGGCTTAACAAAAGGAGTTCCTCATGGTACATGACGTACTGTCCGGTCTGTCTTCATAATTGTAAGATTTGAAGCTTTCAGAGATCGAATTACGTTTCCTTTCCAATTTAGTGCACTGCACCATCCTTTCAACTATATCTACGTCTTTGGAAGTGACAAGAATCTGCATTTCTAACATGATCGATAGCCGTTCCGCCACAAGGAAGTTTAATCATCTCATTTAATTCACCTTGCTTCGAACACTCCAATCAATACCATGTACACAATGGATACGTGTGACAAAATTTGTCACCACAAGATTGATTTTTGTGGTCGTCATATATGTGACATGTAACAAGGAAGGTTCTTAACTACGTTAACTAAATTGGTAACACTCTTGCTCTCATCAGCTTTCACAGATATTCTCATTTACCAATCACGATACCTTCATGTTCTCTCGCAGACTTCACATACGAAAGTAAGCGTTCAACTCCAGTGCGTAGTAGTGAAAACTTGAAAGAGCAACAGCATGCACTCACAACTTTCATCCCAACTACGGAACCAACATAATGTTCAAAGTAATGCGCAACTTTCACACCACTGTTTGCCAACCCTCGTCTCTACTACTGGACAACTCAGTGCAGGGGTTTACTCTCAACCGAGAACTTTTTACACATCGTGTGGACTGTATCGTAGACACAGTATTCCTAATAGGGGTGTGAAGAAGTGCTATTACGTTTGGCTTGCAGTGGTAATCGTTTACAATTTTAGTGGTTGCGGGGTTACCGTCGAATTTACAGCGCGACATGTTGCAGACATTTTGTCAGCAATTAGACAGCAAGCACAAATGCCAGCACAAATGCCAGCACAAATGCCAGCACAAATATCAACACAATGTTGCGTGCAAATAAATACTACGAAGTAGAATCTCCAATTGAACGTGAGTTTCTAACAAGACAGCCTTTGTATACGAATACGTATAACTCTTGTATCCAATCTTGTAGATTTTCAATTAAGATCATGTGTAGGCAGACATCAATATACAACTATTTAGCAAATTTGAAGAGACTAAACAAAGTAATAGCGTCATCACGATATTCTGTTAGTTGTTTGCTCACCGCAACGAAAAATCAATAATTAGAGAAAGTAAACATGTGGAATCGGCAATACATGACACTGCCTAACATGGCCTCCATAGATAGGCAAAGATGTGTGTCATTGGGATATCCTATTTCACGGTATCTTTTGCTACTGGGTATTCAGCTCTTCCTCTTGGAATGTGGAAGGAAGGGTTGACTCGTAGATCATCGTTGATTTCCTTCAATGCAACACTCCTGGTACATTAAATTAGACCATATTCGTACTTATAGTTAGCCTTCTCATTCGTACTGATTGATGTATTTTTTACACAGTTCAGTATTCTGCTGGTTTTCTATTACTGGTCCCCGCCCCACTGGAAGTATAACACATCTTGTCCTTGACTTTACATCGTACTACAGGTAGAGCGGAATGAGAATGTTTGTGATTATAGTGTTGTAATTGAATATAGTGCTTCTTTCTACTCGGCGTACATCAGGGAAGAGATATTGGTGCAATGTAAGCATCACATCTGTACATCAGGAATGAAGTAATAGTTCAATCATCACATCTGCATATCAGGAATGAAGTACAAGTGCAATGTAATCATTACATCTATCGTAGTGCTGTGAGGAACCCTGTAACGATGTTTGTATTGGTGTACAAAAATACTTTCATACGTAACGTAAAAGGGTTACAAAACGGTTCCCGATTTTGAATACAGACCCGATTTTTTCATGGTTTGGAAACCCGTTGTACCATTAAGGGGCTCCATATCCAGACCCGATTCTAAATATTGACCCGATTCTATATTTTCGTACGGGGTTTATCAAAGCCGATTCCAAATTCTTATTCTCTCATCAAAATGCTTAATATCTAATATGTGGGTTCTTAAGCAAAAAATTCTCGAACCTTCCTCAAAGCGCGGGCTTTTCAATGTGTGGCCTTGTGTGTCGCATTGTATATAAACAACACACACACTCACACTTACACTCACACACGCGCACACACATATACGTACGTACACAAACACATATACACACACATACACACACTCATTGAATTGCACTTACACCACTGCTCAATTTATGTGCCTTATCTCATTTATATTCTCCTTAATTCGCTCCCCCTATTTCAGATAGATAGGAACACACACACTCTCGTTGCACTACAAATTACAGCACTATTTTATAGGTCTATTGTTTTCCATAGTTACAGGTTAAACTTTCAAACATGCCCGAGGCAACAATGGTAAACCCACTTTGTTACTTTGACATCACTATCGATGGTGTGTCTGAGGGTCGCATAGTTATGCAGCTGTACGCTGACACAGTACCCAAGACGGCGGAGAACTTCCGTGCCCTGTGTACTGGGGAAAAGGGCGTTGGGCAGTCTGGTAAACCACTGCATTTTAAGGACAGTATATTCCATCGTGTTATCAAGCAGTTCATGCTTCAGGGTGGAGACTTTACAGCTGGTAATGGTACCGGTGGCGAGTCCATCTACGGGGAGAAGTTTGAGGATGAGAACTTTGTTCACAAGCACACCCGTGCAGGGCTATTGTCCATGGCCAACGCCGGCCCAGGTACCAACGGCTCTCAGTTCTTTCTCACAACTGTACCTACACCTCATCTCGATGGTAAGCATGTGGTTTTCGGCGAAGTGGTACGAGGTATGGGTCTTGTATATCGCATTGAGAATCTCGAGACAAAGGAAGACAAGCCAGTGCAAGACGTCAAGATTGCAGATTGCGGCGAGTTACCTGCCGGTACAGATCTTAAAGATGCGATGAAAATCGAAGCAGATGGCACTGACGTATACGCTGATTGGCCAGAAGACCAGCCTGAGATTGAAGGAAGCTCTCTCATTGAGGCTGGTGAGGCCATCAAAGCGCAGGGTAACACATACTTCAAGGTAGGCGAATACGACAAGGCAGTAAATAAATACACAAAAGCTCTACGATTCTTGGAAAAGTCTGACATGAACAACGACGCGAGCAAGGTCCACACTGCCTGTCTACTCAACCGAGCTGCCTGCAATCTAAAATTAAACAACAACGCTAGTGCTATTAAGGACACCACTGCTGTGATTGACTCACAGTTTGAAACAGTCGAGCCCAAGGATACTGCGAAAGCCCTTTTCAGACGCGCACAGGGGCATATTGCTAAGAAAGACCCGGATGCTGCTATTGCGGACCTCACTCGGGCTGTGGCGGTTCTCCCTGAAGATAAGGGTATTTTTACATTGCTTAAGAAGGTTAAGGCACAACAGGCTGCGGCAGTAGAGAAACAGAAGAAACTCTATGCCAAGATGTTCTCGTAATTTTACTTTATTAATCTCCCGTTCCTTGCAAACGATCATGGACTGTATTTGTGGCAAGTATGCAGAGTTTCCATTCGGAAGTGTGAAACTGTGGCATATGCAGTTATGCCGTTTTCTGTCTTACACTGACGGGGGTCGGTGTTTTGCATAAATAAAGACGGGATTTGGCATATATTTAGTACCTTCGTGGGTGTGATCTCTCAGGGATCGGAAGAATGTACCTACACAAAAGCGCAACCTTTCATCATTCAGTAACATTTGGTGTACAACGTGAGAAAATCACTGTACGATATTAGCGAGGTGTGACCTATGTGCAATATATACACGCTTTCAAGCACGAAAACTTTTATCTTACTTATTGAATTAATCAAGTGTAGGTACTATATTTGAGCGCGTATCACTGTTTCATGCCTACAACACCGGAATCCTCACAAATACCGTGAGGTGATCGTAGGAATCATTTTTTCTCAACAAGAAATACGCGCAAGAAATCTTTACTCTCAAGGAATATTAATTAGTTCAACAAAATTGTGTTGCTATCTGTCACGAATGTGCTGCGTTTTAGCTTCAGTCATGCCCAAACCTGACAACGCCATGTTGTTAATGCCCAATGTCGTACGTTTAACTGAGCTTGGATGTGATGCTTTACTTGGTGAAATTTGATGTTTTTGTATGCAACGGCGTACTGAGTGGTACATATGTAGTTTTGAAAAAAATTTTAAGATGCGCAAACAAACAGTATGTACTTTTAAAACACGAATCACCCGTTGAATGAAGAATATTAAACTATACATTCACTTCGTATAGTTTGCGCGATAAGCGCCAGTACATCTCAGAATAAAAGTTAGATGTGAACATCGAATCTCTGTATTAGTTCATAAACACCTTGAAATGGCACAGCTATGGAGTCACATTACTAAATGCGGTTCCCGACGATTTATACCCAAACATGTACATATTAACACATGGAAGAGGAATTCTTGTATATGCACAAATTCACCGACTGGTAGACTAATCTACATGACAATAACCAAACTTTAAATCCCTTGTTCTGTCAATGTCACTAATCTTGAAATTTGTTTTACTTACACTTGAAAGCTGAATTCTTAGATGTAGGTTTTGATCATCTCGTTGGCTACTATATAATACCACGAAGGGTGTGATAAACGCAGCAAAACCTTCTGTTTGAACGTTGTTTGTTGGATACTATGACTCTGGCTCAGAATAGGCCAAAGCACCTTATCATATATTAGTGTGGTACGGTAAAAATGCCACACTAATAGGGTGATGCTACAATGTTGTGTTTGTTGAGATTACTCATACTTCTTATCATCTTGTTGGGCGTTTTGAACATTTGTTTCTTAGACATGGTAATATCACCAGTGAGTGCCACCACCACCTTGTCTGAGTTATTGAAGACAAACATGTCTCCAACCACGTCGTCCTTGTACTGCAAAGAGAGAGTTATCGAGTATATATCGATATAAGAGCGAATGTGAGGTGTAGCGAGCTAATAAAATAGTACATCGTACACAATGCGGAAAACGGTATCCCTATACGGGGACTATCAGGGCCTATCATGTGATCAACAAGTAGTAAATATGGACAACATTGAATAGAACATAAAGTCCACACAAATAAACGTGCATTGGCGCGACTTATGGACTACATTGAATCTTAATTCCACACCCATGCACGTGTTGACGCATGTTAAAAGAGAAAGAAAATATTCACAAGTTGATACACAAAACTAAGCGCACAGAGAGTTGGTGTATGTGGATATAATTTCGTGTTTACCTTCTTGAGCACGTAATTAGTTATGTTGTGCTTGAGGACATCGGCCACGTTCCATTGTACCACATACTGGCCACTACTCGCACAGATAACTTCCTCTTGACCCTCGCCAATGTTAAATCTCGCAGGAGTAAAGTCGACCTGTGGATAAAAGATGTGGCAACAGCTCAGGTAAAACTACAACTATTTGTGTGTTTTCTGCAACTCTCTACCCATTCAATTGCAACTGAGATGTTGTCTCAGTCAATCTATTAATCATGGAAACTCTCAAAATATAGTGTTGTGCACATACCGAAGACTGCATTATGGCCACATGATCAGGACTTAATCGTAAGACAATCGGCTTGGGCTGTAAGTAGGTAATCGAATAAGAGAATTATTGTCACAGAAATTCAAGTTCATATTCACAGCTACAAAAATGTGAGGACAACAGGCAAGCTACACATACCCTGACACCTTTTGGCATTGATTTCTTGAAGCCAATAGTTTCATTGCCATTCCTATCAATAAACGTAGTAGGAATGAATACTAGGTACTTCTGACATGTCGCCAAAATGTACTTTCCGTCGGCTGACACGTCGATTCCGGTAATGGGTTCTATTACAAATACATAAATTTTTAGGATGGACAATTATAAGTAATACCCTCCCCACACACCCCCTCGCCCCGCTCATGTTAAATATACACCAAAAAGTCTGGCGTCAAGGTAATGAAAGCATGTTGCGCGAGTTTCGAGGCACTTGTGGAGGTACTGCGATGTCGCCCCTAACCCATAGGCTTGAAAGATACACACAAGACATCAAGTTTCTTTTATTATGTACGGGTATACCTGCCACATACTTTCTACTGCACTAAACATTCTAGAGAAGGATCGTCGAATACTCCACATTTTGCGCTGCCAACAACCACCTCTCCTTCACTCTGGTTGTACCCACGCACCAAATATCATAGCATATACTCTTATAGAACACATTTATTAATTCATCATCTCAGCTACCACTATACAGGAAATAATCCCACCTTAGGCGTAGGCGCAAAACAACAGCTTTACATAGTATGCGATATTGTACACAAACATCATGAAGACTTTTTACAATTTTCAGTACCAATGACACAGTACAGACATATGGGGACCGTGGCTTAGTAGTCACCGTATATACAGCCATACACACAACCACAGACGCAAAAGTATCAAACACATACCTCCAAAACCAGGAAGTAGAGTCTTAGCCCTCATATTGATCTTGTTGAACATTCGGATTTCACCCTTCTCACTTCCTATGACCACTTCGCCAGCCGCAGTTGTGTGTAGACACGAGAGTTGTGGCTTTGTATTTGCTGCGTAACCATAACTCTGATCAGTAACGACTTTGTCGCCCGACAGCCGTCCATCTAACATCATCACTCGATTCTGATTTTCATGTGTAGGAGGATGGTCAATTAGGGCCTCCGCGTATGCATACGAAATCCATGGTTGATGCACATGTGTGCATGCGAATCATTCTTTCGATATTCAAACAATTAGATATACCTTGTTCAACCCGACTAGTATATCCTCGTCTGTCCTTTGCGCATATTTCGTCGAAGGGGCGATTTTTTCCACGCCAATGATGTCATGTGTCTTCCACTCTTCAACCACCTCTCCTCTATTCATATCCATTCGGTATATAGATTTGTTGTCATTGATCGGGTCCATCATTAACATCTGTTTATCTCCCTGATGCAGCATCATGGACTCTGCGTTGAAAGCTTTGCCGTTGGATTTGAACTTGTTTGCTCTGTGTAATACATAATGATATGATAACACATGCAAGCATAAGATAAAAAGTATGCGTATCCGTGTGAGTGTGTCCCTCAGTGCATATGGTCTTGGTGTGAAATACGTTATCCGTGAACCCTTTTTGGCAGTATAGTAGCTGTGTATAAATACAGTAAGGCGTGAGGCACCAATTAGTATATACGAGTACTTCGAGTTTGTATACTTGCATATATATGCCAACATACTCTCAAAGTGTTCAGTATATAGATGCACCTCTGCCTAGCTAACCTTACATTTCTATGCACTGTGGTTTTATTGGTATATAATATAAACCATCTTTTCCCATTCACATTTAAAACACAATTTCAAGGCAAGCTTGTGTATAAACATTGAGAATATCTACACTGCGAAATGGACTGTTACATTACCTTCGCCCAACCACCATATTTACGGTGATTAAAAACATAACAAAGGTATACTACATGTATATTTATAAAGGCGAGTATTAATCCATAAAACTATGGCAAGCGCGTGTGCAGAGACAACGAGATAGAAGTTTATTCTTGGATGCCAAGTACTTCGAACCCGAAACCCACCATCGACATACGTATTTGTTTGTTCGCTCACGCTTTTGTAGTCACAAGTGCAGCAACCACCTTGTTCGCTACAATGCGTCATGAACTTAAGATTTGACGTATAACATATATCGTTTATGTATACTCGTATTTAAACATACACAAAATACATAAGCTAAATGTAGTGCACTACGCACACTTATGGACATGCAAATATACATTTCAGTGACAACGAAAACATATACATACTTTATAGTCGTTATGTGTTGCATAGTACCGTCATCCATGTTGTTTCTAAACACGCCAATGCCACCCTTTTGGTTGACAAATGTACGGTTGTGGTTGAACGCCACAGCCAGACCTCTGTTCTTGCTATTTGTACCTGTTTCACAGAACGTTTCATTGAGTGCGTCTTCGTCCTCGCTGTCTTCATCGCTCTCCTCGTCGACGTCTGACAAAACACTCCGCCTGTATCTTTAGGGAATAAATCGAGAATCGGGTTAAGAGATGAAAGGTGCGCCGGCATGAACATACAGACTTGCACGTTAGGAAGCTACATGCGATATACGTTGGCAACGACTGTGTAAGATGCATTTAGACTGAATATACGGGCACGGACACTGTACATATGAATAGACACATCCATATACCCAGTGCTTTCATCGTCATCAATATCCATCATGTCAGCGCCACCCATCGCGTAGACATAGTCCATATTGTCCTCCTCTAAAGCTTTTGAATTAGACAATTCGGACAACTGCGCGTACATAGCGGAGTATATCTTGGTCTGGAACTTTCTATACTCAATTGCCTTGTTAAACTTGAATCCGAATGAGCCACCCACACCTAACCGTTCCCCATTCCAAATAATAATAAGATCTTTCTTCACAGGGAACAAATTCATACCCATGTCGGGGCTTTGTGTATACCATAATTGTCCATCCTGAATAATAGATAAATACAGGTGAAAACTTGAAAACTCGTGTGTACATATGCACATTGTGTATCCATATGTGGACGAATGTGAGAGACAGTCTGGATTTGGATACACGCAGTTCTAGTTCACAAATGAGTACGGCTGATAGGTATTCGAAACAACTAAATCATCTTTGGGTGAAACCTTAAAAAGAAAACAAGGAGAACTCAATACGAACCGCAGACTACATACTAAATTACCTTGTGAACGTCGAGTCTAAGGCGATTCTTCGGAAGGGCGCTGAGTGTGAATGCGCATCCTTCAACAACGGGAACAAACTTCCCGTAATTCACTGCATAGCTGTAAAACTCGCCAGTACATTCGTTCAATTTCTCACCTTCGGGTATATACTTGGACAAAGGTTGCGTCGGTTCAAATACCAGAGGCACCTGCGAATGAGAGGTATCTGGTTCTTGTACGGATCTGGGTGTCTTCATAGGAGTTGCATTTATGACGTTTACACGAGGAACTTTTGTATACGAGGAAGGTGCTTCTTCGCCTAGAGAAGGGTACTGATATTTGTGCTGTGGGGTAGCAGGTGACGTAGACTTGCGCTGAGAAGGAGGAGTAGACACTACAGTATCATGAATGGGTGTAGAGTTTTCATATATATCGTCTACAGGAGGTGTGGGTGATCGTTCACTTGCATACACGTGTCTTGCGTGTGTTCCGGCCTGAGGTGTTCGTTCGATGGGTTTCACAGTGGGATTGGTTTTGCGTTCATCTTTAAGCTTTAAATTAAGCTTTTCTACCTCATCTTTCGTTTCCTTCACATGTGCAGTGGCAATCAAGTCCATCGGCAGTTGCGTATAGGTGGAGGCAAGCATGCGGAACACCAAATCCTTGAAGGTAGTCACTACTCCGTCCTCTTTATCGAACTGGAAGGCATACCGATCCCCTCGGCGCTCAACA
Source organism: Creolimax fragrantissima (assembly GCA_033442365.1). NCBI lineage: Eukaryota > Ichthyosporea > Ichthyophonida > Creolimax > Creolimax fragrantissima. Next base: position 263,594 of record JAWQFL010000027.1, on the reverse strand, counting down.
GAGTTCCACTGTAAGTACGTGTCCATATCTTGAAGAACCATCTCCATTGTTATAGGGAATACGTACAAGTTGGGTTCGTTGTTGTCTGGTGCGTTCTTTGCGTGAATTGAAATTTGATATTTATTGAGTCGGTCTGGTACAGCCTCGCACGAAATTTCTGCTTCCACGAACACTACAGTGTCTTCTCCGTAAGTAGGGCTACACCATAATGCACCGATCGGCCATTCTTCGGCAGGACCAGAAATTAAGCTTTTCACGAAATTAAACATGACTGTATAACGTGTGGCAAAGGGTCAGGACAACAGAGACTTTTTTTAATGTGTACGTATAGTGTACATAAATATATGCATGCGGATTGATAGATGTTTTCGTGTGTGTGTGTACATAAATATAGAAGAGGATTGACGGGTGTTTGTGTGTGTGCGTGTGTGTATGTATGTGTATGTGTGTGTGTGTGTGTGTGTGTGTATGTGTGTGTGTGTGTGTGTGTGTGTGTAACAATGTACCGGACGGTACGTCATCATGTCTAGGAACTAGGGTTCGAGGACCTGAAATTCTGCCCTAAGGTTTCAAATACTACCGACGACCGGGATCTGCACCGTCCCCATTTTCAAATAGGGCATCCAGCTGTGGAAGTTTTTCCGCTTCGCATTAATCGTACCAACCGCCACTCTGTAATGTAATGTGGCCCTCAACCGTCCGTCCGTCAGACCGTCCGTCCGATTATATCTTCTATTTATAGAATGAAGTGGTGTTACTGATGCCTGCCCGCTTGCAGCTACTGTTACTGTTTGTTGCTAGGAGACCGACCCGTTACGATTGTAATAATGAAACAGAAACACAACCCGCATCAATCGAACGTGAAACATAACCGCACGATTATAAGTAAAACACAACCGTACACAACCGTACATGCGCAAGTGAAAAAAAACTGCACGATTATAAGTAAAACACAACCGTACATGCGCAAGTGAAAAAAAAACTGCACGATTGAAAAGTGAAACACCTGAACAATCCCCACCCATCTCCCATGTTGGAAGAATACTTCAAACCTTTTCAAACACAGGGATATATATGCTCTTCTCTCTTGGAAAGTTAAGGAATGAATTCATCATAGTCGAAAATATACCTTTCGACGCAGAGGAGAATGAAACGTTGTCTTTGACCACTATGTTGTTTGTGGTGGCTTAGCTTCATACTTTTAGGGACTGATTTTTCTTTTCGAACATGAAATGAACCACCACAATTTTCTTCCTGCACTTGATAGGCTGATATTATAGTACATGATTGTCCTCAAGTGTCCGAGTTCTCTCAGCCTCGCTTCAGCAGTATGCAGACCAGGGAAATCGTATCAATCCAAAGTGGGTTAGGGTTTATTTAAGAGTCATACAAACATCATCTCTCATACAATTAGAACGAACACTAACTCCGTACACAACTGGAGAGAAGCCTCAGCCAGCTTGCTAAACAATAAGAGAGAAACCTCAGTAAGCGACCACACACACACCACTTGAGAGACACCTTAGTCTACCCGCTTATACACAACTACCCGCCCATACACGGCTGGAAGGACACCTTAACCCTTGCAAACTACAAAAAAAACCTCAACGCTTACAAACTGTGAAAGATCCTCAAATTTTTACCTAAACCCTAAAAGCAAATCATGTACCTCGTATTATGAACGCCGCAAAGTGTTGAATATTTTTGATATGCATGCATACTTTAAAAAACCTCAACCCTTGCAAACTAGAACCCTTACAAACTACTCAAACCTTACAAACTACAAAGGCAACTTAACCCTTACACACCGCAACAGAACTTCAACTCTTACAAACTGCAAAGGAAAAGCAATTTAACACTTACACACCGCAAAGGAATCTCAAAGCTTACAAACTACAAAGGAAAAACAGCAAAGAACGCTCAGTAGCCAGTGCAACAAAAATGAGATTACTGAGTATATGATTGGCAAATGATGGCTTATAGGTCGATAGAATTAGATACTAATACGAATTATATGTATTTTGATTGGTCTTATGAAGAAGTATTAATGCTCTAGGGATGAATTGTATACGTTTTTATTTGTCCATACCTAAAATGGATTAAAATGAATTTCCATATAAGGCTGCTTTGTTGACACGCACATATACACACAAACACACACAACACACTCACAACACACACACAACACACACACACACACACATACACGTTGAAGCTTAAAAGCGTTCTATCGCTCGTCTTGTTGTGCACAGTCTTGTAGCGGAGAGAAGAAGAGAAGAAAAGACACAGAGAGAGAGAGGGTGTCATACGCACGTGCAGCACATGCGCACTGCACACATAACTTACAGTAAACAAACGTCTATTTGAATGCACATGCCCCAGTTGAGTGCATTACATGTATTCCTGCCACGTAACCTCGCACACCGCCCACACAAACTCAACTGTTTAGTACATACCATTCGGTACTCGCGCGCACACAACAAAACATTCAAGATGACCACATTTCCGGACAGCTGGGGAACTCCACCAGGAAGCTCGACAGAGAAGCCTGAACAAGACATGGTGAAACTCATAGGTAAATCTGCCTGCATGTATTTTGTCTCTTCTATACAAAACGATTCTGTGTCTCTCTATCACTTAACTAACATTACGAGAGTATGACTGTGCACACGGAAAGGTGATTAATGGATAGTGCGCTCATGGCATTCGGAATACACAATATCGTTATATAGCACGTACAGCCAGCCCATCGGGGCATGTCATATGCTATTATAAGTACTGACTATATGCTATTGGGGGAACTAAAGGAATCTTGAATTAGAACATTTCATGAGAGGCTTGCTTTGTTTGCGGGTTGCTTTACGTTTTCTGGTCATGAATTTTACCTGCGCGCTCGTAGATGTAAAATATTTTAATATACGCCTTTTGTATGGAGTCTAAAATCGTAAACGTACAAATACTCGTATGGACTACATGTACATGTGCAACAAGTATATGAACTCTTTCATGTATGAGGTGTCAGCTGATAAAACAGTATGATATTAGTGCGCTCGATGACTAGTAGACTGCACTGACCCACTCTCTGTCGCAACGAATTTCAACAGGTGGCTACGGATATGGAGATGAGACTCTTGAAAAATGGGTTTCCGAGCATTTTAAGAGTGATATGGAGAAGGGCGTTCGCCCCTATCCACCAGCATGGGGAGAACCACCGAGACGCCAAGTATGACAACTTACACTATTTCGAGCACGCGCGTCGCACTTTCACATACCCACTTTTAATGAACTTGTGTGAGGCTTTACTATTTACTACACTTAGAGCACGCAAAACATCTTTTTCGTATGCAAGTTTCACAACCGTTGTAATATGTAGTCTACCCCTTCTCATAATGTTAGACGCGCGATCTAGCACCTCTGCCATGTGGATACGGCGTAGGCAGCGGTACACTGGCGGGTTGGATCAAAGAAAAGAGCGGAGAGAGCATGTAAATCAACACTTTGTACTGTTGAAGTACGTACTGGCTACGCAATCGGTCAGCACACATTGCAATCCTTATTACGATAGGGTAGGGTAGGGTAAGAGCGGGTACGGGAGAGTAAGGAGATTCGAAAGGCAAATATACATGAAAGATGTTTCACTTTTTACGTAGAAAGTATTCGATATGTTTTACGTATACCGAACGTCTTTCGACATAACTGTACATAGTTTCCACACCAACCCCACATACACAAACTTGCTTTTTTCGCTCTGTTGCCATTGTAACACAGTGCACATAAATACATCAGTATGACTTATTTCCCGGTTATTGATATATTGCTTGTAGCTTGTAAGATAGAGTGTTTCATGAAGTGCATCCTCTGAAGTAGCGTATTTATATATTTGAATTAACCGTAATTACTCAAGTAGCATATATACGTATTAAGTTAACCGTAATTGGCCTTGATATATACCCAAACTATACCGTACGATCAGATCGATTGTAGGTGATTGGTTAACCTTGGTCTTGTACACCCTCGAATTTTTCCTTGTTTTCACGTTTTCTCCTTCTATACGGATCCGGTTCCGATTTTCTTGGTTGCTTCGAAATCTATTAGTGTCCTCTTCGGGTATTATGAATACAATGAATTGAACAACTTGAACTTATAACACTTTTATATAGTATGTTACCCGTTGACGACGCAGAATGCCCTCGTTCGTGTAATATTTATGTTTATACGTAGTGATTGTGTTATACTAAAGAATTATGTACTTATGAGTAATCATAGGTACGAATCAAACCATTTGTAGATTAACTTATAAACAGTTTAAAGAACAAGGAATCATGATTACTTTGAACCAAGTCAAGTATTGGGTCCGTGGATGCACTCCTGCAAAACGGTCGATCACTGTACTCGGCGGCCATTGCACTTGTTTTAGGTGTTAATTGGAATTGCATTCTCTGTAAATTGGGTATGAGGTTGATAATGAAACTATGCACGCATGTGCTTTGTGTGAATACAGTGGAGCGGAGAGATGACGAGTTTGCAAACAGTACAACAATGTTTTTCTCATTTCAAAAATTGGTTCATTAGACTGTTGTTCGATGCACTCGCGCCTATATGATTGAAGGAAGATACTTGTCTATATACGGTTATGTACCTAAACTGCTTGGCAAATACTTGCCGTACAAGAGGGAAGTAAATCTTAATAAACGCTGGGAAGAGAAATGGAGTTTCTAGACCGTGTAGTCGCTAAAATTCCACAAACCATGCTTATGGAATAGTATTATTGGAATTTTCAGTATATTATTGCCTAGGAAGTTGACGAAAACGCTATGGGAACATGTTCGTACAGAAATGATCAATATCCGTACAGCAATAATCACAAACGTACAATTTTCGTCTCAAGCTATCAGCAGAATGCAGACACAAGTCATACCTGAGACTGGATTGGGCCAACGAGTCCTAAACGAACAGCACTACCAGTAAGACCTACAATTGAACATCAATACTTAGTATATACGCTGAAGGTGGCATTGACGATAATATGTGGCCGGCGTGAAGATGAAAACAATGCAAATCAAAATCGAGAAAGTCTGTACATGGTCATATACATGTACGCTTCTGCGATTGTTTATGACAAAGCTTGTTGATAGGGTTTCATACGATCAGCCGAACTACACACAGTTTTGAAACAGTCTTAAAGCACTTGGGAATTGTTCCGTTAAAGATGTAAGGCACTATTGCAAGCAACGCGCAAGCATACAACAAACACACACGCCGCAACCCCACACAAACACACACAAACACATACATACATACACAACCACATTGTTTACGCACAACAGAAAGTATATATGTATAAATATAATGAAACAGATGTTCTCATACCTCGAAGAGACACAAAAAGGAAAGCGTTGCACATATCATTAATATTCACTTCAAGCTCTTTGCAGACAACTACAGAGTGTGAGAAAATGGTATACGAGTGAGAAAATCGAGTACGAAATGTTTTAAAGTTGGCTAGACACAACTTGTACAAAAACCGTATATATATATGCGTGTACAGGTATGCTCGTACGGGTGTGTGGCATGTGTGCGTTTAAATTGCGCACTTTCTCATGCCACAACTCACCTGCAAAGACTATGGCAAAATGATAGTACACAGATACAGGACTTCCATCTTCATTCTTTGACTTGCAATTGTTCGCACGACGTTTAGCACGTCCTTCTAACTACAGAAGAGGTGTATGAAACATGCACATGGCGTGAGGTTATGCGTGTACGCATGATTTCTTGCGCTCTATTGCATACATACATAAACATGTACGTGATATGTGCAAATAGAATTTTCAAATAGAATTTAGACATTGTGCTATGCATCTACAACTGAAGTTTCAATCATACATGTCTATATGAATACAAGTACATCATGTGAACTATAAAGGTTCCGTGTCTATGTGCATGTGCCTTCAAATAAAATGTAATACATGTTTGCGTTTTAAACATGCCTTAATGTCTCTGAGGAGTCTGCTCCCAAAACAGTCGATCGCTGAGGACAGCAGTGCCTATAACAAACACCCACATTTTGTAAAGGATTAGAGCTTGCATTCTGTTCAAGCAATAAATTCAAGTACACCATACATGCGGTGTTGTGGACACACATGTGGGTAATGATGTAATCGAATATATGCGAACCTAGGACGGTTTAACAATTATTGCGCACTTTACACGTCTTTAAAGTGACCTGAAGTACGCATATACACGGGTATATGTACCAGATATCTGCCACATATATGACATATTGATGTACGTCACCATAAGCGAAAACATTGAAAAAAAATACGTCTACCTCGCCTTGAGCTCGAGAGGCTTTATTAGCAACATGGTTTGTCAATGACACGTCGACAAAATGATCACCATCCCAGAAAGAATCGGTGTTTTTATATACTTGAATCATGGCGGGCAAGCTCTGGCTGTATTGAAAATAATCAAGGAGGATTTATGGGTAGGACAACTACGAATATACACATACGTGTACATGATCATGTACACCTTTACGACAGTGGGATTGTGATGGCATGGATGTCATATGGGGCGAGAATCGCAAGTAAATAATGACGTCGGAGGAGCGTGTTTGAGAAAGTACTGTTTGTATGGGCAATCACAGTTGGCATATTTATATCTAATCAGCGTTGCTAAAAAAAAAATGAGGAACTGAGTGGTCATCTGGTGGTAAATGAACTGAGTGGTCATCTGGTGGTATGAACAGCGTGGGTTAAAAGAAAGTAAATCACATGTAAGAGCGTGTGGACTTGTATATGCGTACGCATGCGTGCTTTCCCGTATTCGGTGAACAATAGAATTCTATAAAATCTCCGATGTACACATCTAACACGATTATATCTTCACGCAATCGGTGTAGAACAGTTTTATATTTCAGCTGACAATTCACGTTATGTGTGCATCATGTATGTGCGCAGGTGTCATTTTGCGATTGCATGCAAGTATTTCTGTGCAAATCAATCTTTATTTTTGCCTTTTAGTTCATTCCACCTTCAGTCCAGTACGTAATGGATGGATGTACTAGGCTATGAAAACACATTATAAATATACATTATCTTGCAATTTTGATTGAGTGCGCGTGATAAAATGTGTGTAGCATCTTGTAAAGTGTTCAATGATTCGTATTACATACCTAGCAACTGTCTGAACAGAAGATAATACTACTCTTCTAAGTCTGTCATAATCTCCTGTGAGGCCGTACTGACTAGCGGCCTACAAGAACAATGTACAGAAGTAGTACAAATGTGAATAACACTCTAAGTAAAAGCAAGCCATGCCCTGACGAGCGCATCCCTGAAATCAAAACATTCCTTATTGTCTTTGTTTTCTTTGTATAGACCCTGTGCGTGTACCAGCACAGTCCATTGGCGAAGAAAATTTGATTTTTAAATTGGAAATGCATACCATAATACAGCAGAGAACGCAACTATACTAATCGAAAACAACGCAGCCTCAACGAATGTATTCAACACATTCACAAACGACCACCAAAACACGTTTCTCAGACTGTATTCCCTATGGTTTTCTTATTTATCATTGTGTTATTAAAAGTGTGATGTGACATACTTCCAATCCACCTGAGTGTGCGAATCCTCCAGTAGGGAAAGCAGAGTCAATCAGTTGCCAAAGAACCAAAGTGCTGTTGGTTGAGCCCAGCATCCCGCTAGACTTTGTAAGTGATGAATGTGTACTTTACAATGAGATATACAAGTACGACACTTGTATAAGTTTTAACCTATGCTTTACTTGTTTTTGTGTGGGCATCAGAGAGCACTGTATGTGTGTGTTCGATAAGAGTATGTGTGTGTCTGCGTTTGTGTGTTTGTGTGTGAATGAAAGTGATGACAGCGAAAGGTGACACGTGACACGTGACATGTTGTTGTTGACATGAAATGTGAATCCTCTGTGCGTGTACGTTGCGTTTGTGTGTGCGGTACGTGTGTTTGTGTGTGTGCCGTACGTGTGTTTGTGTGTGTGTGGTGCATGTTTGTGTGTGTGCTTGTGTTCGTTTGTATGTGCGTGTTTGATACACTACCGCACCACAGATAAATCGAAAGACCAAGATAGTAGGGTCGTCTCACCTCCATTATATTATTCGGTATAGCTATTGTGAGCTTCATGAATCATATCAAAGACAACCAAATACAACATAAGAGTGTCCGATGTCCGATTACTTTCCAAAAAATAGGGATAGAGGCCAGTATTTTCTTAATGATAGCTCACGGAGTTACTAGTTCAATGTTCTTGTGGTTTCCTTGGTTGCGTATGGTGGCTGTGGTAGCTGGAGGAACTATTCTGGTACGATGAATCATGAGTATGGATGCACGTTCATGGATAATAAATTCTACTTTCAGTCTGGGAAACGTCAAGAGTAAAAATATTTCAAGAATCACCACTATGATGCAATCTTTGTACGGCGCAGACGCAGGTCATCGTGCATTGACTGCAAGTGTTAATGTCCATGATTACAGAGAAACGCGAACAGATAAACAGATTGTCTTGGTGAGTTCCATGTGATTTTTGATCGCTAGGCCAGTATTCAAAGAACTATACTTACATACAATCTATATCAACTGGTTGCCAATATAATTGGCACATCTCTATATACCAACCAAGACGGATGCCTTTAAAATGCAAGCAAACAAAAGGGGACTAAAACTTCTACGAGTACTTCTAAAATTTTGTGTGTCCTCAAAGTTGCGAATTCGGGATATTCCAGAGCAAGCACACATGCATATTCATGAAAACTGAAATGATATGAAAATGTATATAGTTTTATCAGTGTTTGAGGAAAACGTGTAGCATACAGATCCAGATGCTACAAGAATCCACCGTATTGATAGAGTTGACACAGAAGGAAACATTCCAAGTAGAATGGTTCCATACCAGACCATGTGCTTCACGTGTTTAATTGATATTGAACTATTTTATCTATTGCTGTGCGCGGCAATCGCATGAGACACGCACAAGCTACAGCGGAGGTCACTACAACAAAACAAGCGAGCTTTTTCCACAGGCGCGCATTTCTAAAGGAGCGTAGCTCAGGAAGTCTTGATTGTGATGTCTGGCAAAGAGAAGCAAAACAAACCAACAAACCAACAAACCAAGCGACAAAACACAACAAATCAACAGACTGGCAAGGCACCTCTTAAACACCGTTTACACTGCACTGCACTGCACTGCACTCGCTGCACTGCCCACACTCGCTGCCCACATTACACTCAAAAGCACTGGTGAGCCTACTTCGTGGTGTGTGTGGTTATAAACGTGCAGAGGGGAGTGTTTAACACCGAACGTTCCTTCGATGGGCACAAACAGTTGTGCACACATACACATACACATACACACGCACACACACACACACACATACAGACACACACACACACACCCACCCACACACACACACACACACACACACACACATACACAGACATACACATACACACACACACACACACACATACATACACACATACACACATACACACATACATACACACAGACACACACACACACACACACACACACATACACACACATACACACACATACACACACACACACACAGCATAAGTAAGTCGTTCTGGATGGCATGTTGGAAAATGGATGATCTATTGATCGTTATTTTTAAATGATGAGAATGGGGATGATGTATTGGTTGTTATTTTAAAAATGTCTGATTCAGGCAACATTCGAATGCGTTCGATCGGCTTCGGTTTCTTCGCTTTTCGACGACGACAAGGGACCGTTTGAGTGGCTTATAATGGAAAAATGTAAGTATTTCGGTCAATCACAGGTAACTGACTTATCGCCATAGCCAGTGCACAGCCAGCGTGGACTCCCACCATAGCTCCTGCCTAGCTCCTGTCATAGTCACAGTCTGTCCTCCTCATTCGCCTCTTAATTCCTGTCCGTCCGCTCCCTTTAAAGACACTGTCCGTCCGTCACCTCACCACTACTGTCCGTCCGACGCCACTTCACAATCCTTCAAAGACACTGTCCGTCCTGAGTCCTTCAAGGACACTGTCCATCCGCCGCCACTACGCACACACACATACACAACACACACACACACAACACACACACACACACACACACATACACACACACACACACAACACACACAACACACACACACACACAACACACACACACACACACACAAACACACAGAGAGAGATATACATACAGATATGCATACAGACATATAGTAACCTTATATACATAATAATAATCCATGCATACTACATACGAACTACTTACGTACATGGTAACTTTACAAGCATAAGATCAGTAAGTACATCCCTATAGATATACATAAATGCATACAGTCACATACAGTCATACATACTGTCAAACATTAATACATCCATACATCCATACATCCATGCATCCATACATCCATACATCCAATCCATAACTCCAATCCATAACTCCAATCTATACATCCATACATCCATGTCCGACTGACATACACAAAAACCTTAAAGAGTGAATAGAACGACTCACGTAGTCCAAATGGCTGGCTCGCGTTATGCGTCTCTCTCTATCATCCTCTCCTCTCTCCGTTCCTTTTTGCGGTAATCCCATCTTTCGCCGTCTCCCCTTCAAGCAGTAAATCCTTCTGCGAATCGGAAACACATTTTGTACACACATGTTTTTGTTTACGTCACTTAGGCATTCACCAGTTCTCACAGGATTTGACCCTCGGAACTATCTTGAACAATTTACGAAGTCTCACAAACGCTCACACATACTATAGTGCTTTCGATTTGTACTCTCCATCGCACAAGATGGAACCGCCACCGGAGCCAATGTTTGGTTATGCAGAGGGTATGAGTGCACCTAAATCGACCTGTACACCTACATCGAGATCCGCTCCATCCTCATACAGTGACAATGACTATGAAAACAGTAAAAATCGAGACAGAAGGGAAAATAGTAAGAATAGTAAGGCCGATACATTGGACTCTGATTCAAGTTTGAACCGAGAGAGAAGTGCCAGTGCGGGCAGACCAGTGGAGTTGGATACAAACAGGGCAAAGAGTTTGCCCAAAGGTAGCAGCAACACATCTGAGTTATTACGAGAGAACAAGCACTCTTCGAACCACTTTCAAGGTTTTAATTATCTAAACGATACGCATGATGCAGAACAAGCTCCAGAAGTCCATCATACTTCAACTTCGTACCAGAGTAAAAACTTAGATATTCCCATGGTACAACGCGAAAAGTCTAACCAACAGGGCATTTCCCAGTTAAATACATTACATGGCGCTACTACTCCAACTAAACACGCTCAACAAAGGACATTTGCACACCCGCAGCGTGTGTCCAAGCCATCAGGCAGAGAAATGTACGATATATTAGGAGTTCCACCCGATGCCGACATAGCAGCAATTCGTAGAGCATATAAGAGGAAAGCAAAAGAGTATCATCCTGATAGAAATCCTGTCGGTGCACAGATGTTTCTCAAATTGAGTGCTGCGTTCCAGGTGCTTGAGGATCCCGTAAAACGAAATGAATATGATAAGTAAGCAGTTAATATTGGTTACGTTGTGTAGAGTTTTCGTTCGGAAAGCTGCCCCGCGAGTCTGTGTGTATGTATAGTTATGTCTGCGTAGATTTCCCTGTGCATACGTTAGCCTCCTTGTGCTCCTCTGTTTACACGCCTGTTTTGAAGACGAGGACGTTAAGTACCTTTATTGTGAATGTGCTACTCGTTTCGACTACAGTACCGATGTAGAACTCCTAAGACCTGTCTGTCTCTCGCTCTTTGTCCCTCTCTAACACTGCCTCTCTCTCTCTCTCTCTCTCTCTCTCTCATACTCCCACAAACACAATTTTCTTACGCACCTACTCACACACTCACTCCCCGACCTGCCTCCCTCCTTCTTTTTCACACGCACACTCGCTCCTTTCCACACACTCTCGTTCACACACGCACACTCTCACTCGTACACATGCACAAAACTCTTACGTTTCACAAGTTGTTTACATTCGTATATTACGTATACTAAATATTCACGTATCTATTACTCCAGATATGGAACCATAGATAAAAATAACAAAAGTGAAAAGTCTCCGTCCGCAAGACAAGAGTACGCAAGGAAAATGTTCAATGAGATATTTGGACCCAGTATGTTATTGTTGATACAGAATTATGCACACATCTTTTATACAAGTAAACATATATACGCTCACGCATTCATGAACGGAGACATTCATGCACACATTACCGCACACAACAAAGGAAAATGAACAAAGTCGTTTCGTATGCAGAAGGTAAATTGTCTCGTTGTGTATTGAGACCCAAGCCAAGCCTCACGAATCAACCCAACCCGCATACACGTGCCCACAGACGCAGATACTATAGAAGGATTCGCTCCACCGACGAGGACAAGTCGACGGCATAGTCGCATGATACATCATGTACACAGGGTGTCACTACTTACATTGTATTCAGGAGCATTTAACAAGATCGCTATTCAAAGAACTGTCATATGTAAAGCATGTCAAGTATGTACTATGTACACGCACACGCACACGCACATGCACCTGCCAACACAACGTATTCATACCATGGGCACATACACATACTTGCATACCCACGCTCCACGTGACGCATACGCATACAAGATTTTGATGCACTTGTTGATCGGTTACTAGTATTTACCTTTGGCAATCAAATGAGGCCCTTATGCGTCGTCTTTCATAATGACACTCAATAGGGAGTTGGCGGTGGGCAAGGAGCGCTTGTGTTGTGTGACAACTGCGCTGGGAAGGGTGTGCTCGAGATCCGCACTCAGATTGCTCCCTCACGATACCAACAGGTATGCTATTTCTATGGCTGTAATGTAAACCAAGTAACTGTATGTTATTTATGAGTATGAATAGTAGTGCTGTACACTCTTTCTTATTGTTTTACTACTTACACCACGCACATGTATGTAATGTGCATATAGACTGTACATTCGACACAAAAGTTGTGTGAACTAAGTATGCATTGCTGACACATTAGTATATTAACATCGTTGTTTATTCCATGTTATGAACCTGATACGTGTGCCTGATACGTTTGCGTACACACGCACAACGTATCGTATTGCCTAGTGCATACGACACATACAGTATACATGCACTAGCCACACATTCACATTCGCCGAACGCGTATCTGTTGTGCGCGTTTGAACAAGTCATATACAGCATGGAATATGGTGCCAGTACGGAACGCTTGGCTTGGAATTTTTACATGCGCGTACGTTGCCACGAACCTTCTTGCATTTCTTTGATTCCATTCTCGGTTCCGTATTTGATGTAATAAATAGGCTAGTCAAACCTGTCCAAAATGCCAAGGCAATGGTGAACTTCGCCAAACGCAATTCTGTTGCCAAACATGTGCTGGAAAGCGTGTAATCAAAGGTGAGTCGACGCTGTAGAGTTAGCATTCTGTTTGATGAGCATCCTTATGAGTACTATTTGTGAGAGAAAATCTGCGCGTGTGTGCACAGAAGTTTGTTTGATTACGTGCGTGAGTGAGTGACCGAAAGAGCGGTACACATGTACGTATGTGAGAGATGTGATATATGTATATCTATATGGGTATTACATATGTGTGTGTTAGACATGCTTTTCTCAATGCACTTGAACATGCGTTGATCTCAGAAAGAAATATACTGACGATTCACATTGAGCGTGGAATGGAGGATGGCGAGAAAATAATATTGGAAGGCCAAGGCGATGAACAGGTATGTGATCTGCACTGAGCTTGTTATTGCTGGTACACTTGTGAGCTTGTCGTACGTCCACAGCGAACATATTTTTCAATCTCCACAAAACCTTGCATGCTACATGAATGCGAATACACAAGTGCTCCAAATGCACAATTTGAACTCGATGTACACCTGTGTCCACCCTCATGAATTTAAACGTGCTCACTCCGTACGTCAGGTAGGAAATGGTGAGTCGGACATAGTGGTTGTTTTACAACAAACAGAAAATCTGCGTTTCCGTCGAAAAGGAAACGATTTATTCACGTCATTGGATATAATGCTAGTGGAGGCCCTGTGTGGGTTCACACGGCAAATCACATTCTTAGATAATAATAAAATATCTGTAACATGCAAACCAGGACAGGTCACCTCTGATGGTATGCGATGGTTTGGAACATACGTATATATTATATATGCTTGCGGTTGAGCGAGCGCATGCATTAATACATACAGTTTGTGTATATCAGTTTATAAGATTATATATTTTTGGATTTATGAGGATCACATTAATGTTACATGTGCATATCAATGTATGTACACTTACTACGAGAATGGATGTGCAGTTTGTGTATGTTGTTCGTATAAGATGTTCTAAATTTGTTCGTTAAGTATATGCGTGGAATTTGTCACAAAGCGTATGATGTCAGTACGTAAAATGTGTTGTTTGTAAGTTTCCCTGTCCTTCGCGACTTTTATGTATGCATCTTTCGATTGAAAATGTGCATATTTGCTTCCACATGCACACTCATACGTTTTATTTAGGCTTAAGGCGATGTATACCAGGACTGGGTATGCCAATACGAGGACAACCAGGGAAACACGGGCGATTGATTATCGAGTTCACGACATTGTTTCCAGCGGATAATTTTACCAATGAGGCTGGTTATGTAAGTTATCCATGGGAATGTGTGTTGTGGGGTAGATGGGGACATACTACATGAAGTATGTGATATATTTCCACTTGTCAGTGACACTGCATGCAGTGTTTGTTCTTATGTGAATATACAGGTCTATGTTTGTGTGCAAATGGTATATAGGTGCGTAAAGGTACGGTGACGAAAAGAGGGAGATACAACAGTAGAGCATATGGCATTGCACTGGTTGTCTGGATGCGTTGACTTATCACAAACAGGCAATTCCAAAGAATCCTCCCCTGGCCTATGCCACCAGTGTATTGTGCAATGTTCAACTATTTGATTTGTACGTTTTGCGTGTCGGCCATAAGCTGTTTCACTATTTCCCACGAAAACTTCGTACCATTGTAATTATGTTGTTGCAAGCGTTTACGGTTTACAGTTCTTATTTGATACCCATACATCAGAATATCAAAACATACACCGCACATTGCACCATACCTGTACTAACCATACATGTACCATCCACCAAGTCTCTGAAACATACACACTTCTCATTAAAACACAGGCCATGCTCGAGGGGATACTTCCCCCCCGCCCCAGGCTTTTTCCACCCGACAAAGAAAACTCGTACCCAGGCGAATTCGTGCTAGAGGAACTAGATGAAGAATTGTCGGACTCTGACCACCTTCACACACCAACGTATGGGAAGATAGGAAACCTGCACCATAGTAGCCGGGGAAACCGTACAACAAACGACACGATGCAAGACGACGACGACGACGACGACGACAATGATGTCGGGCCGCCATCTGTGGGGGGACCTCATTCGCCGAACATGCGCAAAATAAAGAGTGACTGTGAGTCACAATGATGATGTCACTTTGTGGAAGAAAATAGTTCTATATTGCATAAACGAATTTTAAACATTAGATCCGTACGTCGCGATCTAGAGAAGTAAAGGTAACACACAGCAAATGATTCATTTATGCGCTTTACATGCATGTGTATTGAAAAACTATGCACTGAACAACCAAATTTACTTTTCATAATTGCGGTAGTGCCCATACGTATATAAACAAATAAAACGAATCGAAGTATTCTTATACATACTTATTACGTTCACAAAGTATTTGCACATCCACACATGTAATAATTGTTCTCAATATTAGAGTGCAATCCTACATATCAATCGTCAATAAAGGTCATCTTTCAGCCAATATCACTCACCATTGCACATCAAGATAGTGCTCGATCCACACGCTCGACGTTGACACTGGTCTTGAGTAGTTGTGAGAATATTAAAATATAGTGATAAAATACATTGTCAATGTGTGTGATGACGCTTACATGGTGGCTGAACAAGTAAATTCCATGCTAAGAAGCACACAATATGAAATGCGAACATGTAGTAGTAGTACTACCTGGGTTTCCGTTTTGAATTGACAGTGCATTATGTCGACATGTTTCTTCCGATTCTGTTCATGCTTACTAGAACAGATTGTGTGTGTGTATGTATGAATGTCTCACTATACTTCTCGTATAAATATCACATGTGACTCTGTCCTTTCAAAGTCCAGATCCTCTAGTTTTCCAAACATTTATACCTCATTCATCTCCCTCAGTGGCCCATGTCCAAAGATAGTCTGAACGTTCACAGTCTCTGCCTTCCATAGATTGCTTTTCTCTTAAGTGTTACGTTGCATCTCGGTAACCCTACTGTGTATTTAAATTTGAGTTCGTTCCAAGAAGCAACATCAAAAGCAAAATGCATTCAAACCCTAAACAAACATTTATCAAATGGAACTGAAGCTGATGAGGGTGTATACGCTGTTTCCAGCAATCGCGTCAGGGCCAACCAAGTGCGCACATCGTGTTAAGAAAAGATTAACATCAAACCACAGTATTCGACAATAGCCTGTGCTGGTTAAGGTGTTCACGATCAAGAACCTGTGTTGTTTAATGTCGAATTGAATGTTAGCAGCGTATAGCGGAAGTTATGCTTGTGAATACAGTATGTGACGTGTGTAACACTAAAGCAAAGAATGCAGTTATCAACCGCAAGCAATGGAGAACGTGAGGAAGATCTGCTGTTCATTCACACATAAATACACACATGAATTGCAATTTTACCTGCAAATGTCTGTCTGTGTTCTGCCATAAAACATAGGTCTCTGGTTACCCATGATATCATGTTCTTACTCTCTCTCTCTCTGATATTCGAGGGTTTAATGTCCCGAAAGATTAGTGCCCTGCATGCGAAATAGGTCTTGGGAATTAACAACACCACCTGAAAGGTATACAGTGTATTTGTAGGTCTCGATTTAGTTACTTGCACCTTCAAATCATCTAATGTTCGCCCCGTTTAGAAGTATGTTGTGATCCAGGCAACACGATTTTTGCACAAAACTTGGTGTGAGTATGAGGGTCCATGAATCAAAGTAGATTATTAGTCAATCTAGATAAGATTGTATGCTTACAATGTAATACTGTAGTGCTGTGTAAAGATTGTCAACTTTTACTGCAATGTGAAACCTCCTTCATACTGGAATTGTTCGTAGAACATATCCAATATAGCATTCTTACCCAATCTGCATAATACTTGAACACGTACCAAACCGAATGTTGCATGCACTATACTTAATTCCATGCTTGAGATTACTCATTTTATAATACATAGAAGTAGTTACATGACTATGGACAGTTTCAGAATCCTAGCACGTTTACCATCCACCATTGTGACCGATACGAACGATCCAACGTGAAAATACACTGAACTTACATATGAAAGAGAGAGGACAGAGTAGAGTAGGTTAGTCTGGTGATCCACAAAGTTAAAAGAACATTTTATACCACAGGTTTGTGCAACCACTGTTTATATGGTTATCATTCACTGTTCGTACAACAACGATCTGAGGTTCTTTATTTGCTCATGTTGAACGGAAAAGACAAAACATGCTTCTTACAACTAAATGCTAGTATTAAAGCTAATACAAGAGAGGGTAGATATCGCCATATGAAGTAACTGCAATGCTAAGCTTCTTTCAGTACAGGGGTAGATATCTCATTAGCCACTTATATATTGGTTGCTAGCGTTATGAAAGGTCTCAGGCAAGTCCGTCATAAACGATACGCCATGGTTGTGTAACCATCTCATAGTTGGCACATCGTTCACTGTCCATACAAAGATGGGGATGCCTCTTTTCGTCCATTTCTTGACTTCGTCTTTGCTAACCATATTTATGTCCAGAAGAACACAATTGATCCCCAGAAAGTACCTAAACACGCATGGCAAACGTACACAAGTATTAGAGCGTGCGAGATAATTCAGAAACCAATGGTTCATTCAACCAAACCATCGTCAGCACTTGAAGGTAGAAACGAAAAATACATACCAAGCCCAGTTATGGAAATACCAACCCCATGCGGCGTCCAGTAAGGTCAAAAGAAGGCACCTTACCAATTGTGTTAGTGTGGCAGGCTCTACTGCAGAGAATGTTCGAGAGTACGTAAGACCCGTCAGCACTCGTTTGTTGATTTTTCGCACAGCATAAATGATGTCTGGATAGAATGAACACACAATACACTACAGGTACGTGACATATATAGGGTGCAATATTATTTCGTTAATGTGAGTTTGACAATTGAGTGTAGCATGTGAACTATTGACAAGCATGGATGCACGTTCCGGGGTGATTATTGTATGGCTTGTGTGTGCACTCAAGAACACGGAGAGTGCTTTCCTACACCCAACTCTCAGGAGCAATCGTGTTACGAACATATGCTACGTGCATATATGCATACACACATGCAGTTTACTTCTTAACAGATACATAAGCATACCTTATCGTAGAAAGCCGGGTGTTGCTCGAATAGATCCGAAATAAGATTTGCTGTTGCCCTGCTATTGCTCTTACAATCAATAAGAACCTTCAAGTCTAGCTCCAGTGCAAGCAACAGAGCCTCCTCTAACTGCGGCACACGTTCTGTAATCCTTCCGTCCATATAATCGTGCATAATTAGCATAGTCTGTACATCTTTGTAAGCGTGTCGATCGATTCTACCTTGCCAATTTGTCGTGCGGTCTACATCATCGTCGTGCATAAGAACGCCAACGCCATCAGCTGTAAATGCGAGATCAATCTCGACTGACGTACAACCTGCCTAGAAAGTAAAAAGTATAAATTAGTGTGTGGTACAATTCTCAGGTACGTGTGTTTAATGATGTGAACTCATTCTTCAGTATGATGACTGACAGCAAAACATGAAAGCACGACAGTGCAAGCACTTACACAAAAAAGTGAGGAGAAGGGATGAGGCATTGTTGTTCGTTCTCTAAAGGAATATGGACACACCTGTGTTAACTACGATAAGAGTGTACATGATGGTGGGAAAGGGGACCACCGGATGTGGGTACAGTTGTGACAGAAGTTCATATATTAGAATTAGAAGAATACCTTAGCGGCATCGCGAATGGCGGACAGTGTGTTCTCTGGGGATGTCTTGGTCACACCTCGGTGGCCAATTATTCCAGGTTTACCTGGGCAGGAAACATATCGTATGAGTGCTACTCGGGTTATTCCAAAGTACAACTGGAAAGTGTAACGCTATACAACAGAACACACAGATTTACATTCGCATTAATGGGATTTGACGGTATACGGCTAATTTGTAAATGTGACTTGTTTCTACCCTACTCAGTCTTGTCTAGTAATGAACATACTATCGGTATTTTCAACCTTCAATACTTCATCACATGTATACCTTTAGAGTCCACGGCGAACTGATTAATCAAATGTTGCTGGACAGCTGTAGGATTAGGCGCCTGCACCATCCTGAACACTACAATGACCGTGAGGATCCATCCCAGTGCGAGTGCAACACTATGCGTGGTGTTATACTCTAATTCAACTACGCATACGAGGATTACTGACGCAGCTTGAATCAATGTACTAAAGAACAGGCTGTAGAGATTTTCCACAAAGTCCATGACATCAGCTTGCTTGACAACGATTGTGTTCGTAAGTAGAGTAATTTCCCCCATTTTGATGGTGTATTTCGTATATTTGTAGACGTGTGTGTGTGTTGAGTTGATTAAGGATGGCACCTAGAATACCAGCCCGGTAGCACTATACTTAATGCCTTCTTCCTTAATCAGGGAATGAAGTTTGAACTATTAAACAGTATAATAATCTACGATAGCAGAGATACTGTCAATATATGTGGTTTAAAGATTAATGTTAATGAAAGACGAAACCAAGAAGGCAGGGGGTGATGGAATCACCCGGTGCCTTCATTTGAATATCAAAATGGCGTGTAAGGTGGCGAAATGCTAAAAGTCAAGATTACACTGTGCGACAAAAGATATAATCAGGAGGAACGATTGATCATATATGCAAGAGTGTAAGAGTGGCGTCGGGGTGAACAAGAATACAGCTCATATACATAATTGCTACTACCTGCCGTTTCCGACGGATGCGTTGGGAACACACACACACACACACACACACACACACACACACAACACACAAATACACATATTCACACACACTCACTCACTCACACCCACCCATAAACACCCATACATACATGCCCTATACATTCACATACATACATACATACATACGTACGCACATACACACACACACCCCCTTCCGATTCACATCGTTTTCGAATCCGTTTGAACTGTTTGTTTCGTTACAGAGAATTCTGTCTCTCGCGTCAAAACGAAGAGATCGATGAGATCAAAACTCATTCGATATTTATCCAATCATATCTTGTACTTTTGGCTCGTGCCCCGATTACTGTCCAATCATACCTTAGTGATTTGTTCGTGCATCGGGTTCACTACTGTCGTACGCTAATCTCTCCTCACACACAGTTTTTGTGTTATATACTCTTATCTACAAGCTTAAACAGGAGAGGAGAGAGAGAGAGAAGAGCGAGGAGAGGAGAGAGAGAGAGAGAGAAATAATTCAACAGGTCACAGGCCAAAAGCAATACTTAGATCGAGGGAAATAAGAGGAACATAAAACCATGCAACAGGCTAAGTCAATAGCCCAGTCCACGCACAATCATTGACACGCATCTGCTTCTGTACGTTAATTCGTCTTGCGGGTGCTTCCCACCTCAAAAGATCGATCACTCTGTCACTCGAATAGATTTTCAGTGGTTCTTATTATACCATTCGACAATTTCTATGTAATTAGTTGATTTTGCTTGGGATGGTGTTTTTCTTGGGGTGCGCTACCACTGAGACATCCCCACTTTTGATTATGATCATACAATCCTATCTATGTAAGTGCATCTCGATGGGAGGAAAGAATTATGTATACAACGGCAATATAGGTGGCACAGGCACAGGCACAGGCACAGGCACAGGCACAGGCACAGGCACAGTCACAGGCACAGGCGCCAATTATCGTTACACACACACAAATAATATACACCGGAAAGAAAGAGCATATATGTTTTACTCCACATAAACTACACACAAGTGCGTATATGTGTACTTCCATCTTTAACAGGATGTTGGTGGTCATGCATGTCAGACATACTACACTCAAATACATAATCTGTTAGTTCCTTCATACCATTTAACAACAACACATTGATATGTATGTATGTATAGTGTATGTATGTATATGTGTGCGTGCAGTTATAAGTATACAAAAGTATATGAATATAGATATATATGAATATAAATAAAAGTATGAATATAAATACAAGTTTATGAATAGAAATATATGTAACAATATGAATACAAGTGTGAATATAAGTATATATATGAAATATATGTTTGAATATATATATGTATGAATATGAATATATGTACGAATATATATGATAATGATGAATATAAATCCATGTTTGAATATAAATATATGTACCGAGTCATTATGTAAGTACAGGTATATACTTACGTACGGACGCCTGGACGTTCGTTCAGTTACCAATAGAGATTTAGAATTAAAAATATAAACGAATGAATTATGGTAAATAGTTGCCTCAGTATGGTTTTTTCTTGTATTTATTGGTCATGGATGTACGGACTCTCGGGACGTTAGTTCTATCACCAATAATAATACTTATTAAACATGTACAACGAATAAATTCTGTTCAACGGTATCAGACTACCACTTAAAGCTAATATATTTTTACTGTACCTACACTCATTGGTTTTATTTTAAAATTTAATCAACCACAGCCCTTATACGTGGTGGCACCCGCTGACAAACGCTTTGAGCACACACAGACTCCCTAACAACGCCCACCTTCCCTAACAACGCACACCCACCTCAGTCACTCCCTAAGAACGCACACCATCCCTAACAACACACGCACACCCTCCCTAACAACACGCGCACACCTTCCCTAACAACACACACATCTCTCTCTCTGTGTGTGTGTGTGTGTGTATGTGTGCGTGTCTGAGAATATCTATTTGTCAGATAGGCAGGCACCCATGCTGCCGAGTATGTAGAACTCTGTGCCATTTTCTTGTGCAGTTGAAAGGGTTCAAGTTGTTAATACAAGAAGACTGGAAATAGAGTAGAGCCATGCTGCACTCACATGAAATAAACAGAACCGTAAAACAAGCAGGATACAGTTCCCCTTATAACAGAACGAATGCAACATACAAATATACTAAGAAGATCTCACATGTGGTCAGAACACCACGTGCTCAGACACTAATTACTACAAGTCTACGAAACAAAACGTGGGCATGGAATAGTCTGCGCGTGACGGATCGTGTTTGCAAAATTACGTACTTTTACATCCATTTCGAGTAATTTACTTAAGTTGTCAAGCGTAGAGCTTCATCGGGCGATATTCTTGAATATATTGTGGAGTTATCTTTGAAAAACATTCTAACATCTATTTCTTATATCTAAGCGTGCGTAGATACAATTGGTATACACTAGTAATTGTAGCTCGACTAGAATAAAAGGCACAAGACTCGCAGTTCATCTGGTTTGCCTACTCTTACTATGTGATGATTGCCATCCCCTCCTTGTAAGAGGAGGCACACTTCCCTGCTACGTTCTTACTACTACTCATGCTGTACCATATTATGTATTTACAAGTAAGGACGGCTGAGTGTCAAAAACACATTGTACTCGCAGTTTATTTTTGAATGTATTACTGACCTGATTAGCCCGCTTATGGTGTGCTCCTCATCTGTGTGTGCGCATTGGTGGTGTTCAACGTACAGGTTTTTATATCTTTGTATGTTACGTTCGTTCAGTTCCAAGCTCTTACTATATTCCTAGTGCACGTCGAAACAACGTTGATAGTCACTCCTTTCTTCGAACGACCAAAATGAACTACAGGAAAGACATAATGACGTGTTTGTTTGTTCGTTAGTATTATATTAAGTCCATGTGCAGCACCAGACAAGCAAAAGGTAGTGTTTCGAAATTCCAACTAACAGAATTGGGGGTTTGGGGGAAAACGTACATACGACTATTCAGTTGGCGTGGGATTAAACATTACATCTCAAGTGTTGATATTATATTGTACAACAGACCTTGCGTTTATTCTGTTAGTTTGTACTGGGGCAAAACAATGCGTTTGAAACCTACAAATTGTGTAAAACTATACCACCCGAAAACAGGACAGCTGTAGCAGGTTTTCTAATTTCATTCCTATTTTGATTGCGTAATGCCATACAATAATGTACAAGTAAATATATAATTATGTACATATAAATGTGATTGATGGTTCTCATGATGTTAATCTGCACTGATGTAGGCCATAACTACGTCGAATTTGTCAGGTTATTAGTCTCCACAACAGATCAGTATAGTTCCATTCGCTTAGCTGACCGTATGCTCGTCCACAGGCATGGATGCATCCGGCCGTAAACATCCCAAACTGCTCGAAATTTCTTCGCACAGTTTTTGCTGATCTATATGTACATACATATCAATATCTCTTCACTGTCAATCAAGATTACCAAACGCCATAACGACACTAAAACGTTCGCGATTTCGTTTCAAAAGAGTTTCTTTGCTTCCAAACCA
This sequence comes from Creolimax fragrantissima, assembly GCA_033442365.1. Classification (NCBI taxonomy): domain Eukaryota; class Ichthyosporea; order Ichthyophonida; genus Creolimax; species Creolimax fragrantissima. The sequence continues at coordinate 239,900 of JAWQFL010000027.1, read as the reverse complement.
ATCAACTATACTTCCATCATCAGTTTGAAGGCCTGCGTTTATTGCGAAAGTCATGACAGGAGCCAATATATGCATCTGAGTACTGCACGCACACGATTGCACATGCGAATGAATATATATACTGCATTTAAAAACGTAGATAGACACGCATGCATGTATTATACACGAACACATCCCCTGTATGTACATGGTGTGAGAAGTATACAATTATGTTCCTGTTTGTAAATAAGCATACAAAATCTTGCATAGCGAATATGAGGAGTTACGTGTAGATGGATGTATATACTTCTCATCCAACTACTACTAGTACGATATACTTGTTTCCTTCGTTTGTGTACTACAAATGTGTGCGTGCGTGTTTACGTAAGTATATGTATCAATGTATGTATATGTGTGTACACGTATATTTATAGTTATGTACGACTCTCTGTCTGTAGATATATCAGTAGAAAGTCAACTTTTTATCGTAAGAAATTATTTTTATAGATGGGCCCACAAATTCATATGCTAGGCACAATTAAGAGTCTATATCTTGTAGTTGATCGTTAGACGAGACACAAACTTACTCTTGGGATATAAAACGCAAATGTGTACACAAACGCAATGCATGCATATATGCCTAAACGGACATACCTATCCGTATGGCATGGTGCCACTTGTACACTGCATCTTCCGACAGATGGACCATTGATTGAGGCTTAAAAAGAACGTCAATGTCTTGGTCGGTATACGACTGCAAAGCGATGGACACGGGTTCTTGGCGGCGCTCTGCAGACGTGTATATAGAAATGAGTACTATTGTGGACAGTTGCCACTTCGCAAGTGAGAGACCTACATACGGGTATATGGATATGTTCTACAGCCTCTGGTCAGACACCAAAACATGCCTACATACACTTCGCAAGTGTGAGACCAACATACGGGTATATGGATATGTTCTACAGCCTCTGGTCAGATACCAAAACATGCCTACATACACGCAAATGACACATGATACACTGACATGCATGCACATATTTGAATGCGTTTTTCCCTTCATAAGCGAGTATCCTTTGTTGAGGTGTATGTACCACATTCGACAAAACCTATACTGAATTGTTCTCAACTATAAAATAGAGATCTGGTTTGCACGCACAACAATATATATTATACCTACCAGTGTTGACAGGATGTTCAGGTGTGAGTGTAAGAACCACATACGAAAGAAAATTGATTATAAATATGTTGCCCCCATCCGTTCGTGGGTCAAAATGCGGGTCAAGCTTAAATTGTGAGTGTTGGCGGTAGTTGATTGTGATATCTCTTGGTGGGCCTACATTAAACTTGCGCGATTCCATAATACGCTCCTGTATCATTTTGAGAGGTTGTGGTACCTGTAGTATAGAAGTACATGTTCAAAAAGTAGGTTGAGTTGTGCACACACTATCGTAGGCAGGGGGTGTTGGTGCGACATGAAAGTGACGTCTCTTCAACTAGGTGTTTTCAAGATGTGATCTTGCATGATTTGGAGCGCTATAATCACACAAAGGAATATGCATCAAGGCATACATAAACGCAAACGTTTCAAATACGTTTGGTATCATTTTAAAATACAATAATCTTTACCTTCTATCAAAAAATCACACTCGTATATTCGCATACTGGCACAGATTGGTCAAAAGTACAATATGCTCGAACCCAAATGCACAGGCACAGACATATACATAGGCACACAGACGCAGATGTATAACTATACGTACTTTTGCATATGTAAATCTATGTATATGAGCATGCTATGCTACCTTCGACATATCAAAGTCATCTCCATAGCCCCATGGACAAGGAACGTTAGTCCCTTCTGGCCGCCCGGTCATGCGCATACTGTTAACCTTGTTCTTCTCTGTGCGAATCACACGGTCTTTGTCGGATCCCTCCAAAACTCGAATCTATATTTAGTGATGAATACGAACGCATAAAATGTAAATGATTTTAGTGTGATTGATTTAGGTATTGCTTTTTGTCAACAGGCTATAAATCTTTGTCTCTCGCTTGTGAGTCGTAAGCGAGTGGCGAATAAGAATATCATATTCGGTACTATTCTTCTAAATTCTATTCTAAAGGTAAGGACTTATCCGTGTGTTTCATATAAGGACAGGTATCAAGCGTGCCCAAATAGCATGTACTGCATGGTGTGTTCTTCAATGATCTTTCTTCAATCTGTCTCTGTACCAACACATACGTAAACATCTACCAAAAAAGCAATCAATGGACGTCCAAGTCCAGACAAATGCAACCGTATGTTCGCACACAAACATTACGAACACAAGCACACGTCACACGTATATACAGGTCTACCCAATCGCTTCAAACGTCAGATTGTTAAGGGGAAGGAAGTCGTCTATATATTCAAATGTCATCAAAGTAATGTACATATACCCCTACGTCCACATTAGCATTGCTCAAACATGCACACGCGATACCTCAGTATCTCCGTTATAATTGCTTGATCCATAAACTTTCAAAAGCCCTCGAAGGCAGGGAACCACCATGGCCGCTTCCTGCATTAAACAGAGAATACATATCGGACCAGGGCATTCAGCAATAAAACAGACATTAAAGAAGTCCGCTTTAAATAAGGCCAGACTACACCTTTGGTATCGTCGTATAATATACATATACGTGTACGTAGTATATATAACGTGTATATATGTGCGGGCTGTTGTTGCATTCAGGTATTGTATTCTTCTAAAATTCCAATGCTACTGCACACATTTATAATATTGGTGCTCATAGATATACCTGGGCATTTATCCACTCAGGTTCTATCCTGATACCCGGGTTTAGAGCATGGGTCATAGGGACACCACACATGGGCTTGAGTAGTTTTAGCTCGCCTTCATTAAACGGCCTATGTTGCCGCGCCTACCACAAAAATCATAAAAAAGATAAGTTTCGACAGAGTATGTTGATAACTTGTATTTCCCATGTTGTTATTGATATACATAAACCCTACATCTTTAGGTACAACAGCAATGGCTCTGGAAGTATGTAGTGAACAGTTACGCTTGCCAAAACAGACATGTGGACGTATTCTCACGCGTATATGTCACCGTATCGCACATGTTCATGTTTTATCTGAACGTAATGTTTGTATGTAGTGAATTGTATGCTTTTATATCATGTGTGTGCATGCAGTACGTGTTGAGATTTGAAATGCCTGTTATATGAGACTACAAAACATTGTCATAAGATTGTCCATGCATGTGGACACGCACGACATAAGAACAAAGGTATAATTCACAGCTATCTGCAATCGTATACGTATATATCAGGTGGATATGTCTAAAGTTTTTACCGGTCTACCCAGGATAGCAGTCAATCTCTTTAACATGGTAACGAAAGTCCAAAGTACAGATACAATGTGAAGATGAAATGTGAAGCCGATTTTCAAACACCATGGAGTACAGAGGTGAGCCTATGTATTTCCCTGAAAGGGGAAGAGAGGAGTACTATGTATGCGTACGCGCGCATGTGTGTGTGTATGTATGTGTGTGTGTGTGTTTATAAGTATTTGTGTATGGGCAGCACGTGCGTCGATGCTCACATGGCCCTGAAATTGTACTGTTTATGCCGTTATTATTTTCTCACCAAATACTTATTTTCTCATCTATGGGGTTATTCCCTCAAGCACATCATCTTGATCTTATCCAACATTCTCCAATCAAAAATCAGTGGAAATTACCAATCTATACAACCAGTGGTTTCTATAAATAGAACTGGTTACTTGGTTGAAAAACTCGACCTGAAAGTGTTATTCCGTCAGAATCACTCTTATTTTATCACTTAAAACCTTATTTCGTCCTTATACTTTAACCTTCGTTATTATGCTCTATATAAGCTTCATTTTACGTGCACATACATAACACACGCACGCAAGCACGCACGCAAGCACACGCACAATACCACGCGAGCGCGTATGATACATAGACATATATAACCACATACACATATATATACATATATATTGTACGTACATAGACATATATAGACATATATATATATAGGGTTTAGTATATATGTCTATATACAATTCTTAGGTGTAAACGTTGAAAATATCTTCCATAACTTTTAGAATATTCGAAATGTGTTATTCCATGGAAGGTACAATCCGGGATCAACACCAGCACTCAACTATTCGTCAAGAGCAATAACTACTAAATGGATCCAGGTATCAATTTTTTCTGAATTCTGTTCATGTATAGGTTTAATATTATATATACATGTGGGTGTAGGGGTGTGTGTGGGTGCGTATGAGTGCGTGTGAGTGAGTGAATGTGTGTATCTCTCTCTATACTTTTGCAAGTTTACATGCATCTGCGTAAAAATTTATTATCATGAAAAACTGATGTGAAACGGTCAAACCTAAACCCTAGCCATACGCTTATACTACGGTGCTACTATAGCATGAAAATTAAGCTACCTACATGTATGACTGTGTACCCACAATCATTCCCCATCTTTATGTTCGCGTATGTATGTGTGTGGGTAAGGGTCCGTGGTGCACTCTCAAATATACTATATTGTTCAAATGTCTGGCGTTTAGTGCTTCCTATTCGTCTACAATCATTCGCAAGTACGTTAGAAATATGTTACAAATATGCTCGTACTCAAAATGTAAATCCTAGAATATGCAGTGAATGTTCGTTTCACGCACTGGTGCAGTCAAGTCGTCATCATACGCGTTCTCACAAAAAAAAATCATGCCCCATGGAAGTGAAACCAACAGCTGCAGGACGATGGGATTCCTGCAATCAAGTATTTCCGGCGTCCTCTCAAGGAGCAGACCAGATCCCGCGCCATCTAGTCACGTTATCACCGAGTGTCTACAGTGAACATATTGTATGTTACAGGCCAACGTGCATTGAGACGTGTACATAGTGGCTCATTACTTTCGTACACACGCACAGGCAAACGCACACGCGCATATCTTTTCATTCATAAACATAAATTACTATTCAGAGTGGATTGACTCCCCTGCCATTAACAAGCTCGCCGCCGGACATTTGGATGAATTCAAACATCAAAGATGATACACTCCAGAGAAGAGAACTGGTATGTAAACTCTATTTGTCTGTACGTGTGAATATTTGTATTTGTCTCTTATGTATCAATGCTGTACACATTTATGTGTATATTCCCATGTGACTATATAGTTTATGATTTGTGTATTTGTATGAGGTGTGTCTGTTTATTTTTTGTGTTGAGGGGCGATTTTATTTTCCGTATATTTATGGCGGTATGTAAAGTGATTGTTATTCGTTACTGTGGCGATATTCCCGTGCATATTATTACATGTTTTACTTTTCGTGATGAGTACATAGAGTTGGTACCACATGCGTAGTATCTAGATCGTGGAATAGGATTGTAAAATATGTCTTATGTGTATACGAATGCTTAACATAAGTCTTTACATGTAGATGCATGTTTGCATCTATATGCATGTGTATGCACAATACCTAGACCAACACCTTCGTACAAAGATCACGTTATCATCTCCACATATCCGCGCACTAGCAACCTATCCGAGCCAAAGAACACCGAACTTATGAATACTAACTAGCCTCACCATCACACCCACGTACATACACACACACGAACACACAACCAGGGCGAGGAAGCACATTTGCTGAGCAGCAAATTCTATCCACTTTTCCTCTTCGTGAGTTGTCTGCCAACTCTTCCATTTCTTGTACCAGTGTTTTTCTGGAACTTAAATGAGTATCGAATCCGGATTATATGGATGAGTACCGCATCGTTCATCTTAAACTTTGGCTTTATATGCCTATTCTCATACTACATCGTCAAGTTTAGGAACTTTCCAATGTTGAAGGTATTTTGATTCTCTGTACTATGAATATGTCTTATATAGTATACGGATATATTATACGAACATATGTGCGCTCGCATATGTGCAAGTGTTTATGTCATTTTCAGTATGTGTTAGGTATTTACAACCTTCTCGCCCGTTTTGTATTTTGCAATGGCATGACAATGAATAGGTTGATAGCACGAGCAATCCCAGACATGGGTGTGTATACTATTTGTTTATTATAATACACTCTGACATCAATTACGCTACATTTTTCTAGGTTTGGTTGGACATACATGCAACATGCAAACACTCTTTCTCTCGACTAACAAACCTTCATTAGAATTTTATTTATTCTTGCTTTTCTAAGCTTGTGTTTCCTACACGAGCGTGCTGTAGAAATTAGCTAGAACGCACATTTAGTCATTCACCGTCACCACGACCTACGAGGGTATAGTTAACGTAAATACATGCTCAACCTCAAACAGGCGCGAGGGAAAACGTTCACAGTAACGTTGTTAGTATCGGCGTCTTTGCAGCTACTATCTTCGTATCTGACTGTGCTGTTATATACTGGCGTGTTCACTGGCCAATTTTTTGAAGGTGATGTCCTGAACATGCCGAATGATATGACACTCCCAAATGCCTTCCTTATGGTCGTGGTTCGTCTCGTACAGACACTCTTTATGGGTGTGCTTACTGGTCGCCTTGCCGTGTTCTACACGGTTCGTACTCATATTTTTACATGTGTATATATTTTGTCTCTTTCATTGAGTGAAGACATCTCTTTGCATTCCATGTGTATATATTTTGTCTCTTTCATTGAGTGAAGACGCCTCTTTGCATTCTGCCCCAATTGACTGTCATGTTTGTACTGTGTCTGTGTCTCCGCGCCGCTCTCAGCTATATATCAGCTTTCAAATACCGGGTCGCTCGGTGTATGTGTACATGCCTGTGTATGCAAAGTGCGCGCATGTCTGGAAAAGATTAAGTTTTCGTGCACCATCCCTATTATTTTTGTATCTTCTCGTTGATGTACTCTTTGAATTGTTTTGCCTGCTTTACCGGTGTGCGTATGTAGATATAGTAGCTGAAGTGCATTGCCAGATATGAAAGACTCACATGGTCAATATATAATATTTTTTCTTTTATCGTTTGTTCGTTCATCCAGCTTTTTGTATCAAGAAAGAGAACCAAGATTTTTTCCGCCAAGGAGATTACATGGTTATTCTGGAGGCCCGTAGTTTTTCTCCTACTCTTATCTGTGATTGTTTTAATACCGTATGTGGTGTTCACCATTACATATGTGATTAATCATATAGAGTGGGAAGAAGATGTGTTTAAATGGTCTTTCATCGCGGCTATGTGGATTATGGCTATTGTGAGAGGTATTGCCTTTTTTTGGTACGCATGGCGGGTTAAGGATATAGAATTAATCTTCAGTGATTATACTCAGGTATGCTACATGCACAACACATACGTTTATATGTATTTTGGTATGCAATATGCATGTATATGATGTCTTTTATTCATGTTTAGAAGATCACCTTTGCTTTGGAATGAGTGAAAGTGTAGAGTTCGGATAATGCTTGTGTATGTACTGATATGTAGATTTGTAATTGTTTTACTGTTATTTATACAGAAGCGCGCCTCTTCGTAGGAATAAATAGAGTTCAGTATGTTGTAATATATATTGTGATGTATGTCAAAAAGATATTGTGATGCATGTCTTCTTTGAATTTGTTCGGACGGATGTGAGATTATATTCATATTTAGCTTTATTTATAAAGAGATTATACTCGGATGTGACAGCATTATGAATGTAGTATGTTGTCTATGTTTGTTTGACTTCCTCACTCTCACCCACTCTCACACTAAACTCGCACCCACGCTCTCAGCCAAGTCGACATTCATAGCCATTCGTTCATACAGACACATATACAAACAGAACTATCAGGCTGAAGTATTAGATTGATTCGCAACAACACAAACGCATTTACAAACAAATACTGCGCGCATGCTCCCATACATAGGCGCGCACATTCACGTGCATATTTACATATTCGCAATTGTATCACACACACAAGATCTGCTCACACTATACCTAAGCACTTTGACAATTCAACACGTACTCTTTTTTGTATAATCGCGCACTTGCTCGTAGAACTATCGTGCTGGGGTACTAGATTTCTTTCTTATGATGGCATCTTGTATTGTGTGGACTGTTGTTGGGATTGAAGCTAGCTCGGTCGCAATATTGCAGATATCCGCTCAGGTAAAACCATATTGGGCTTTTGCATATTTCGTGTGTATATCATACACTTGTACTTTGATACACATTTAGTCTATGCAACATTGACCAACATTCGATACACACGGTACTATGGCAGATTGCAGTATTGAGTTATCTTGTGGATGGATTCATGATCCCTATCTACTTAGCCTGGAAACACTTCAGAATACCAGAACAGGTTTACATGTAAAGCTACATACATGGAACCACAAGATCGTATACTCTCCTGTACAATCATCTATAATGTATCAGCGCAAACGTACATAGGATTCTGGGATACACGTTTGAAGTGTGTACGTACGTACGTGCATCTAGATTGTCGACATATATAAGTTTCCTTGATAGGCTCTTCAATTAATGTCCCCGTCTCAAGTTCCAACGTTATACATGAAATACAATCTAAAAACCCATATCACTAGTTCGGCTCACTTTGTTCAATCTAGATTAAACTGCAGAAATGCTTTTCTCTCATATACGTGGCATAATGCGGATTGTTATTTCTGTGAATAAAGATGACTTGCACTTTGCTTCTCAGAAAAACAAATTTGATTTGTGCACTGAGCACATAGAATGGTGTTCGTTTTATTACAATGCCGATTGTACGAATGATACCACAACTATACATGTGTGTGTTTATGTATTCCATATTTTGGGCACGTGTACATATATATATTGAGATTACTTCTGCAGGAGTGTTAATTGGTTTCCCAAGGTTATTTTTACGGAGGTCAGACCGTTTCTACAAATAGGTACAAGGTTTCAACAGGTTTTAAGTTCAGCCTCTAATATTGTGACGAAGAAGCCTTGTAGAGCAGTTTTTGAGTGAGAATCAACATTGGGCGTGTGCTTGACAGAAGTGACTATAAAATATTGTTCATTTAAGTATTGCACACCACTTGACACGGGTTTTGGAACGGTTTCTAAGTGTACGTAGGAAAACATTATATCAGTGGGGACTCAACTTGCAAGCTGAACACCACTATTAACGGGCTACGTACTCTATCCATGTTGAGCCACCATTAACAACATCAGCAGATATATAACTGATCACTAGAACAGCTCTAACCTATACAAGGAAAGAAAGCAACATAAACAGGCGAAAATAACTCCGTCCGCGAGTACAATAGTGATTTGCATCATAACGTGCAAGCTGAATATCACTATGAATGAGAGCTGAATATCACTATGAATGAGAGCTGAATATCACTATGAATGAGAAATCTAGAATTCATGGTAAGGTTCAACTATACTGTCCACGTGCGTGTGAGTGAGTTCTTATATCACGGTGAATGCCCCGGACGTCGCATAGACAGACTTGTTTCTGTGTGTGTGTGTGTATGTGTGTATGTATGTGTGTATGTGTGTGTGTGTGTGTGTGTGTGTGTGTGTGTGTGTGTGTGTGTGTTGCGTTTGGTGTCATGACGGCGTGTCAAAACGGAGAACATCTCAAAACGTATACATTTCTATAAACGTATAAATTTCAAAAATATGAGATGGAATCAGGTAACTCGAAATTATAAAACTTGGATAGTTCAAGTATACAAGCTTTTAGATTATTGTAAAATCCCGGTGGATCAGGGGCGAAGGGCATTTTTACGTATTCTCGAGGTGCTAAAGATGCGGAATGGCACCCCAGTTTTTCAACGATGCTATTGGCCTTCTGAGCTATCCTACGAATCAGAATGGACCGACGCGAGGGATAGGGAGCCAGGAGAATGAATTTGATTGGTCCGGACGTTATAATGTCCAGTCGCGAAGATGGGCACAGCCACACACACACACACACACACACACACACACACACACACACACACACACACACACACACACACNNNNACACACACACACACACACACACACACACACACAGACACACACACACACATACACACACACACACAAAAACACAAACAGAGAGAAAGAGAAGAGAGACATACATCGCCCGATCGATCGATCGTATGTATGAGGCCGCGGGTGCGTGGGTAGGTGAGTGGGTGGATGTCTGTGTGTGTCTATGGGAGATCCTATGTATGAATTGAGCCGGCGGATGATTGTGAGTGTAGGAGGTCGCCGTGCGTCCGTGTGGTTCGGTATGATACAGTTACACGAGTAACAACAACCCAACAACCCACTGCTCTTGTCTCTCTGGTGGAAAAGACTCACTCACTCACCTTCACATAATACGTACGTTTGTGGGTGTGTAAAGTGAAGAAGAAAAAAGAGTATCTGTGTTTCGTTGGATGCGGTTCGCACAGGCGGCAATGGTTAAAACTTAAAAAAAGCTTTGCAAGTTATTTTGCATATATAATCTACACGTTCGCATGTCTGTGACTTCAGAACGTCCAAGTCCTGTAAACAGATACAAAACGAACGCAGCACCATGGAGGAGGTAAAGAAAACTTTGGAGAGCAAGCTCGAACGTCGTCCTTCTAAGGAGGACTTGACCAGCCGAAACATCATTGCAGGCATGTCTTTTTAAGTTCAACTCACAGACTGTTGGGCACCAGGCTTACAGCATAACAAACTTTTTGCAACCGATGGAATGAACTAATACTTCCTTGCTCTTGCTCTTCGCACAACAAGTTCATGTCGGGTTCTACGCAGCATCAACTGATAAACTATGGCTAACTTACTGTTCTTATCATTTGCAATAAATTAGGTGGAGGAAAGGACCCGATTGTGGCTGAGAATGCCGCCAAGCTGGAAAAGGCACAAGCCGCTGACAAGGTCAAGAAATTGATGGAGAACCGACCGACCAAGGACGACCTCGAGAATCAGGGCATTATCAAAGGTACGTCATGTGCGAACAATCCACACCAATACATGCATTCTCTTACTCGCTTAAATATATATACCCAGGCTGCTTAAATCCCTGCTTAAACATACATATATAACATTAACCACAATACAGGTGGTAACGTTGCACCTGCTCTCGCTGAGGCTGCCGTCGCTCTTGAGCCAAAGCTCGCCCAAGCTCAGCTAAAGCAACACCTTGCTGAGGATCGCGAGCACCAAGTAAAAGCATCTGCTTAAACCTGGGTTTGACTGAAAATTATACATCGAACAAATCTTTCAAAGGCCAGTGTGCTAAAATGTAAAGATCAAAATAAACTATGCCCGTGGCACCTATTAAAAGTGTGGCTTGACTTTCTTCCTCTCTCTTTCACGCACGCAGAAGAGAAAATGTCTTGTGTGGAGAAGACGTTGTTCACGTAAACAAAACTACCCGTTGCATCTAAATTAGTCCCAGTTGGAAGCAAATTGTTTGTACACACATTCACATGTAATCTCTTATGTGTGAGTGACGTATGATGTACTCTTCTGCTACTTTGATGAAGACTCCACTCACTTCTCTACGATCGAGATGTGTTGGCTTGACCCATTCTTTCTTTGCTTAGTTCTATATAAATCTTATTGCCTACTTATTACTTTCACATTAAATTCTGAGTGCATGACGAAACAAATTTATTGCACATATCATTTCGTGTTTGACTACATACATGTAAAGACTACGCTTTCTGTACAATGGAATAATCTTGAACTACTGTACTCTACTAGATATAAGATGCAACTGCAATTTAGTTCTACGACAGAAATTGTGAGTACATACTATCAAAGTGATCAGCAGATAGAAGGTATGGGAAGAGCGCAAAGAAGCCTAGAAGTCCAAACACCAACGTAGGTAGAAGCACTGTAGGCCAATAGAAGGACACACATGTATGAATATAGACTCTTTAGTAAAAATGCATGTTCATATGGATTCGTGAATACATACTTGTACACAATATACATCCAGTTACCTGCATATTTAATCTACATCTTTCACCTAGCTGCTCTATGTTCAATACCGCATGTCTTTAACAGTGACAAAGGACACAAGCACTACATTTACACGTAAAACACACGCAAGATAAAACCCACGTACCAACTTCAGTACATACAAACGTATATGTAAAAGTACATAAATACAGTCAAGGGCAAGCTATCTACCTTTTCTATCTCTATGCGTTGACATGTATTGTATGTTTGGAACCCCAAAAGCATTGCAGAACGAATGAGAGACAGCCGGTGCGATAACATGACCAGTTTGCAAGAAACAGTACGACGAGTACAACCCAAATAATGTTGTGTACGAAAACTGGATGGCTGTGCAGATGTGTAAGATTTAGAATGTGCCTTGTCCGACAGTACGACTGTTGGTTGTTGTAGGCCTTGTCTTATAAATCAGTGTATGTGTTTGGTAGATCGACCGTTGAATCAGACGGACTACAATAGATGATATGTTGGAGCACAGAATAAACAGAACAAACTGCCTGCTCCAACTTTTACACTTGCCTAATCCTGCGGAAAGATCAAACGTCCACTTTTCTAAACACTATGTTCAACTGCATATGTATGACACAAAGCTGAATAGTTGCAACAGTAAATTCTCTCTACATTAACCAAGGGCAATGTTTCGTAGCAAGATATCATACGTGAACGTAGCAACAACAAATCATATAAATATATAAACATACGTATGTGAGCAATGTACATGCATATATATACATAAACATATATAATATGTGTACCTAGGCACAACATAATTTGCGATACTTGTGTATACACACACGATTCAATTGAGCAGACGACTGCGTTTTCAAATTTGTCAATAATATAGAATCATATCCGTTATGATCATGTGCCATAATGACGTATCCATGTTGTTGGACAATCAATAAGTACATGCATGCAATATATCTGTGTAAGGATAACAAAATATACCTGTAAGTAGGGTAGACTGCTCAATGCAATTGTAGGTGATGAAAAGGCACCATAATACTGCAACACAAGATATATTAAAATGTATGAACATGTCATACATACATGCAATATACGGGTATATAGGTTACAAACCTGCGCTTGAGAGAGAATCACTCAGATTTAGACCCCTGACATGCACCGACTCGTATACATGATGAACATGTGCCAAACCAAAGAAAAGAGGACAGGCTAGAGTCCCATATCCCCAGCCAAAAGTAGGCACTAAGAGTGGGAGCATACATGCACGAAACACCCATTCCTCTGTAAGCGGTGCGAGAATAAGATCTCGAATTACACCAAGTGTCCCTCTCATCCTGTGCATTTAATACGTTTGAATATAAAGAAAAGGATTAAACTTGTTAGTACGAATCTAAACGAACTATACATCTCTGGAGTGAGACCATACGCACTCTCACCATTGACACCCTATCTCGCAAAATATTATATACTAAGCAATGCACGCACCCAACACGCACATAAGACGTACATCCGACGCACTCACATATAAATTAGTCGTTGGTATTATTATATTTACGTGATTGGACCCACATAGTACGTACAAATATACACATACCGCAAATTTTCAATCATAGTTCGCGCATTAAACTCGTCGTCCATCCAAAGGAGTAATATTGGTCCTGCATACAGAACAATCATGTGGAAGAGAGGGAAAATCACTGCGGCCAGAGTATTGGGAGCACATACTCCCAACCATCGTAAGAGAGGCCATCCATCTGGCATACAAATGACACATGCTTAACTTGCTATTGTATAGAGTATGCGCAGAGATGTTGAAATGAATGTACACGTGTATATAAACATGCTCTATTAGGTTTAGTCATGAATTGTGTATACACAAACCTATCAAGGAGCGCTTCAATAATGCCAACACTTCGTATCGATACCTACACATGCACAATATATATACATGTGTGTGTGTGTGTGTGTGTGTGTGTGTGTGTGTGTGTGTGTGTGTGTGTGTGTGTATGTCTGTGTTGTTTGTGTGTGTGTGTGTGTGTGTGTGTGTGTGGGAAGAAACGCGACATAGAATGCAGTGTTTGGGTAGATTTACATATATTTGTATATAAACACTCATGACCGCGGGGAATTTTGTATACCTTCTGTCACTGGAGTACCCAACTGACTGATCGCTACAGCAGCTATAGCAGAACTCAATAACACACCAATAAATCGACTTTTTATCACCTTTGGATAAAGTGCAAGTGAATATATGTATATGAAGAAACATGTATGGATGGCGTATCCTGCAAGTATGTTTGAGAGTATATAATATATACATATATTTACATAAAAATACTATGCAAAAATTATAGAAGACTCTAGACGATGTGAACATGATCTGAAAAGAAGATTCGGGGTTTCATAGCAGCCACATTTATATTGAGGTGCATGATAGATATTGCACACACTCATACAGTCAAACAATAGCACGCATATACAACAGTGAATTTGAAATCTCCGGAGATGCATGCATGTACATATACATACATATACATACGCGATATAGCACGTGCGTACTCATACACCCTTCACTTGTATGTGTTTATGTATACTCTTGCATACTTGATCCTTGACATACCCACGAATGCCGAAACAACCACAAAAAAAACGCACCTCTGGATGATTTCTTCCTAATTTTCCTGCGGGCTTAACATATAAACTACCGATAAATGTGCTACCAAGGCATATACAGCCAAGTACAGCCTGTGTAGGCGTCAGCTCAAAGGAAACTAGTCCTGGCCCATCCATTCCTAACATTAACTCAACGAACACGTGCCTTGCGTTTTCGTCGTACTATTTATATATACATATATATATGTGTGTTTGTCTGTGCCTTTGTGTGCGCACGATGGGAACTGATAGTGTGTTCTCACTTAGTGACGGAATAAGACTATGAGGAAACACGCCTTATTGTGTCACTGATGTAATTACCAATCACAAACCTTTAAAATATTATTTCCTCATATACATAGTGGAAATAAGTATGTGATAAAATAACGCACACAGGTCGCCATCGACTATATTACATGTTAAACACATTGTTACATTGAACACATATATACATGTTACGGTCATCCTTACATGCTGAGCTCGTCGTTACATGCTGATCACATCTTTGCATGCTGATCACATCTTTGCATGCTGATCACATCGTTACATGGTTGACCACATCCTTACATGTTCAACACATCCTTACTGTTGATCACTTCATAGCTTCCATTCTTCGTCCATCGAGCTCACTCCTGTCCGTAAACACGCTCACATCTACACGCATGTGAACGCTTATACACATTCGTTTACATGCTATGATTGAGTGCAAATAGGTTTGTAAATAGGTTTGTCTACACACACACACTCACTCACTCACTCACATTCACTCACTCACTCACTCACAAACACACACACACACAAGCACACACGTTCATGTACTTGTGTATACACACATAAACTAATTATGGCCCTCATTCGCGCGTTCGTAAGCTCTCATGTTACCGTTAACCCCGAGGTGTACCATCAATGGTTGACAGGAGCTAGTCGTGCTGACATCGTGGATAACCAAATGAAACTACACAAAGCCACCCCTTGGCCACCTCCTTATTTGTTAAATGACCTGTTGCTTACCGAAGTTAAAGATGAAATACGCAATTACACTATTTTGTTGCACTACTTGAAACATCCTCAGGTATGTCACGTGTGTGTTAAATGTATGTTTATACGTATGCGCGAGTGTGTTGAAGTGTGAGTTGTTACTATACTCTAACCTACTCACCCAAGGTAAAACAAGAGACAGCCGATTGCCCATGTTTAACAAACTTGACAAGTACCTGTCTAAGAGCATATATACTTGTTCATGGATGTACACGCATTGTTGTCGGTGTGTGCTTATTTGTGTCACTCTGAATTCAGTTGCTCCTGTGTAATCATCGATTTAGCCCCAACTTCTTTGAACGTACGTATATACGCAGTACAAGCGCCTTCGCATCACAAAAAGTTGAATCTCACTTTATTATATACACGCTGTTGGACCACAAAGCCACGTTGCAGTACTCGCTGCGCATCACAAGAAGTTGAACCGCACTTTGTTGTATGCACACGCTAATGAAACACGAAAAAACACATTCTCAGTACTTACCTTCCCAGAGAGTTCTTCAGATGGCCCCAGAAACAGTGCGATTGCTACTTGAAGGCTATTATGGATTTGATGAGACGTTTATGCGCCATTTACTTGGAAAGAAGTTAACCATGAGGTGAGCTATATACCTGGCTATCGTATATTAATACATATAGCTAAGTCATACATACTATAGCTAGATGCGCAAACCAGGCTATGTGCACCTTTGTTAACGCAACGTCTAAGGTATATCCGCCCCAGTCACGATATAATACACGTTCTTACGTCGTACTTAACATAGTACATATTTGCATTCTTTGTGCTTAGAATTATGTGGTCGTATTCTATTATATCACAATTACACGATTATGTACGCACTGATGCCTGTATACACCCCAATTTGTATATCAATGATAAATGAACAGTTGTATACCACCCTACAACTGGTAAGAAATTGGTAGAGTGTTGCACGGTACAGTTGAAGACAGTTATGAGGGTAATGTACCTAGCACTCAAACATCCTCATGTATATTGTTATCTCAAGCTTGTCGTGAATACACGGCAAGCCCTAGAATCAATATCGTTCTATTGTAAGCGTGCATCCCTGTTGCTGAAACGAACATACGTGATATATTCTCACCACTATGCGAACACAAAAATATAGAAGTAATCACACACAATCACTGATTGTTGCGCTCGCGCACCAATCTTATATGCGTATATAAATATACAAAGACACATTCACGCATAGAGTCGCACAAAGACACTCACGCATCGCATACACTACCTTATGCAGACGTTTACGACACAAACTGGAGTCGATATCACGGAAAACGAAGATAACTATGCACAGTTGTCGCCGGCAGTATGATAATCTCAAACGTATATACAAAGTTGTAGAAGACCGCCCCGGCAGTTTACGTCAACGAATTGAAACGAATTTTCTACTTTCTTCAGAACTCGCTGAGTATGTGAAGCCATAAATTTGTACATGTATGACGTAGATATACCTCACGCGTACGTAACGATATGGACACACATGCGCAAACACTGGACATATACACGTAAAATTCATACACACTCCCGCAATAGCTTCCACCACATCCACGTATACATTCATACGGTTGCTGCCATGGAGTATACCCTCTTTTGCATGTTCCTCTTAATGAGAATTGTAACGCAATCAGTTTAGTCTAAACTGGTCTATTGAAAAGCATATCCACTGTATACACGTATGGATACATACAGGCCAGACATACATATATAAGGATACACATATGCGCACGAACGCACACTAACACTTACGGTTGCAGTTTTATGTAACCAATTGGGAGGGTCGTATGATAATTTCGCTGCTGAAAGATACACTCTTGATAGTACGTACACGTATATGTAATATATAGTTTATAGTAGGCAAGGCATAAATAGGCTAAGTACTGTAATCATGCAAATACGCACACATACGTACTCATGACTGCATTCTTATGTACATGAATCTACTTCTGGTTAAACAGGAAATACGCGCGTATTCTATTCTTAGCAATGAAAAGATTCCATTTGTCTAAGCGGAGACTAGCATATCTGTCTTTTGATCGTCTAATGGCATGCTCAGGAGCTATAATGCAGGAGTGGTGCAGCACGTCTATTTCGAACGGTATGCAGGTTTAGAATTCGCTCTAGCGTCGTACATTCGTCCCACACATGCACACGTCTATTGTATAATTACGTTTGGCATGCAGTGTTGTATATATTAAGATTTAGTCAATGTTGGGTATATGCACACTTCATTTACACCTGTTTATCCAATCATCGCGAACAAGCACACTCGTATTCACACAAATCAGCTTGCGTGTTTACTACAAAAGTTATCCAGTTCTGCATGAATGATACTCCCTTCAGCTCTCATTTATCGGTAGAGTCATGTATGCATATACTTAAGCTCTGCTATGCGTCTCCATTGAACAGAAGTACGAGTACATTCATATGTGCAAAGGCTGCACAAAATATCATGACTGGAATGTATCCACACTCATGAAGACAAACGTACACTCCTACACATGCATTCAATTAAAATACATGTATCACAGACGATGATGGATACGAAGTTGATTTTGACCCGGATTTCTTGTATACAATACGAGAAGTAAAAGCACATGTAAACTCTGAACGTGGAATATTAGACCGATGGCGGGGGTTGGTTATACAAGATATTGATAACAAAGGAATGAGTGCAGACAGTGATTCTGGTACAAAAATTTCTGGGTCTGTTTCGAAAATGTTTAAGCCCATAATGAGATACATATTGCAGATAGGCGGTTATCTTGCTCGAGGGTCGGTATGTGCAAACTGTTGGTGTGTGTTTCATTGTTTACTCTTATCTGTGTCGGTCATCTGGGATTGGTGCTAGGGATCGAACTGAGTTCTATATCGTGTAAAATGGCCGAACCATTGCATATGAATCTGTATATTTGTGCACTCTGCGTTTGTGTATTTCTGTTTTGTCTATGTCTTTAAGGATATTGTGCTTGCATACGTATGTGATTGTTGGATAAAACAGACGTTTGTAAGTTGGAACTGCTGTGAAGATGCATGGCAAGTATTCTTTGAATATTTTCAGGTTGTTGAAACCATTATGTCTTTGCACTTTTTCTTTAGCTTCTTGCCTTTTTGTTGAATTGTTGTGCGCCCTGAATCATTTCATCTAATTCAATCTCATACGGTATTCCTATATTAATGCATTTACGTGCTTGTGTGTTAATTTTACCGAAACCTTCACAAAACTGACAAGTCCATTCATGTACAAGTCATAAAAAACGTTTTGTGAGCGTGCATGTGTATGACGGTGACCGATATGTTAACTGATGACCTGGTACGAAATATGCATTAGTTGGGTAGTTCAAATATCCTATACGTCTATTCGTATGCGTTGAACCGAGAGAAACAGTCTTCTATGCTTTATTCACATTCCTCAAATTGTGTTTATTGTAAATTTTAGGAATGTCGAAAAGTATTCCTTGAGATCGCGGACCGTATCGTAGACCCCATCCAACGCCAAACCAAGTGGACACGTGAGGACGTCAGTGTGGTGTTTACATCCGCTGCTGAACAGTATAGGGAAGTTGTATCCGACATTGGTGACGAAGCTAAACAAACAGAGTATGTGGTTGCCGTTCAAAAGCTTATGCTCGTAATTTCTACTTGTGTGAAAGAAATGATGGTCGATTCCAAGGAATGTGACGTACAAACAGGTATCACATTCAAAATTGTTTCTGAATCGAGAGATTCATAGCTCTTGCTAACTTTGAAAGATAGATTGTGCGCATTGCTCGTCCTTCCGATAAATGGTCAGTCATCCATGTAAATGTATACTAGGAAGTACTGTCCCCATTACAGTGCGAGCGAAGAGTCCAAATGACGAATCCGCCAGGTTAACTGTGGTGTGGCATCGTTCGCACCACATCGGAACATGACAGAATGAAATATTAATGGGTAGATTATGTCTTTTATCATCGGCCGACGCCAGTAAAAACTTATATGTCACTGCCCCCACTGGTAGATGCAACTAGTAGTCTCCCGAGTAGCATTGTCGTCTGTACCGTGCATTTTTCGGTGTTCGCAGAAGGAGCTTTCATCTATATTTACTCTCTTCAAAATTTCTAGATTTTCTGAGGTGTACATTTGTCATATTAGACAGCTAGAAGTGTGTACGTGCGAACTATACATGTCGATGATGTACAATCAAAATAAATGCTCACGTAACGATCTGCTGACATACTCGAATAGTAATAGTGTGAACGTGAATTAATATGTCAATGATGTACAATCAAAATAAATGCTAGATCTGTTGACATACTCAAGAAGAGTATTTCACGCTAATACAATTTAAAGCGACATGCCAAGTGGTTCATTTGTGACTTATGCGCCAATGTAGTACTAATGTCTTCCGATAAGTTTAAATGAGACAACATGTACGCCAACTGTATGCAAAAAATATGTATGGTTACTTCATGCATGTAGCCGATAACTATGTATTTATGTCTATGAACATGCATATATATTCATGGTGATGTTTACGCTTCATTATTTCCACCAGAAACTGCATGAGAACGAAGGCTGAACACTTCGAACATAGTGCCACCAGCCCTGAGGTATGTACAACATCTCACCAGGGCCCACAACACACTCCCATCCATCCGCATTTCTATACTGCGGAAATTCGTTTAGGTCTACGTTCTCGGACTTGATCTGAAGTGTTTGGAAGTTGTTGGTATTAATCGTGGGATGCAATAGAAAGCAACAGCTGCATTAGTAGGTGGTTCTGTATGTGATGATGTATGGTTCATGTGTGTGCTTTGTAGGAGTGCGCAGAGTTATATTCATAACCACATGCTTTTGCATGTTTTGTCCTTCGAAACATATAGTATGACTGACCAATGATATTTGCGAAGACCGTACACATTTACGCATTTTTGTGCGCAATCCCCATACGTTAAACCTCCATCGCATCTGTCCATCACGAATGTGTGTGCCTGTTTGCGATACCACTTGCATTGCGCTACCGAAATGTTATGACCTTGGTCATAGTATTTCCGTTCCATGTGCGTCGTAACACACGAAATATTTTTGCCTCTGTACGGCTTGTATTGGAACACAGATGGACTTGACACTTATGCAAGATGCAGTCTTGAGTGTATATTCTGCAAGACTTGATTTTCACTACTTGATAGAACATAGTGCTACTCACACAATATATAGTGTACACATACATTCATGCATGAACGTATACATACCTGACTTGTGTTGGAGAGTAAATGGTCCTGAAACGGATATAAACATTCAGTCATTTGTGGAGAAAACAGTCGGAGGTACTTTGCTCCCATTACCTGGCAAAACATGTTGTGGTCTGTATCGTAATGTAACGGAGACACCGTGTCTGCTGGACCAAGCCAAGCGTTCAAACGCACATCACCCATGTCGCCAACCTTTTGGTTCTCATGTAACGAATCGCCCGTTTTTTCCTCTGCTAAGAATGAGGAAAATGTGTGCGTATGTGATTGTTAGTGTAATTGCTTCCTTCCGTAAATCGACATATCTCGATTCATGATCATCATCAGGACGCCGTAAGTATGTGAAGCATAGTCGTGAAAAAAAGATGGTAGAATACATTAAATGGATGAAAGAAAAATCACGGAAAGCACGATGTTCAGAAACTAGTGTGAGGTTTAGAGTATGATGACGTGAGGCTTCATTGAGTGTGTGGCTATCTGCAAGTGGGTACGTCCATTAAAGTCTCGTGTGTCAATGTGTGGCTGATTTCAGGTACCTTCCGTTATATGAGGTAAGTAGTGTGGATGTGAGAGGTTGTGGGTATGTGTTGTGAGTTCACACGACGGCAGGATCGTGTATGTATGCGCAAGTGAACATGAACACGGTATGCATGGATCTCTTGAGCTCATATATGTCGACTTACTGGTCTCGCGCTCTAAAGAGGGTGTGAGTTTGGGTATACCTGCTACGGTGACTACAGTAAGCGGTATTTGTGTCAATTGATTGTTTACAACAGAGATTTTGCTATCGCTTAAAATAAAAAAGGAAAAGATATATGCACACATTATGTGTAGTACCTGTCGTGGGCTCAAGGTAGCAATAGTCAGGTACAGCAACGTCAAAGCTGGAAAGCGCAATTGCGTAATGTGTGGAAAGACCAAAAAAATAAATTCGAATTGTATGGCGATGGCTGATTTTTAATTATGCACCTACACTCTCAAACAATGACTCGAGACACAGACGCAGTAGTTTGTAACCTATCACGCATATATACACACAAGCTCAGTTGCACTCAACAAGAAATAGAAATAGATGAGACTTACCGTAACTCTTGTATCTGATCGAAAATGTTATGCTGCGCTAAATATCCCTTTTCTGTGAACCAAATAAACACTTGTAGGTAAATAGCTGTTGGTGAACCTGTCTTGTCCGTGTGTACTTATTTTATCATGCTCATGTATGTGAGTTATGTATGAGCACGTTTCGTGAGCATGTGCATGCGACTTACTAGATCTATGTAGTGGACGACTGGTGTACAAGACACTTGACTGGGATAGTTTGTTGCCACAATCAGATTCTACATACATCCAGAAACAACCCACATATATATACGAAAAGGAGTACATCATTGCACACACATATATATAGACTTATACGCTGATTATACTTATACATGCACATACTAATTACCTTGAACATTTGGATTGAGATACTGGATTAAAAAGTCTCCCAGAGTCATTATTCGCTGAGTCCAGTCCTCGTCAGTGTATTTGCTGCCTGACAATTTATTTATCCGAAAGATTGTAGTAATAAATAGATAAATGTTTCGGTGAAAAGAAAAAGGGGAGTCAGTTGATCTTAGGAATCGGGAAAGTTGGATTTGTGTGCAATATTTTCAGGAGTTGAAAGATGGGATCTACGTACGTGTGAACAAACAAGGTACTCGCAAATCTCATAAAAGTAAGTCAATTTACAACATTTAGCTTACACATTAATCCACATACCTATTTCGACTGGAACTGACCTGTGCCCAAACCGATGGTACAGACTTTGGATGCTCCATTTTCGTTCATTCAGAGCCGGCCAATGCTACAACATACATATAGGACGAACAAACATAAACATATTTGTGTGAAGTTGTAAATTCATCACTGGGCAAATCTGCGTCTGTCTATGTGTTTGGTATTGTGTGTACATGCGAGAACTTTTAACATGCCCATGTTCGCACAAATGCATTTAGTGAGTAAACGAGTATACAAAAGTGTAAATTGTTAACACCCTCTGAATAGACAGATTCTGCTGTGTTTGCTTATTGCTTAAATGTGAGTTTCCATGCAAGGTGTTCTCGTAGTTCACAAGAATTATGCACACATACACACATATACCTGCCCATGACTTTCATACCACTATATTTGTAGACTCGCATGCATGTATGTCACACGTACGATAATTTGTGTAGGTGAGTGTAGGGTGTGAATGTATGCGTGCGTTTTCGAGGCTTGGAAACATATCCAAAAGGCAGTTCTATTTTTATATGTGGTATTGAATTTGCTGCTGTCATTAAACTTCGTGTTCCATTCCTTGAGTAGAATCACTGCAAACTCTTGTCTAGCATGTTTCTACGTACGAATGAAATTCATTCATTGCACGCGGGTTTATATTTCCATTGTGCGAAAACAAACCGTGACGCACTTACCTCCATGGCACCTGTGATGATAACTGGTGTTTCCGAATTTAAATACTTCACAAGAAAGCCTTCTAGCGAAGGTGCCTCCACCCTTGGGATTGGACGTAGTCTGTTGCATTGGTTGCATGTGAGAGTGGCTATATCTGGTATAGTAGGAAATTCTACTGTACCGATTGCTGGACAATACATATATATGTATGTGCACATCCACGATACAGAGTTGGATGTTAAAAGGATTACATGTACATCGGATGGATTGGGGTTCACAACCCGACGTCAACGCTCGCATGGGGGTTCAGGAAAGTTTCAACTACTAATGAATAGTGTATCTAGTGGCAATTCGCAATATAGGTATATATACATTGTACATATACGTTATACATACATACATACACATATATATATACCTCTGTACACACAAATACGCAAACACATGTATACAAGTATGTACGAACATATCAAGATATACATCTTGAACTACCAAAGATACAAATAACCAACCTGAATTATCGTTAAGGAGAACGTATTGTTCGGCAATCTTCAATATTTGTCGGAGACACGCTTCACGAACTGGTGCACCCATTAAAAATCCCATATCACACCATCGAACACATCTGCATGTGAAAGTTTGTGGGTGGTTACGCGACTGGGTGCGTGAAAAATGTGAATCCATGTGTGATAGAGAGCGGGTATGTCTAGTGTGCTCTAAAACCCAAAACCCCATCTAAACTGTAGGATAACACTGATAGTACGTACATTCTAAAACTTGATCTCCAATGCAATACACACATATAACTTGAAAAGAATGTACTGCAGATTTCTGATATGTAATTCTCAAGTGCATCAATACACACGCGTACTTATAGAAAAGGTCGTATACAAACTAATGATTCAGTGAGACCTCCGCCAATACAATAACATGTACATGCATACCGGCAAGCTGTATGCACATTAACCCAGATACCATACACCAATATTCTCAAGATACCTACGCGCCATGCATACAGTATTAAAATTCACTTACTCGTTAAACTGATTTAAGACCAGCAACGATAAGGCTGCGCACGCGCACGCGCACGTGTACATATGGCGCCAGCTTAGTGATACTTCCTGTTCGTAAACATGTAAAAAATCATTCAAAAAGTACCCAATATGTTTTACTCTTATGTTTTGAACTAAGAATTAATATGTACAAACAGCACGTTGAGTTTCAGTTGTACTTCGTCGTCTAGCATGGTGAACAAAGTATATACATGAGTACGATGGGTTGATAAAAGAACATCTCATACCGACCAATGTACGGCGTAGAACTGATCGCGACATGCATCTGCAAGACACTCGGCCAATTGTAATGCCTGTATTCAACAAATAACAGTATTCGTTTAAGCGTATAATGTATTGTCTGCGTGCACATTTATAGTTGCGCTAATTAGTAGGTGTATTAGGCGAGTGCACTCCATCGTCTTCTGTATATGTGAGTTTATATTTCCCGGTGTGTAACTACGTGTGTATATTCCGAGTATATTTTGTGCCCAAGACAGACAGACACATTTTACAGTAGACGGAACAAACCCGGCCTGCGAAACTCGAAATACAAAGAATGGTAAATTCATTCATATGCCACTAGAAAGTCTTAGAAGCGTGATTTTTCCTTCGTCACACAACTACATCACACAGGTGTGCTCGTTCCTTGTTCCTTCACTCACTCGCACGATTCACTACCACTCTGCTCTTCACATGTGAGCTATCATAGACTCAATGCCATCGATTATTACCTGTCATTCGTATTGATTCACACTCTTTTGTACCTTCGAGTGTTAGTTACTTGTAACATTACAGAAGATATGAAATTGAATACATAAACGCACCCTCTTATAATCCCCATGGTTAATTGCATCTGCGGTTTTCTGTAAAAGTTCCCATTGAGGCAATCCAAATTCTGCAGCCAGGCCTACACCAGGTTATGTTGAAAAATGTATAAGAGCTCAATTGTGAAATATTACATGACCAAATTATTTCGAATGATTTTGAATAATGCAACGTACAGTCAAGATAGAGGCAAACTACGTTGGTAATCGTAGAAAAATACTTGAAAGTTCGCTATGACCAAGCTACAATGGTCTCTATACAGATAACAATGTAAACCTCACTCATACTGACCCCATACAGACGTCACAGTGTTCTTAGGGTAAGGACATTAAATATAATCAAAATGCAGTATTCACAACATATCGGTGTCGTCTAAAATCTCAGAGCTGCTGCATACACTGGGATGTTTAGATGTTAACAAAAGATAACCATATTGATCCTCATATGTACGACATGAACACACCGTCTTTGAGGCTTCGTAATTCGCGTAGTTGTTGCACAGAGGACAGAAGATCGGCTAAATTGCCGTCTTGTTCTCCCTTTGAGTTTGGAATGACCCTCATGGGCCCCGCTTTTACTTTAACTCTCGTCAATTTTCCGTTCATAAGAAAAACAATCAATCACCGTCCGTCGTCCGTGTCTATGTATTATTGATTCTAACGTGAGCACGAGCTGTTACTGCATGTATGTATACAAAGATAATCTTAAATCTAATGGGGACTCTGCACACTGATACACACACACACACACTCACTCACTCACTCACTCACTCACTCACACACACACACACACACACACATGCATATGCCTGTACACAAAGACAATAATCACTATAATTTAATGAGGATTCTGCACACTGATACACATGTAAACGCGTGAATGTGCCTATAGATATGCATGCATGTATGTATGTATGTATGTCTATATGCATGTATACATGTATGTGTGTGTGTATATATCTGCGTATATATCTGTGCATGTGTATGTATATATATGTGTAGTTGTGTTATGTTGTGTTGTAACACGCGGAACCCGCGCTTTCTTCCAAACAAGGACAATCATGTGGTGCACCTCTTATCAGCTTCTATCAGTAACAAATTGAATTTACCCCACCTATCCCCCCAAACCAACGCCTTTATCAGCTTCTATCGGTAACTAAGCAATCAACCGATCCCACGCACAGGCATGAACGGCTTCTATCGGTAACTAAGTAACCGACTGACCCCATGTACAGCTTCGATCAGTAACTAAGTAACCAACTCACCCAAAGCGTCAGCAGGGGTAATGCCTCTCCGCTAACATAGGCTTCGCGATCAATCCATTTATGCATGCGTGCTTCGCTATCTATTTCATTACACACGCTTATACCTGAAGCAAGTCATTGACAGTACCCATGTGTTTTATATATATCATGTTTAGAGTAGGCTATGACTTCTATAGTAGAGTTGATATGTCTGAAACACAGAGAGATGAGGTATTCCGTTCCACCACTCGCTGTTGACTTGTTTCCTCCCATCTGTTGTATGATGCACGATAATATTACACAACTTGTAACAAAGATGTTCCCTGCTATCAACGCAATTTCGTAACTCAACCTGTTGAATAAAGACTCCTTATTTTATCTCACTCATTTAGGAGCCATCAGCAGCAGCATTACCTTAATATACTCTTATGAATTTTTCGTCACTTGTATCATACATTATAACTTGTATGCAGATCATGCATGTTCCCGATGGCCTTCGCCTGTATCACACACTTGTACTCTTCGTTGTGTACACTTTGGCTATTTTGTTTACTCTATCAAAAGTTGGGATAGAACTTTACTCATCTATTTACATTGCGGCATGGTAGCAATTAAGTAACACCCTCTATCCCTTGGAATAATATTAAGAATTCAGACTGTTTTGTACAATAGCTGCGGCAAGGCTTAAGATTAGCATGTATATTCGAACAAACACAATCATGATGATGCACTATCAACAATGGTATATTCGTTTATGGCATAGAAATTAATCACCTTAAAATCCGCAGTAACAACCTCAAAAAAATATTTAGACATGTTCTTACGTTTTAGTTTTCACGATCTGAGATGCTTTCACCAAGAGTAATTCAAAGATAGGTGTCACTGTGACTAAGGTGAACTAGTTGAAGACTACATTTGATGAATTTTACAATGTATTACTAAGCACACGCATTTAGTAAATTGGATTGGTCTTCCTTCTACATGGCTTAGTCATCGTTATCTTGAATAATAGTACCATTCGACGACCCATTCATTTGCTCTTTATATCGATATAGTGAATAAATTGTTCGATGTAAGAGGCAATCATGGTCGTAATAATTCAATACGTCAATCTGAACAATACTTTGAAGTGGACGTGGACGTCCTCTTGTATACCGTACAAATTTTCGGGTATTACAGTACAATTGTAAGAATTGGTTGTTTCATCTACTAGGATGTACGTCTGACACTTTTCAATTCCAGTATTTTTGAGGTTTCAAAGGTTGTCTACTTACTGTTGTGCAACGGGAAGTAATTTTCAATTCAACGGCTTTGCTAAACTCATAATTGCTCATAGAGTACAAGCTTTGGCTACCTGACAAGAAGCATTCTTTTGTCAACAAGTGAGATTATGATAACTGCTTTCGAAGACTTTGTGTTCACTGAAAATGTAAATATTCTGTTTAGAATAGTGAATAATTGTCCACGTGACCTACATTTCCATATAATATAACCTGGAACTAGTTCTGGATTGAGATGACATGAAAGTCGATATTGTCGACAAGACAGCTCCAATTCGTATGGAATACGTCAAACTTTGAACAGTTGAACAATGTATTATTCATAGCTTACTACTGAAAGGAAGGTAAGTAGTAACTTGTATGAAAATCGTGTTCTTTGATGCAGTTTCCGAAATACCACATCCAAGTAATATAGTGTGACTGGTTCCAACTGCTATAATGGTGTATAACATTAACAAACGCTATTCGGCAAAACACATTGAAAGAAAACTTTTAG
>JAWQFL010000027.1:0-209460 GCA_033442365.1 Creolimax fragrantissima | reverse complement strand
ACACACACACACACACACACACACACACACACACACACACACACACACACACACACTCTCCCTTTCTAATGTACTGTAAAAACCACAACAGCGATGACCAAAACGCAATAATTTATTACCTTGTGCCGTTACGTTTTATAAGTCTTATGTATGAATCACGAAAATATTATATTAAACACATTGTCTCGTTGTTTGTAACACGACGTACAGAGTACAAGTAGAAGTTGTACAAATTCAGAAAATATCCAGTAATATAACAGACATAACTGCAATGTGAAAGTGCTCCAGTTCTTTGTTGAACAGTGTCCTGGATTTTATTGATACACGTGTAATCGTTTTGTAGCACATGCTGTCACGATTTTGTTGAATGTACATAAAAACCTCTAGTACTTTGGTATTTTTTTAATGTCAATAAAATACTATATGTCTAGCTGCATTGTATTGAGATGCAACGATGGTGAGTCGGATCACATACTTGTTTTTTGCTTGATCTGTTTTGATGTTTGTGGGAGGCTGGCTGATTTTGCGGTCAAGTTTCATTAGAATATTCTGACAGGTTCATTAAAACCATTTGAATTGCTTGCTCGTAGTTTAAGATTATATAATTTCCTACGATGATTTTGCATTCAACTCGGCAATTGATTATGTGGTGTTTTCTTTCTTTGTACATATTGGAGCATTGCAAGTGTCATATAGCTCTAAAGTATTTTAGTGTGCTCTTTGTCCGTACTCCATATTCAGGAACAAAGTGTTTGCGTTCTGAATGTGTAATGGTGATACTAAACTCTTGCTAAACTCTTGATAGCTGAAGAGGTTGAACTATTTTACCAATCGTTTCTATGGGATATAATGGGAAGAGAATCAATACAGTTTATCAAATAACAATAAGGTTTTTCTATCCAATGACTCTGATTTCATAAAGCACTCTCTTGTCATTATTTGACGTACAAATGTTTTTGTATATAGTTAGGAATGCCTAATCCTGAGTCTTAGTATTTTTGTCGTGCATGAATTCTTCTTACGCTGCCTACACAATTTTTTTGTGCTTCTCAGTTAGTAATGCTCGTTCATACTCTTAGACTTACTTTTAACAGTCAAATAGTCTCAGCAAGTGATACATACTCTGGAGAAGCAGGGCAATGCATCAGATACATCAAATATATCTGCAGAATATCAAAACAAAGTATGAGTAAACTAAAGCAACTATTGAATAATGACTTGACATTGGAGTTCACCTTTACCGAATACAATTATTGAAAGATACTATATATCTGTCCAATAACCACTGAATGATCAAGTATTAATGAGTGACTTAACCCTGAACGTAATCCACTCACTGTACATCATAAAATTGCATATGGCTACAACACAAACGCTCGAGAGCAAGTTAAACTTGGCGCTATTTGACACCTAATATAACCACGTCATTGCATATTACAAACGTAGGACGGGTAGACTATTTCAATTGGCCACACTCTTGATCTTCCCGTGATAGTGCGTACGTGTGCATACGTGACGTCTATCGCACATGGTACATAAATCGCACGTGGGGCTCATATTTTTCACGCATGAAATATGTAGAGTGGAAAGTGGAAAGGGGATGATGGTTTGGGCCTTTAAATGGGGCTAACACAAGGAGGCATTAACACACAAAAAAAATGTATCAGAATAGGGGAAACTGAAAATAAAAAGATACTACTAGGGTCATTATTTGGGCCTTTCTTTAAATCTGGCATACCTTTCGAAGAAGGGGGGTCTAGGAAGCCAAAATTGAAAACATATGGGCCTTTAAATATGACCTTTTGTTAGAACTTGCCAAACTTAGAAGAAATTGGGGTTTAGGGTGCCAAAATAGAAAATCCATGGGCCTTTAAATAGGGCCTCTAACCTTGAATTTATTCTTGGTGGGAAAAGTAATACAAATATCGGGTCTTTTATTAGGCCTAATGTACTCTTTTATTATATATTTTCTAACTTTTTTTCTTCTTTCTTTTCTTTTCTTTCTGTATACTCTGCATACGAAAATCACAAAAACACAAAACAAAACGCACAGATGAGAGGCGTTGGAGGTACAACGCTGCCACGAGGTCCTCTCTTTTATGTGTTTTGACTTTGCTTAGGGCTGCAGGGCTGGCTGTGGGCTATGGAAGTGTTTCGGTTGGTGGTGTTGTAATAACACACAGTCGTGTGTGTGTGTGTGCGTGTATGTGTATGTATGTGCGTGTGTGTGGAGGCGGGTTGGGGGGGGGGGGTTACGACGGGGACAGGAAACAAGTTTTTCCTCACTTCTTCGTACAAATACTGTCGTTCACCCCCTGCACACACTTCAGTTAATTACTTTTCATCGTTTGTACACACTTGAAAGTAATATTTTCATCATGACTGACGGAAGACTACACGTTTCCATCGTTATCTGCGGGCATGTCGATGCCGGTAAGTCCACCACCACTGGGCATCTAATCTTTGCCCTCGGTGGAATCCCCGAGCGTGAGATGACCAAGCTTAAGGAAGAGGCCACCCGTTTGGGTAAGGGATCTTTCGCTTTCGCTTTCTATATGGATCGTCAGAAGGATGAGCGTGAGCGTGGTGTTACCATTGCTTGCACCACCAAGGAGTTTTTCACTCCTACCAAGCACTACACTGTCATTGACGCCCCTGGTCACAGAGATTTCATTAAGAACATGATCACTGGTGCTTCCCAGGCTGATGTCGCGCTTCTTATGGTTCCTTCTGACGGTAACTTCAGTGCCGCCATTGCCAAGGGTAACCACAAGGCCGGTGAGGTCCAGGGACAGACTCGTCAGCACGCTTTGTTGATCAACCTTTTGGGTGTTAAGCAGCTCATTGTTGGTGTAAACAAGATGGATTGCGATGTTGCCAAGTACGGTATCGAGCGTTACACTGAGATTAAGGACGAGGTTGTTCATATGTTGACCCGCGTCGGATGGAAGAAGGACTTTGTTGCCAAGTCTGTGCCCATCATCCCCATCTCTGGATGGTGTGGAGACAACTTGATTACCAAGTCCGACAAGATGGCTTGGTGGTCTGGAGTTGATGTCCTTGTTGGCAAGGAGAAGATCCACGTACACACTCTTTTGGATGCCCTTGAGTTCATGGTCACCATTCCCACCCGTACCCCAGATCTTGCCATGCGTATGCCTCTATCTGGAGCCTTCAAGATCAAGGGTGTTGGAGATGTTCTTACCGGACGTGTCGAGCAGGGAACCGTCAAGCCTGGAGATGAGTGCATCTTCTTGCCTACCCACACTCCCTCCACCGGCTGCTCTGGAAAGGTTTTCACCGTCGAGATGCACCACAAGCAGTGCGAGGCCGCCTACGCTGGAGACAACGTTGGTCTTAACATCAAGGGTCTTAACGCCAAGAACATGCCCCGCGCTGGTGATGTCATGATCTTGAAGTCTGACACCACTCTTGGACGATGCAAGTCTTTCACCGCTCAGGTGCAGGTCATGAACCACCCTGGAGAGTTGAAGACTGGATACTGTCCCATCGCTTTCGTCCGTACCGGCCGATCTGCCTGCAAGATGGTCAAGATCGACTGGAAGGTCGGTAAGGAGACCGGAGGAACCAAGGCTGAGAACCCCGCTGGTCTTAAGGCCAACGAGATGGCTCAGGTCACTTTCGAGCCCATGCAGCCTTTCGTGGTCGACACTTTCAAGAACTGTGAAGGTCTAGGACGTGTTGCCATTATGGAGGGTAACTCCATTGTTATGTTGGGTAAGGTCGCCAAGGTTGAGCGTTTGTAAATGGTCCGGAAAGGAATATCAAACATATTAGTTATTTAATAGAAAGATTTTTCTCTTCTTGTACACAGCAACCATCGTCCCATTTATTCTGTACCTATATACCTCTCGCGCATTAGAGATGGGGTGAAACTTATAATTTGCAAAAATTTCTTCTTCTTCAAAAAGTCTTCTTCCAATGTAGCGGTTTGTAGGGTTGGCTGTTGTAATGCCAGGCCTCACGTGAAACTGGTGGTTGTAAGTTAATATTAATAGTTTACAACGTAAATAAAAAGTTGACACCCTCTATCTAATTTGTTGTATCAGATGATCTGTTGTATTGCAGCGTTTTGAACGTTGTATATATATGATTTTCATATATCGATGTGTAATAAGATGTGCGGTGAATTTTTTTTATTTTCCGAATATATATGATACTAGATACTTGTCAGGATGAATTAAATGTATGCAATAGCGTGAACACCATCGATGTCTGACTAGTACTGGACTCTACGGCATATTCGAGGTATTTGTACTGTACGCATAGCTCAATCGCGGGTGTTGTGTGCATTTGAAATACATGTACGTTGCGCATGTAGTGCTAGAAAGAGAAAAGCATAGTGAAGGGATGTATGTAAATGTACTTCTTTGCTTGGTTGGACGGAATGGTACCAATAAAGAGAACACGCATGCGAATGTTTAAGTCAACACAGACCACATGTGCCATGTACGGGAATCACGTTCAGGAATGGTACCACCCATTTTACGCCAGAAACCAAACTGCTTCCCGTATGGCGGCGAACACGCCTATAATCGTACCAGATTCATACATGTCAGGTAAGTGCGAGTTAGCGACAGGTCATAGGAGAACAAAGGACATGCGTAGAGAGAGATGTTTTATTTTATCATAAACAACACTCCAACAGGAATGGTGCTATCCCGCTTTTGCATTGCCATCTATTACAGATTGTAGTGTTTGGTACTCTTGACAGATGTTTTGATACATACACCTGCCGGATAGACTTGACTCTACACAGTCCGTCCGATGAACGGACTTCAATAACTCTGCGGACTAAAGTGTTTGTGTACATGGCAGTCGATTGTAGCAGCGTGTAACAATAGTAGTCAAACAACTTAAGTTGCCAGTGTATTCGTAAAGATACAGACGAACCGCATCTAGTGCTAGTACAATCATGAACTCTACCTGGTTTCCCGCGTACTAATTTCTTATGCTGATGCAGGTGTATATAACACAGTGATCACAAACGTGTGAGTTGGGCATTCGAAACGGCTATGTTATACTACATATGAATGACTATTTGTGATCACACTCAAGTAGACCATTACAATTCCGGTACGTGGCAATCGGCACTTTAGATGGTATATGGCATAGGCTTGAGACACATAGTGTGTGTGCATATATCTCAGTGACACACCAACTGCATTATTATCAATGAACGAATGGTAACTTGGTAACCATGCATCTAAATCCAAACACAATCGCAGTAAACAAAATAATGTTATAAACACTACTTTGCAATGATAAGACTGCTTGTAGACTTGTCAAATTCGACCTGTACAATATTTACACACACATCACCACATACAGGTTGTGCAATACAATGTAAAGGTAAACTAATACAATAATTGCTAAAAATGTTGAACAGTTTAGACGTGGCAATGGAACCAGTCCAAAAGATACACATACATATATAGTACTTACACAATTTTAATGGTTATACTATGCTTTGATAGGATCTAGAAGATTTTCCAATGACATGTTCCTATGTGATTCAGGAAAATCAGGGAATGTGGACGCACCCACAGTTTCGTTTGTTGCTTCCCTTCGCATGTAAAATAGTACATAGGCGTTCGGTGAAACCACTTCGCTCGGGTTGCGCACTGGGGCCACAGTCTGGTCTGTATGTCATACATGTACAATACACCATGACATAACACATATATACGCATACATACACAAATTATTAAACATAAACAAATAGAGACGGTGAGTTTGTGCATGTCCTGAACAGCAGCATGTAAACACATTGCACATTCACACGCGAAACACACACACACACTCACGCGCGCACATTGAGAGGTAGGCTATTGCAGCTATGCTAATCCTGTGAAAGTAGCATAGTGCTCGCAAATAATGCAACAACGTGCGTTTCTATTTATAATCAAACACACACTATCACAATGGAAGTTACAGCAACCTTGAAGATCACAGTGTTTGTTGTAAGGCGAACGTGGTCAAAGGCCACACTTTCGATGTGACTTACCACAGCAACCATGTAACGTACATGCGCAAACAAAGGGCAAAGACACAAAGAAAGCACACAAACTATTGATACCATTGCAGTTATGCCAATCCTGTGTGTTTGGGTGTTTGATATAAGCGGTATAATGCCCAAAGCTCAAGCTGCCCATGTGATTGTCCACAGCCACCAAGTCGTATACTTCTCCTAATCCCGTATCCACTTCTATATCAGGACTAGTTATTTCACCTGCTGATGAGTGTCGTCTCGGGCGTCCCATGTTCACACTCTTGCCTATACGCACAGCTGCATCAACAACAGCAGCGTCCGAATCATCATGAGTATTCATGATTGTACGTGGAACTGCCTCAGCATTTGAGCTGCCACCCAACACACCTACTCTTTTATATGTGTGTGCAGTCGTGCTATTCTGCGATAATGCCTGTGTTTGTGTATTAGTATCCAAGTACGCATCAACTTTCCCTTTCCCTTCACCAACACCAGTACTCGCATCCAATGCAACGGCAAGATCGTCTGCATCCAGTGATTGGTCCATACGCTCACCATGTTGGGCTACGTATGCGTGCAGGTCAAGACCTTCAATAGGGAAGTCTATAAGTGTGTCGATCTTGCACCGTCGTCTTTCGTCATAGTGAAATCGCTTGAGGTGCACAACCAAAACATCTGGTAGTCTCCATAAAGACACGTGAATGGATGCCTGTTTGTATTTGTACACAGACAACCAAATCCATACATGTACACGGATACACAAATCCCAAGATGCCACCATCACGTCATACATACAGAGACACACACAGAGAGAGGGTAAATGTAGTTACAAATTAAAAAAACTCATGCATGTACTAAGCATGTGTTCGAATACAACAACATAAATGTCCGTCCACACGGAAAATACACGCACACAAATATAAGCATAACCTTTAATGTTTCGTGTTTGCGGTACCGATGAGCAACGTAGCTCTGAACATATACAATTATATTACCCCATACAAAGACGTAAACATGTACATAGCAACATACGATTGCATACCCTTTGATGTTTCTTGCACTTTGAGCAGTAAAACATATCGTTCTCACTTAAATTCTCGCAAGTGGTGAAGTCTTTCAACAGCCGGTGTATGTCGACATTTTCTGTTGGCTGCAGTAAAAACAAATTAAGTCTGATTTTAAAACAATCCAATTGTCTTACGAGCTGCATGAAACAAAGATATCGTATGGCCACGTCTCGTATGGACACACACAGACGAGCTTGCAGACTTGTAACGCTCAGACACACTTACATATGACTGTAAGTGTGATAGTCATATGTAAGTGTGATTAATTACCAAATTTCTCGCACACGCAGCCGCAGTACCCAGACACGTGCATGTACTCTATAGAAATGATAAGATTCGTGGAATACATATTTCTACATACTTTCTTTTGCGTTGACACATGCCACTCCGTGACTTTGTTTACCGCGTCTAAGGCATCCATGCTAGTAGTCTCCTTGTCCCACTAAACACCGCACCGTTATGTGTCAACGATTAACCAAACGTCAAACGTCAATGTGTGTGTATTTAAAGATAATAGTCAATAAAAGCTCAAAAGCATGAAACTCGTAAATAGTAACTTATAGTGACCAATGAATTACATTACCTTACTGCACACATACACGATACAAATGGGAACATTCTTGCTTTGAAAATGCACAGGTCGACTATACATGTACGAAGATATTGACGTACAAGAGAGCATACAGAGAACAAGGCAACAAGATATTCACAAATGTAACTAAACAAAATTATTAAAGTATCTTGTGTCTTTTTGCATTATATCAGAACATACAATGATCATCAGATGCGGGTCGTTGAGGTCGAAGGGATCCTCGTTTCTATGCACATAGCGCCGATTGCTTTCATACTTTTCGCCTTTCATCTCACACTCTATTAATTCATACTTATGGGAATACATTGGTGTCAGTCAGTCTTTGCTATCATGAGATATTTGAAAATATTCGTGTAGATGTGTCTAGAGACCAGCTAGTTTTGCAGTGTATGAGTATGAAAATACCTTTAGCCCGGAATGGAGAATTCGCTCGTTTTGTTGGACCAATCGACTGTACAGAAGTCGATTAACTGCAAATATTTATTATTTGGTTATTTATTAGCTAGTTGAGGTGCTCGACCAGTCAAAGTGACGATATGGAAAAATAACGATAAATGTCGGATTTCCTTTCTGTGCATAGGACACAAACGCGATAAGAAAGAACGCAAACAAGGAACGGACACACGCGACAAGGAACAGAAACAAACACTTGGAGAGAAATCATATCAAAAAAATTGGCCTGTCAACACACATTCAAACAAAGAAGCAGATCTATATTCTCACTCGACCATCGATATACACTTCGGTATTCTCCACGTACGCGAACTAGTTCACCATTCATATGCCAACAGCACACACCAATATCGTACAGCACATTGCCAGTGAGTGTGTTATCGTTCGGTACACTGGCCATTAGAGGTTGCCCGATCGTTGAGGAGTTGTACATTTGGTATACAACTATGACACGTGGCTGTGGAGTTAAGGGCATGCGCAAGTGTGAATATATACGTATTATCCTTCAATGTCCACAGCGAAACATATGTCTACCTCGGCTATACCCAGCAAGTCATGTAAATATAATCGTGTAGACATACGCGTAGAAACATGCACATAGTTATTCAAAGAAGAATCGATATGTATGCGAACAAAATTTCAAGTTCAGCGTGTGTTGTAACACATACGTACGAATTCATTGTACGAACACAGAACACATATACACACGCATTTGGGCACATATTGACTAGATGTAAGCACCTTTTTGCCGCTATAGAGACAAGAGTATTCGTGTTTTCTGTCGTAATATGTGTTTAATGCTGTGCAAAAGCTACCGCTCGCACCTATACTTGACGAGAACGGTTCGGAAGTAGACCTGTTTGTGTGCGTTAGTGTACACGTCAGAGTGGGTGACTTGGTGGAAAACGAACATGTACTGAATGCTTTCGATTGTGCGAGAGGTATGTTTATGTGTGTGTGTGACCTACTATATTTATTCTTTTCGAATGGCACATGGTAACTCCCCGATACAAATAGTCTGAGGCATCATCCGTGCAAGTCATAAAACATTATATATTCACCAATACACAAGCCCACGCGTATACATACCTAATGGTATTAGTT
Organism: Creolimax fragrantissima; assembly: GCA_033442365.1. Taxonomy (NCBI): domain Eukaryota; class Ichthyosporea; order Ichthyophonida; genus Creolimax; species Creolimax fragrantissima. The sequence goes on along the minus strand of JAWQFL010000027.1, from coordinate 200,231 downwards.
GCAGGTGTAAGCGATTTAGGTGTGTTGAATGAATTTGCCTCAACTAACTCCAGGTCCATGGCGGTGATTTCTTCCTCACATCCAGTCGAAAAGCATGTTTTCTCAATACTATTGTTGAAGTGATCTTCAACACAACTGGAACATAGACCTTTTTGACATACGCGGTGAAAGTGAACTGCAAAGAGATTGAAAATGGAATGTTATATATGTACGTCTTGATGGTAAACATAATAAGGAGTACATGTATTATGCGTGTGCGTGCGCTTGATTGTACTAGCTAACACGCGGAGAGATACTTGGTTGGAAGTGTATGAATGCAGCGACTATGTGCACCAGTAATGTGATTTGTGCTATGCATATTGTACACCTCAGCGTTTGTTTTTGCATTATATGTGCTTGCTTGCATGCGGTGTACTTACGTTTATCAAAACTTTTCGAACAATAACAGCATCCACCTCTTACAGGAAAAGAGTCTGCAAGGGAGGGTGCGGGAGTGACAAGGCCGTTTGCATTGCTGTTTTTCTCACTGGCAATTTCCATGTCTGAATCCATCCCTACGCCCGTAAAATATGTGATGTTTAACGTTTGAGTGGACGTGTATATATATGTGTGTGGTGTGTGGGGGGGGCTATGTATGTGTGTATTAGCTTCTAATTAAAATTCATATATATACGTGCAACTGTAACATAAGTACATACCAGAATCGTTTGGATTAGATATGTCCTCACTATTCTCGCTTGGATTGATTGGAGTTTCACCTGTGCATTGGGTTCGCAAGTCGTCATCACCCTCTTTTGCTCCACTGCCTCTAGCATCTGCGCTTTTACCCTCATTTTGACTTATATTCAATTTTTTAGAACTATATCCAGGAGGAGACGCAAGTAAAGGTACATGGAAAACGACGATATCCTCATTTGCTAAAACTTCAGAATCTACAATCTTTTCATTAGCGTAATATTTAAAGACTGTGCTATTGTGCACCTCACACACTAGAAGGTCATCTTCCTCTTCCTCGGCACAATCACGGTTATCTTCATTGCTAGTGGTATGGCCACTTGTCAATCCGACCAGCTTCCGAACCAAATGCTTGAACTCCTTAAATGTGGTTGTCGGTTTGATTTCAAGGCCATAGCGCATTAACCTGAACATCATCTCCCCTATGCCTACATCGTTGCCTGCAACAGCACTAGGCACAAACGTGAACTGTATATGTCTGTCCTCTTGCGATATGGGTAGTGTAAGATACATAAATGGATCGAATGTGATGGTTTGGCGATTGCACGCCAAACACCTAACCGTGCTTTTCAACTGACCCTGACAAAGATCCATTATCCGACTATTGTTTCTCTTTAAATGCCCTTCCCAAGCTTCATTGGCCAACTTTTCTTCGTCCATACCAACAACCCCCTCGACTTTCTCGACGTAAGGTTTATTCAAAACCTTGTTCAAATCCTCGTGAAGGGCATCAAGAAGGAAAGCAAGAAACTCTTGGGAATCATGTTGACTGTACCTGTTATGTTGATTTGTGTGGGGTGTATACATATGTATATAGATAACATAATTTAGGGCTTATACATGTGTGGAATATGTACATGCTATGCAATGAGAGTGACAAACAACAGCGCAGGATAAGTGACTGACGGTCTTACCCGCTCAACATAGGAGCAAACTGGGAAAGAGCATTCTTAAAACTATGTGGCGATTGAGTGGGGTTGGTGCCATTCCAGGAATTCTTCACCACATCCGCGTATTCTTTGGCCAGTGCTCCGCCCGTGCCCAGTGGATTTGTCTTGTTAATATCTGCTTCATACTCGCCCTGTCAGTATGTACATGTATACATGTTGGTGTGTGTACGTAGATGTATGTGCATGGTATTAGTCCTACGCGGGCCTGCATGTGCCAGCGCATGTATCGTGTTAGTGACCACTGTGACTGATGGCCCTATAACCTGGCTGTCCTGCTGTTGGTTGAGCGAGTGTGTATGCGTAATGTGCAAGTCACACATACGCATAGTTGGTTTATGGATATGGAACCGTTATAGAGCATAAGTAAACATACGTATACATACATCATACTACCAATCGTGATGAATAATCAAATCCATACTTGAACCCACATTCACATATACAGCACACAAATGCATATATAGACAAAGATGCAAACGGGATACACACCGAAGTGAAATACTTGACCAGCTGAGGAACAGCATTGAGACACTGTAGTCCAGAGTTCATATAGCATGTGTTACCGAGGTTTTGGAGGCCACACAAACCCGCAACAGCGCGGTTGTTAGGAGAATGCGAGGGAGAATACAAAGGACTCGTTACACTTGGTGTGTAAATTTCGTTAACACCATTCTGAATCATGCCCGTACTAGTGTCATTCAATATAGTGCTAGTCGAAGACGACTCGGTGTAAGTGCTAGTCGAAGACGACTCGGTGTACGATGGTGGGGCGACCCGAGGTACTATTGGGTGTATGTGGGTATGCAAAATTTGTTAGACATGAATAGGATCCATGGAATATATGGGTGAAGACTACTTTATATGATTAGTGGGGTGTATACGTATGTCGCTCGATACACTGGTTGGGATCATATAGGTTTGCTCGACCATAGCAACACTAAAACAAACACGTATACATGTGCACGAGCACAGGAAACTACATTTATATACACAGAGAGAGCCTACATACACCCGAACAATTCCGGGTCGCCATTCCCATCAGTCAGCACATCGCTTCCAGATGTGCTTCCTCTATAATAACGGCTCGTCTCAGTGTCCACAAATGCAAGAGAACATGATTCTGAGTTGGAGTTGGACCCGGTGGGACTCCATACATCTTCATTCACGATATTGCCATCTTCATGTGCTTGAGCACTCGCATCAGTAGTATTATCACTATGAACATACGGGTGAATAGGATATCTTGATTAGGGTATATGCAGGCAGCCACCTATGGTTATAGCAAATACTATTTAATTGCGCAACTATTCTACATCTGAAATAAACGGAAAGGCGTGATATGTACGGAATGTGATATGACGCTCACGTATCTGCTGTCCCACACCTATACTCGAGTTCCACATGTTCACAAACTTACTCGAGTTCCACATGCTCACAAACCACACGCAAATGTCACGTCGATGTGGCGATCACGGTTACCGCCAAACCTATAATCTGTATCCACAATCACGTACAAAATCAACGTCATACCCATAATTATCTAATGCCATCATGTCGTCGTCTCTACGCCGTTCTGAAAAATGGTTAATATTTCGCTGCGACTCTACCCTGTTTGTACCCTCTTGGTCTTTATCATAGCATTTTCTCTCACCATCCACTGTGATTTATGTGTGATGTGTGTGTTGTGTGTGTTGAGTGAGTGAGTGAGTGAGTGAGTGAGTGAGTGAGTGAGGTGTGTGTGTGTGTGTGTGTGTGTGTGTGTGTGTGTGTGTGTGTGTGTGTGTGTGTGTGTGTGTGTGTGTGTGTGTGTGTGTGTGTGTGTGTGTGTGTGTGTGTGTGTGTGTGTGTGTGTGTGTGTGTGTGTGTGTGTGTGTGTGTGTGTGTGTACATGCGCCTGTGTGCATATCAATACATATATTGTGTACATGGGTTTCATAATTACTTCGCGTGTACTACTATACTAGGCCATTTCTGAATATGCGCAAATGCCATTTCCGTTTCCGTGTCGGCATGTGTGGTGTCCGTTCTGAGGTTTCGAGCGTGCGAAGCGACATAGAAATTAAAACACAAGCAACACTTTCTCATCGGTCGCGCATATACATATATATGTACATGTATGTACGTACTTTATTTTTATTGGATCTTCTTGTGAATTGCATGCAATATACTAATATAAACTACATTGATGTGGTGTACGTGCATATTCTCGTCAATCTGTGTATCTCTACTTATTTCTTACCGAAAATGAGAAGCATTCTAGCGGTAATAATATCGTAATATAAACAACTATCTATCGAACGGCCACGAGCTTAATTTGCTACGTGTATGTAATTATTTTTCAGTGTTCGAGTTTGTCCGTTGTGCTTCTCTATATAGAATACTGTGCGTATGTGTAAAAAAAATACACACCTTTTCCCGATGATTCGCCATGATTTGTTGTAGAATTCATTATAGACTTTCACTGCCAATTACATTTACTACTGAAGTAAAGGATGCAATGGTTTGCGCACGGCACAACTACCTGTCGAACGAAAAACACTTAAAACTATAAAGAATAGAGACTAAAAGGGACTTGGCGCGCAAGCCTTCTTTATAAGTTGGGTGATATACCCATGTATCTTGTGCGTCACTCGCACAACACAGTGGAGAGAGAGTGTGTGTGTGTGTGTATGTGTGTGTGTGTCTGTGTATGTGTGTGTGTGTCTGTGTATGTGCGTTTGTGCGTGTTTATGTATGGTTTAAAGTGTAAGAATGGTGTGTGTACATATGTGTACGCGTGTGTATATATAAATTTCACTCTTTACGTTGGGCGGGCTTTTAGGGGCTCTTTTGGATAACGAGGCCATAAACGTTCGGTACTATTGTTTATATAGAAGTTCGGTACCGTTTCTGGACTTACTACGTATGATACTAGGGAAGAAGTTCGGTACTTTTCGCCTTGCCAAAACGAATATGGTGTAGGTGGGAAGTTTGGTACTTACAGAAAAGTACGAAATAATATTTAGCCAGAAGTTCGGTACTATTCTGATCGAGTTTAAAGGATTGAAGCACAACTGCAGACAGACTTGGAACCAAAGTTTGAAGTTTGTTTTAATGTAATAGATATAGATATATAGAGTGCGTAGATGAGTGCTGAATATAACAAGATACATAAGCACAGCCCTCAGAAAAGTAAAGGATAGAAATATGAGCACATGTAAAGATATATAGATGTCAAAGTCTTTAATCTTTAATGTCATTCGGCACTTGACGTCATTCGGTGTTGAGGAATCAGTGTTGAGTGTGAAATAGCTTCTTTTACATACCTGAAACCAGCACAGAGAAATCAAAATTTTGAGTAGATACATTTACATGTTGCATTAAGTAAAAAAAAAGTACAAGTCATGGTCTAGTGTAATTGTTTTATGAAGTAGTCAAATTAAAAGTCTAAACATCAATGTCTTCACAGCAATACTATGGACGTTCAGGCTACTGCATTCCTTTCTTGGCGGTGTGATATTTTCTCAACATCTCTTCTGTGTGAGTGCCAGTGATTTAAATATTGGTTATACAGTTAATTGAAATAATGTACCAAGTCCGCCGCCCGATCAATTAATTCTTCGAAACCCTAAATTGCGCTAGGGCCGCCGCCTCATCAATTGCTCGAAAACCTAAGCAGTCATCAGGACTTCGGATAGTAACTGCCTTGCTCGCCGCCCTATCTATTCTTCCAATTCTTCCGAATTCCTTAGGGGTTGGGACAGTACTTGTCTGGCTCGCCGCCCGATTTAATCTTCGAGAATCCAAATCGACCTGGCTCGCAGCCAGTCCTGTAAAATCATTTTTGGTGCCCAGGAGCGTCGCATGATTCGCCTGATTCGCCTGATTAGATCTTTCAAAACCCAAGCGGTTCACAGAATTTGCCTCGCGCGTTATCGAACTACCATGAACGCCGAACAGACTGATCAACAAGCATGAAACAATCAAGAGAAATGTAAAATTCATGAGAACCTCTATGTAACAATTGTTTGTTTAGCTTATAGAGCGAGTGTATTAATGAATCATGCTGAACATTGGTCGCGACTTTTTCTTTCAAGTACGACGATGAAACAAACAGTTTATGAACATCTGGATGTATGTCCGTCGTGGAATTCGAATCTCGGTGCATCATCAAATCAAAACCACATCAAAATCAAAAACAAATTCCTGTGATAAAAATATATCCGTAATAACATTCTTGAGTAATCGATTGGTTGATAATAGAGTTTAGGGCATTTTATTGGTAGCATCATCTAGAGTAAGAGATTAGAAAAAATCAATCTTTATCGCATCATTCATACAGTGATTTATAGTTATTACGTGCGTGCAGAGTGGTTTCTTGCAATACACGCGTATGTGAAAGAGATTGCACGACATGTGTACATGAAAAAGATTGCTATACACCCGTATGTGAAAGAGATTGCACGACATGCGTACGTGAAACAGATTACAATACACGCGTATGTGAAAGAGTTCGCACGACATGTGTACATGAAAAAGACTGTTATACACGCGTATGTGAAAGAGCGTGCTCGACATACGCACGACATACGTACGTGAGAGCTTGCATTTACTTCAAGGAGCATGCAATTACGTGAAAGCGCTCGCAGGATATGCATGTGTACGTACAACAGCTTGCAATACATGTGTATGAAGTGAATACTAGTGAATACTGTGTACCGAGTACTTTGATGAAATATTGGCCGTCTTAAATGGCTTTATTGATTTTAGAAATTGGTTCAAAAGTGTAAAATCAGGTCTTTTCTTAATACCTTTTTTTGGCTTTTCTGCATCTGTATTTCATACCAAATGATTATTGGAAATATCCCAATCTTCAGTTCGGCAGATTTCTTTGTAACCTAATTTTTAAACATGAAACATCTCTATTGCTACTACTACCACAAATATTACAACTGTTATTACTACTGTTATTACTACTGTTATTACTACTACTATTACTATTACCTTGCAACTTCCAAACTACGCAATATCTATGTGCGGCTGGCAGCATTTGAGCACCATCGTGCCTTTTGATTAAATGTTTCAACCGTTGCAGGGTCTTTGCCAACTACGTGTGTTTTGAATTAGATCTCAGAAATTGATAACAATAATACACATGTATGCATTTCATAATTGCTATTAGTACGAACTCCTGTGGACGAACGACACGCAAATGCGTGCAGTGAGTGCATACACCAAACACACACATACACCCACACGCATATATATATAAATTGATGCAAATTTGCCATTAGGACAATTTCCTTACTCCTGCATGTGCTTCAGTGTTACATGTGCACCAACTTGTTCTGATGACTTCACATTTTGTATTCGTATACGGAACTTTAAAGCGAGAACGGCCAAATCATTGCCTTCTCTGTGATGTCGAGAAAGGAATCGCCAAATATTTAGGGGAAGGTATTCATCCATTACACAGCACATAAATAAATGCACTCTCCTAACCACACAATAAACATACACACCAATACACCTTTTGGCTTTCACACACGTACCATTAACGAACGCGGTTCACATGGCTGTCTGGCTTGCGTTTTATATGGTCTCGCTATTTGTACAATCCTAAGTGGTTATATACTCAATTGCCATCAGCAAGTACATTCATAATTGTATGTGTATTTTGTCTTTACTCCTGTTCCGTACTGGTAACCACATTTTAATATATATGGGTATAATACGTCTACGTACGAGAAGGGATTTCTATTTCGTGCGGGCTTACAGGTTTTGCCATGCCTGACCGTTCACATTTCAGGGCGACTGGTAGATAGATACCCTTTAGTTATGGCATCAGAGTACAACATTCCGTTCTTATTGGATGCAAAAAACTATCCTGGTAGTTACCACGTCAAGGGTGAAGTATATGAGGTGGGTATGTTGTTTTGTTTGTTCGTGCACTGAATTAGTATTTTCCATCTTCCTGTGAGTACGAGGATGTACGCCATTGTTTCCAACTTAGGTCGCACCAGCAATCGACAAAGACTGCGCCAGATTACTTTGCCACATTTGGGCATATTATTACCCAACAGTGAATATCCATTTGGTTTTATAGGTAAATGAACAGATGCTCGCGCACATGGATACTTTGGAGAATCACCCGGAAGTATATCAGCGCAAGTTCACCCACATTACATCGGATGAGCCGAATGTACCAACAGAAGTCGAGGCATATTTCTTTCATAGCTTTAGGTGAGGTCGTGAAAGTGTGAACGTGCAATTACAACTACGATTATTAACATACATGTTTACATGAATACAAGTATATGTGGATTATAAAGAGAAATATAGATCCTAAAGTATATTTGTGATCGTGGAATCATCTTTTGGTACATGACGGAGCTGTCTAACATTTTGATAGATATGTGAACTCTTCAGGTTGTCAAAACCCTCTAATTGCATTGCCTCATATGCATTCTGTAGACCTGATGTTCTAAGCCCGAGTCCTACTGCTCTCACCATGTATGAGAGCTTCGATCTGTCACACGTCGAAGTCTATATACACAGGCATCTTCGCCCAGCGCACAATGCCTTCTGGCCCGTCATTTATAAGGCACTTCGTGCCTAATCATAACGTCAGAATGAAAGATCCTTTATACCACGAAGCCAGAAATCCGCTTGTAGTGTATATGCTACATAATGCGAATACGATTGGCATGGATAATATATCGGCGAGGAACAATGAACTCACTCCGAGTGGTCTACACAGGCAAAAACCCGCATCATTTTGAGATGTAAAATACACCAGAAATACAAAGGCGATTACCAATACCACAATTACGTGGTGTGAAGCAGCTTTCAAAATGACGTACATCGCATTTTCAACGTTATAGAAGTCGTATTATGATGATTTACAGTCTGGACATTAAACAATTTTCGACATAAATTAAATGATGAGGTACTCCAATACTCGTGTAATTAAATGCTTGAATCGGTTAAATATTAACTGTCAGACAGAGGCGTGTCCCTCCCAACGGATTGTGGTATCTTCTATATTCAAACGATTTAGTTATTCTTTTCTATCCATTTCAACAGCACATCATTTAGTTCGTTTGCCATGACGGGCGTACTGTACGTATGGTCCGCGCCTGTTAATATATTGGAGTTTATTGGTTGTGAGCACAAAAAAATTCATTGTGATAGCTTTGACTACGTGTTCAATCAAAATACACGTCAGGGGTCGTAAACTGTGAAAGTTCAAAGAGCGTGATCCAACATCCCGCTTTGTGAACTCCCTTTATGTTTGTTTCGGTGTTAAGTGTAGTATTCCTACCTACCTTGTACAATATGAAGAGTATGCTTGGGCACTAAAGTATCAATGATGCGCGCATCATTAACGTCTATAACTGAATCCTCTGAGCCGTGTATGGTTAACACACGGTTCTCAATTGCTTTGATTCCTAAAAAAGACAAGTGTACATAGGTTTCAGATTTATCAGCATGTCAACTGTGGGTGGGACATCGGACTCAAATGATTGCGTGTTGATAACAGAGTACGATGCATTCGTTTCTTAAGTCTAGTGTTTGGATAACTGATCCCTACGTGTACTATATAGCAGCACAGACACATTTGTATGTCTTCGAGATATTACAGGAAGTGTGGCTATATCCCGTGTGTGGAGCGATACCTGAAATGTCTAGCCCCTTTTTTGCATCAATGTCGACCTGTGTGACAATGAATTCACGTCCATTAACTCTCCTGTCAAAATGGCGATGGTGGTGTGAATTGATTAGGGAAAACAACGAACGCTTAGGGGCTAGCATTCCGCTAGGTTTACTCTAACATCTACCAACAATCCAGAAATTGCGAAAACCACGAGAATATGACATGAAGCTGCTACACCTAGGCATTCATTCAATGGAGCGACAATCAGAGCTTACACTTTGGTAACACCCTCAGAGCGCAAGTCTTCCCTCTGATCGGCAGTGAACCTATCTATGGGTTCCTGGCTACAATTGAATCGGCCGCTGAAGATTACAAACGTCACAAATTATGCACTATAATGTGGTTTGGTAGATACGGTCATACAGAGTTTGGTAGATACGGTCATACAGAGTTTGGTAGATACAGTTATTAGAATATATATTCACTAGTATGCATGAAAACTCACACTTGTGTATATATAGAGAAAATCAGCCACGTGCTCCGGAAAAATCAGGCCAGGCATACGCATGCGATTGCACTAGCATATACAAATAACAATAGACACACACTATAGTGCTCCTTCGAATTAAGCGAAGATTAATAAGTAATCACAGTCCTGGCATACGCTTGCGATTACAACTGATACACAACTGATACGCAAATAATCGTGAAAGTATGTGCAAGTCTCCTTCATAACTACAATACTCTCAAAAGTATACGTATTTACATACGTACCTGACGTTGACTAATAGTGGAGTTTCCATTGGATATCTCATGGCGTACAAAAACACTTCAGTGCCTCCTTTTGAATGACCAACAACGCACACGGTGTTCATATTTATTTTTGCAAGGTAACGTACTGCCTGGTGGATATCTCGAACTTCGGACTCATACCCACAGTACGTAAACTCTCCTTCACTTGCTCCGTTTCCTATCCACACACACACACACACACACACACATACACACACATACACACACACATACACATACATACAAAGTGCACGTGTTTTCATTTTACATCCAAAAAAACCGATATGTCCTATAAGTACACGAGTCAAAATGTGTGTGTTTGTTTGTGTGCGTGTGCGTGTGTGTGTGTGTATGTGTATGTGTGTGTGTGTGTGTGTGTGTGTGTGTGTGTGTGTTTGTGTGAGTATGTGTGTGTGTCCCATTGTATAATCACTTCGCGGGCGCCTGTCACTCATATATGAATGCGTGCGAATAGTGTCCGTAGCTTACCAGCAAAGTCAAATCGTAGCACCGAATACTTTTTCTTTAGTTGCTCAAACATTAGTGTAACTGTTGAGTCATCTTTTGTTGCAAATAAGCCTACACATGTGCGTAGGTGAAAGGCAGACACAATCCGATAAAATTAAACGCGGGAGATGGAGGACACCACCAAGTACACAGGATGCACCCACAATCAATGCATTTTTTGAAAAGGCCGATGCCGTGATGTACATTTAGTAAATGAAGATTAGAATAAAAACATGCGAGAACTCCTTTACCATGGCAAAGTATAATTGTCTGTATGCTGTTTGTGGGATTGACAAATAGAGATCCACTCAACCACTTTCCATCCGTATTCTGGAACTTGACTATTTCCTCAGTCATGTTGTTACGAAGACACAAGGGGGAACCGTGTCCGTACCTACGTTAAGTGTGATATTTAAAAGTTGAAAGTGATGAATATAATGAACGGGTGTGTGGTGTGTGTGTGTATCTATGTGTCTGTGTGTGTCCGTGTGTCTGTATGTCTGAGCGTCTTTAAATCTTGACATCCGATAACGTTAGTTTACTATATATATATGTATGTATATATATGTACGATCGCGCAAGCACGTCTGAATACAATACTCGAGTCTCAAGTGTCTTAATTCAATACTTCGTCAAATGAAGGAGAAGACAGGGATCTGTCAAGGTTAGAAGGTAGACCAGTTCATAAATGCAACACGCGTTCATTCACGATGAAGCTCAAGGTGTTGTGTATTCATGGATTTGGTCAGACATCTGAAAATTTCCGCGCCAAGTCAGGGTCCTTTCGACAGATAATGAAGAACAAATGTGAGTTTGTGTTCATTCAGGCCCCTCATGTGATCCGACCTTCTACACAAGGAGAAGGCTTGTTTACAGTCGATATTTGCGAGGTACGTAGTTTTTTCGTGTCATAGAGAGGTAGATAAACTCGATGTTGGACACTTCTATTCTGTGTGCCTTGTGTGAACTATATATTTATCCGTCATAGATTATTGCCCACTTGGTTTACACAAGGCGAGCAACTGAAAAAATGATTCGTGTAGGGCATTGACATGTACGAGATGTAGTATTCGCAAAATGTGGTGTAAAAAAGATGTAGATTCAAATTATTTTCGTTGTCTCAAGTAAGCTGATATCGTACTGTATGTATACACTCTCTGATTATATCAGTACTTCACATGTCCACCACGATTCGATAATTTGCGACTATACCCTATGCATACACTGTCTGATTCTGTCTGTAAATTTGCATGTCCATGTCTACGTTAATCTTCACGATGCGATACATTGCTGATTGCATTCCATACATACACTGATTATTTCTGTCAGAAAATCCACATGTCCACATCTACGTTATAGTTTACAGAAACTTTGCTGATTGCATTTTATACAATGCAGTATTTATACGAAAATTCGTGACTGCAAAAACGTCTCATGTCACTCACCACTAATTCCTGTAGTGCAACTCGTCTCATTATACCAGTAAATTTGTCTACACACAGCTAAGTCTAGAAAATAAGTATATACTGTTTTTGATGTGAAACGTAAAATGCAGAGCGATGTAGAGGGAAACATACCGATTGTAAATGATCTGGGAATGGGAATGGCATGGTGGAGTAGTGATCGCAGAGAGCGGAAGTTGGTAGATTGGGACCCTCTCGCCCCCCCTCTAGAGGATGAGCGTCTGGCTGGGTTAGAAACCTCCATACAGCATGCGAATAATGTCTTTAAGGAGGTATATGCACGAATAAATTGACCTTTGTGTGTTATGCGTGCGCTGGATATCATGAGCTAAGCATGATCGATTGCAATCGAGTCCTTTGTATTCTGAAATCTTTGTCACTTACTTTGTCTTTCATGTTAGCTTGATGTACACGTTTGAAAATTGTGAGACTCGCTCGAGCACCACCAGTGTTTACTCTATACCTTTAGATTAGGCCGCACACAACAAAACTCAACAGTCGTTATTCTTTCTCTGTCCTCAGGAGGGTCCTTTCAATGGATGCTTGGGCTTTTCTCAAGGTAACCGATGAAGTTGCTATAGTGCTGTGGATGTGAAGTAGAAACCATCATAATGTACTTCTTGTATCATTTGTTGTATGTGCATGGTGGATGAGAAGCTGTGAATACCGCACATCCCGCCACTCGTACAAGTCCATGATAATATATGAAAATGATAATAATACATATCTCCCAGGTGCCGCGTTTCTTAGCGTTCTTTCAGCTGTGGCGGCACGTAATCGCCGGTCCGCTTTGGCCTCAACCGCCGACACAGGTGAAAATGGTAGTTCCATTGACCGAGTTCCCAAGACTTTGGGCCTGGATATCGACTTTAATTTTGGCGTATTTATATCAGGTATATTATATAGCTTCTATGGAGTGATCAGCGACGAACGGCGACGTGCCTGATACATGTACGGGAGTTGTCCAGAGTTATTCCTTGGGTGAAAGTATCTTCACACCACCTTTCGTTGACGTCTATTTTAAACGTCACATATGCGATGTCTATATTCTAGCTTCTGCGATCGAGTTGCGAATGCAGCTGTATGACGATGTACATGAATTATTCACTTACTGACATAAGTACATGTAATCGCATTTGCTAATCTGTGGCTTTTTTCTTCTAAACAGGTTTCTTCCCGCGAGAAATCTCGGTACGATCTTATTTGAAACACTACACCAAAGCTTCAGACACGTCAATCAACACCATACACATATATGGTAAATCCGATGATATAATCCCATCCATCATGAGCGTCGATCTGTATAACCACTTTGCCATGGCACACAATCCATTAAGCACACACTGCATTGTGCACGAAGGAGGCCATTATGTCCCACACGACAAGCGAGTTAAACATGAATTGCGAGCAGCACTAAATTCTTACGAGAATACTTAAGTATAGATTTATAAATAGCCTTTAATCTATATCTTGCTACTATTTTTCATTCTCGTTGTTTCAAGATTGCTATATACGGTAGTGTTCTGTCACAAACAAAGAGAGCGTGGATGAATCAAATTTTGATATATTCTAAGTAAGAAATGATAACGACAGAACCGATGAGCCGGTACATTTGGAAACAATTCAAACCTAACGTGGGCCACGACTGCCGTCATGTCTGATTGTACATGATGGATTTCTTATGTAAATAGAATGTCATCATTCTAATTTTCTAATTCTTACATGTCTGTGTAAAGTGAAACATAGCCGCTGGGCAAAAAGAAAAAAAGAAACTCGCAAATTAATCATGTACGCAGAAGGTGCTTTTGTTGGGAGCGGTAGAATGAACAGTAGAACAGTGATTCAGTAGTAATAACAAAGGTTTATAAAATGATGTATGGTTGAACGTTTGACAAGATACATCTGTTAGTCATCTTCGTTAGAATTTCACAGATGTGTGTGTCTCCCTGCCAAACTCCCCACCTGATAATGTCTACAGCTGAGATCGTGCTACGGCCGTGTTTACAGCTAGAACGAAAGTGGGGAAGCTCAAATCAAATAAGTTGGCAGTGTTAACTGACGTTATAAAACCTGATGTTTACCGAGAGCGGATGTACTTGGGGACAAAACCAACGAACGTTGTTCTCACTGATCAAAATAAGGATCACAGTTATCACTAGTACAACTCAATGATCATTCGTCTATTTCTGATAACATTGAAGACTCAAAAGTGTTATATATATGATCACGATAAAAATGATCACGTTATAATAGATCACGTTATATTTATATATATATATATTTTTTTCCTTTTTTCTTCTTCTTCTTTTTCGAGTTTATATTTTCCCAATTTTATTATTATCTGCTACCTACCGAGAGATAGTCAAAGTGTTAAAAATATTCAGAAATGAACAATATATTATTCTGGCTTGAATAGGTACCTTTAGTATGAGTTTACCATACTATTAATTTCAGAGATTCTATTTATTTAAAAACTATAAAATATCTTTATTCATTTTGATACGCCCGTGCATTCGTTTGCACGCCCACACACACACACACGCAGACACACACACACACACACTTGCACATACACACACCTACACATACACATACACATACATACACACACACACACACACACACACTCACTCACACATACACTCACTCACGCATACACACACTCACACATATACATATACATACACACAGACTTCGAAGCGTAAAGCGTTCTATCGCGCGCCTATTTGTACACTGTCTTAGAGTGGAGAGAAGAAGAAGAAGAGAGAGAGAGAGGGTGTCACACACATACATGCACACCACGCGCAGTGAGTGAGAAAAGAGAGGGGTGTTTTGTTGTTGTGAATTTTAAGCTGTAGAGCGAGCGAGCGAGAAGGTAAACGTGGTGGAAAGAGTTTCGTAGTCAAGTCAACGTAAACGTGTTAGTGGACATTTTATTAACACGTCCAAAGTAAAAATCAATTTACGTGTATCAACTGGATTGGATAGCGTTATTTTATTAGGTATTGGTCGGCAAACTCTACAAATGTTGTGTTGTTTTTTGTTTTTTTAATGAATGCAAATATGTACAATTATTTATATTTTCACCGATGGTGTCCGTGTTTGTAGAAGTCTGTAGTATGCCTGTTTCACGAACAGAATCTTAGGCGAGCAGTGGTTACTTACAAAGCCCGCATCGTGCTGCGTGTATGGTAGTGGTTTATAAAACCTTTCAAGGTTCATAAAATAATACTGCTGATAATAGTTCAGATTTTATGTCAGAATGATTGGTGTGATGGCTTTATCCTTCTCCCAGTACAGTCCATTTTCTATAGTTTAGTTCAACCCGCCTGTTTGTCCACGTGTCTAACTTTATTTCTCCGCTTCGTCTGTAAATATATCGAATACCTACTCACAAGTATCCTTCACTTCTCTTTCCTTCGTTCTGCTTTTCATTTTTACGTTTGTGGCTACGCAGTTCGCAGACGTCTGTTCCCAGAAAAGTTTTTTGTCACTACTGGAGTCGACGGATTAAGACAGCAAGTACACACATAAGATAGAAGTATATGCGAAAGAATTAGAAAGCAACAGTACATGTTAATTGATTATGAAAAGAAATATGAAATATATCTAAACCTTGTGTCGCAACCGATTTTTTCTTTCAATACACACCTTTTAAGCCCTAGACTTTGTTCCTGTTGCTGAAGGTGGCGTGTGTGAGAACAATTATACTGTTTCGATATAAATTATACCAGCACAAAAGCACGCATTTTCGAGAGATTGGCAATTTTCCGATTAACAGTGGACATAGACTACGTTTGGATTCTATCCGGAACACTAATTTGAGGACAGTTTTAAGCAAAGGATTCGAACTTGAGTCTATAGTCCGTCCTTAGCCTTATACAGAAACAAACTTTGGAGGAATTTTGGCGAAGTCTGTGTAAATATCATGTCGTCTGTTCATTATAAGTTCCAGTCTACCAAGACATACTCCACCGTCACATTTGATGGAATGGCCATCTCGCTTAAAGATCTTAAGTTGCAGATCAGCGAGGCGAAGCGATTCGGAAAAGTCACAGACATGGACTTGAAGATTATCAACGCCCAAACGAATGTCGGTAAGTGTTTGCCTTTGTCGTGTTAACTGTTCATATATTGCGCATTGCATGTGTTAGAGAGGACATTGATGATGGATGGATGTGCTATATAGCGGATAATAGCTGCTGGATGCCTGTATCGGAGCTATACATTAATCAGATACAAGATCTGAAGAAGATAATATACTGAGAGAAGGGATGAGTACTACGGAGATTGGAGTGAAATAAACAACTATGGTATACAGATTCGAGCACATGACAATTCTTCAAGCGTGGCTATTTGAATGCTTGACGTGCCTCCAACGAGACTATATTGGTACCGCCATGTTTACTATCAGTCGAGTTTGCTGTAATGGCAACCGACCTTCACTTCGCTTTTAGCGGACTTCACGTGGATACGAATTAGGGTGGGTTTTGACGAATGGAATAGTACCAATCATAGTACCAACCGTATTATGAAGGCCGATGCGGTTGCGTTCTGATACTGTTGTGCTCGTGTAACTGAACACTCAAGTCTTCAATCAATGAATCTGCATTGCATTTATATCGTCATGATATATGGTTTCAATTTTGGCGGTGTGACGAGATGTCCCAAAGTGGCGATGAAGTATAGGGGTCAAGAGTATGCTTTGTATGTAGTCTCAGAAGGAGGGATAATTGCGTTTCTTTAGCGGTTTTTTGCGTTTCATACCGCAATGACATGCAGTGAGATGAGCTCATGCTTACATATTACCGATACAGTGGGAGCAACGGTTTCCAGCCGTGTTCTCTGGCGTCTGGAGGAATGTTTCCATCCGTGCTATTTGGAAAGCACTTTTTTTGTTAACAGTTGGTCGTGAGATGTTTCAGGCATCGCAGCCAAGTTTTACATGGTGCAGAATCATAGGAGTGTCTGTATGATGTGCAGTGTTGAGGATTGTTGTCGACTGGCATCGTGCATGTTTTGAATGCATTGTTCAGCTGTCAATGATTAGACAACTCTGCGATATATTTCACTCCAAATCAATAAAAACGGTACCATCTATCGATTGGTACCGTTTTATCCCACCCTTCCTAAAATCACGTGCATTTCCCAACATACAACATTCTGAATATGATTACTCTTCTTTGACCAAGTTTTGAAGCCACAATGAAGACATGTTCAATCATCACATCTGTCATTTCATACACCTTTCATGCAACGTCTTCCCGTTCACCGATTGTGATCACTCTCACACCAAGGTTTCAAAACGATATACATACCTCTGTTCACATATTAATTTGCCTACATACAACTGCCTCTCTTCATCGATTGTGATCACTCATCGTTGTTGAAACGATTGGTGATGCTTTCGTTCATCTATTTAATATTTCATGTACCTCACGTCCCTCTGCAAGTACGATGACCTTAAAGTGATACAGAATACCGTGGTGTCGATTACAGTCAATACTTACAATGATACAAATGTGACTCTTTTGTTTACTTACGTACACGCTCATTACAGAGTATACAAATAACAACGAATTGATTCCTAAGAACACGTCCGTGATTGTTCAAAGAAAACCTGTTATGAGTGGACGACGAATGTAAGTAGCATTTCAAGATTTCGCCCTACTTATGTGGCGTGAACCGATTGGATACAAGATTTTTGCCCCACACAGATATTTTGTTGTCGTAATTATTAGTTACAATGCATGTCTTCAGGCCGATTTGTTCAACAAGTTTCGTTGTGTATATTCATTATGGATGTGTTTGTATATCTTGCAATGCATAACAGTCACCAACCACGATCGGACACTCAGTCAGACCCAACAGTCACGGGTACTGCTCCACCACCAGTGAGCAATACAAGTGTGACCATGGCGTCAAGTGTACCGAAGACAGCAATGAGTGAAGAAGAGCGCCTTAAGTCTGCTATGACAAAAATGACAGCCGATGCTGGTGTGAATGAGTATGTGCCTTTTGTGGAAACGTGCAGTATTGAATAAACGAATCTGAATAGGAATATGTTGATAAGTATGTTTGTTATGTGGCTCGTCATTTCTGCA
Organism: Creolimax fragrantissima; assembly: GCA_033442365.1. NCBI lineage: Eukaryota > Ichthyosporea > Ichthyophonida > Creolimax > Creolimax fragrantissima. Next base: position 182,044 of record JAWQFL010000027.1, on the reverse strand, counting down.
AGTCAATGTATCGTCAGGTGCAAATTCCTAACGATATTATTCCAATCTTATCTCTTATTTTAATGGTGTATATTAATGACTGCTGATTCTTATTCAGATATATCAACAAAGGGACCGGACCTCGTGGACCAATGAATCCATACATGGATCGCAATACCAAACCAGCGCCGACGTATATTTGCTATCGGTGCGGTAAACCAGGCCACTGGATTAAGTTTTGTCCTAACGACAAAGGAGAATCACTAAACGTCAAGGTTAGTATTAGTCTTCGAGATATGCTGGTACTGATTTTAATATTTGTAGTCGTAGTTTTGTTTTTTCTTATTAATCACGCTGCCAACCGTGTGTCGTGTGTATTTCGAATGTTCACCCTAAAACCCGCATATATTATAGGTTATGAAACCCACCACGGGTATTCCCAAGAGTTTTCTTAAATACACTACCGATGGTGAGACACCAGGTGCGCTCATGACTGAAGACGGAAAGTTTGCAGTGGTACAGCCCAACGAAAGGGAATTTACGAAAGTAATGAAACAGATGGGCCCCACCAACAAGAGTGCCGAGAATGGTGCCCTTCCTGACGAGCTTAAGTGTCAAATGTGCCAACTAGTACTTAAAGAAGTGGTGACAATTCCATGTTGCAACGACAACTTTTGTGATGAATGTATGTTAGTTTGAGAAATGTAGATTGTATCGCTTTGTCCAGCGGTACAGGCGTATGTATACTATATCGAAGACGATGAAGCTTTATTTTGTGTAATAAGTATATTCATTGGCTAACGTAAGCTATTTTCTTTTGGTTATACATAGGCATCCGGACGTATCTTTTAGAAAACAACTTTACATGTCCATCGTGCTTTGCTGAACGTGTATCTCCAGACGCTCTCGTACCGAACAAATCCCTTCGTAAAAGTGTGCAGGATTATATATCGGGTAAGTACCTGACTATATTTTGTTTACATGGGTCATGCTTATATATTGACAAATACTCTACGCCACGGCATAGAGAATTGTTAATACTCGTATGCATACTCTTAGCCATTCTCTGTTCGGCGTAATTTGCGTCTCTTATTGTTGTTATTTCCAAAAAATGTCATCACAGCCATATATCGTTATGCACAGCTTTGGATGGCAGTGTGTTTTATTAGGTGTATTCAATCTGTATTTATTTTGAACGGAATCCAGTGTCGAGCAATCGAGCAAACAAAAGCAATAACACATCCGATGATAAAAAGGACATGAAGCTATTGAAGCCTGCTAACGGGCGTAGAGGAGGCAGTCGTTCGCCTGATATACTTGAAACTAAAACACCGGACAATGGTGACAAATCACCGACCAAGGTCATTACTGATGATACTAGTACTGCTGAAGAAAGTGCGAACAATGATGCAGATGGGAGTGTCAGTCCGAGAATGACAAAAGAAAGAGCTTCTCCCACAACCGAAAGTGATAGAGACCGTCATGCAAACCAAGAAAGACATGTCAACCCGGAAGTACACAGATTGCACAAGGGGGATATGAGCATGGATCGCAGTCCTGGACCACCTGCGAGACGAGTCGGGAGTAGGGATAGAATGGAGGGCTCTTACAACCCTGCAAATAACGGAGGTTACGGGGAAGGGTGGAGAGAAGATTTTCACGGATATGGACGTGGGAGGGGGACGAGAGGAGGGGGGCAACGTGGGCGAGGGAGGGGAAGAGGCTGGAGAGGGCCACAAGACGAGTGGAGAGGTGGCCCACCAGACGGATACTACGGCCCACCTCAAGGCGAAGGTTGGCATGACGACGTTGGCTATTACCATAACGAACCGCCATACCCACAATCAGGCATGTATGGCAGTGGTGGGAGAGGCGATGGATACGATGGTCCCCCTCATGGCCAATACGGACAACGCCCACCACCATCTATGCATAGGGGCGAGAGACCGCGTCCACCGGTTGTGAGACATGAGATGCTATATGGTCACGACGATCACCACTTCGATGATAGAAGGAAAATGCGTGCCAACTCACGTGGTCCCTACAATGAACGTGGGGGGCATGCACGCGACTTTTACGATGGGAGAGAGGAGTATTTGGAAGTAGGCGACAACAGGGGTGGTACCGGTCCCAGGTATCCCGACGACCCAACAAGCTCTAACCGACGCAGTAGAAGCCCTCGTCCTGACTTTGTGAAGAGAGGGGTGAGCAGAGATATGAGGGACGGCCATAGGAGAGATGACCGTGGACTACGTGAGCGCAGTAGTGGTCGTGGGCAACACCCGCATCACAACAACAACAGTACACACGCAGAGTTTGATCGGGATTTGGAGCGAGCACGGTCACGCCCGAGCAATCGAGATCGCGAGAGAGAGCGTGGTGGAGATAGAGGCCAGAAGAGAGATGGTGTTGAACTAAGAGCTTCACGTGAAGAAAGAAACGACACGGTAGGAGGCAGCCGGAGGAAAGGTGATCGGAGCGACAGAAAGGATAATAAAAGTAGGGCTGATGTTAGATTTGTTGATGATGTCGAAGAGGATGGAGGTGCACGGCGAGCAAGTAAGGTTAGGCCTGAGCAAACACAATTGGATGGAGAGGTTATGCTTGACAATGACTTAAACGTGGATGCGGAGGTGAAGATTGACATTGGGCGAAGGCGAACTAGAAGTGTGTCGGAGAGAAATAGAGTAAGAAGAACAAGCTCAGGTCATATAGATAGCAGGCCACGTCAGAGTGATGAACAGAACAGCAGAGCCCACGAGGATCTTAGATTGGACAATGCAACAGCCGCTATGTCTTTGGATAACAGAAGGAAACGTGACATTCGTGGGTAAGCTTTTGGCATCTGTTGCACTGTCAATGCAATAATACCTTGTTAAGTGAAGCGATTGGCGTTATGAGCGTCATGTGTTAAATTTCTTCATCCTCATGCCATGTACCTTTAATTTTAATTGTTATCCCACACGTCCAATTCAACAATTACCCCATCAAGCTTCACCAGTACTTTCAAACATACACTTATTATTTTTATATACATATATATCTGAGAATAGGAACAGGCAGGAGCTAGATCATAAGGATAGTGAGGATTCAGGAGCACAGCCTGTCAAGCGCGCCCGGCGAAATTCTGACAGAGTAGGAATTACCAATCGTATCGGAGACGGAGGAAACGGAGATGGTAATGTCACCAAGGTCCGAAATAGTATCCCAGATCCAATAAAAAGATCTCATAATAACCGAAAGAGAAACAACAATAGGGGTGCGCAAAATGGGGCAGCGGTTATGTTGCAAGGCGTCCCTGCTGGTATATCTGCACGCCTGAGTCAACGAATTACACGATCTGGTACTAACACTGGCAGAAAGAAATCTCGGAATGGTGATGGTGGGCGTGGTAAGTACATAAATGTGTACATAAACGGATATGTGGTTGCATATACTCGTACTTTAGCGTGCAAGAAATATGTTCATAGTTGTTAAATGATGTTCAATTTCCATTTGTGCCTTTATAGATAGCGATGAGGACACTGGAATGTGTAAGGTATCTCTGAACATAATGCGCGAGAGTGGAGAGATTCCTCCAGCAGAGGGAGAGGACGATAATCATACCAGACGGCGGAGATCAGAGTTCTGGTAGCAATTATACCTATGCTGTCGCCATAGTAGTATATCATTATTATATATACGTAGCATCCATACCTAAACACGCAGAGCTACATAGCCATTTCTAATAGAAATACTAGTCCGGGTTTCTTCTAACAATTCAGGCGAAGTGCACAATTTCCATGCGTATACTGTATTTATATGTACATAATAAAAACATAATTAGGAATATATCTATCCACGGGTGCTCATCATCCTTTTCCAGTGGAACTATAGGTGTGCTTAGTCGCTGTGACATCTTCACCTGCCTCTTCCATATAATTACTTAAAGATTCAGCTATTAAGTTAATTGTGTTATGTATATCAGCAATTGACAACACATCCAAGTTAATTAGTAGACTCTCTGTTAGATCAGATTTCTTATACCGACTTTCACTGGTTTAGAGTAGTTTTCTCCTCAGGAGGACTTCCCTGTCAATTAGGTACGAAGTAAAGTATGTTTTCTTCCGAACAAAAAAAGTGTTTGGTGAATTTAAAGTGTGAGGTCGTATTGTTGAAAGGGGTGTTAAAAAATGAAAACACCAAGGTTCTTCTGGTTCTGTTTTTAATTTCAGTAACACAAGGCATGAATCTTGGATCAACGTACATGCGCTTAATGGATGCATGCACGCACGTACCACATACACATCCACACGTACGCCCACACGTACGCACACACACACATTATACACACATGCATACATACATATTATATGCACACCCACAATACAATATATACACACACATGTACATATATAATACACACACACATGTACATATATAATACACACACGCACATATATATATAATACACGCATATATATATATCATATACATATATATATATATATTATACACACACATATATATATTCAATACACACATATATATACACACACACACAGCATACATATACATATACATATATACATAACAACACACAAACATAGCGAATCGCGGAGAGAGCATTGGCTTCATTACGGACCCCATTCTTCTAAAATTAGACATCCAATAAAAAGTAATACTATATGACTACGTCACACCACGTTGCTTAATGCCACAGATGTCGCGCTGATCCAACACAAAAACACAAACACAAGCACAACACAGTAAACAGCACAACACAAGACAACACACACACCCATGTACATACATACATAACGTGCATACGTACATACATACAGAAGTAATAACACAACAGAGTCTCACCCATCGAAGGCACACGCAGTCATGTCTAGTCAGAAGGCAGCGCATCGTGTTGTGGGAGTGCTTGGAGGGGGACAGCTAAGTCGGATGATGGCACCTGTAGCTGAGAACATTGGATGTACATTGGTGGTGCTGGACCCCACAGACCCTTCACCTGCGGGTGCCTTTAGTCGCCAGATTGTTGGCGACTTCAAAGTATGTACGTAAACAAAGAGAGTGAGTATGGATGAGGGGAGAGACAGGTTTGGGTACATGGAATGTATAATTCTGCGACGGTCCGAGTTTATGTGGTTTGAATTGTCTTTCATTCAGTATGAATGTGTGGATATCTTGCTCACCCTATATTTCACACATCACACGTCGAGAATATATGTACATAATTGACATTCTATTATAAAAGAAATTAATGTTTTCCCTTTAGGATCCTGTGATGGTTAAAACATTGAGCTCGGTTTGTGACGTAATGACTGTTGAGATTGAACACGTCAACGTCGATGCAATGGCTGATCTTGAGAAGACTATAGATTTCCCCATCTATCCCAGTGCAGAAACCATCAGAATTATCCAGGACAAGTTCACACAAAAGGAGTTTTTAATGGAGAAGGTATACACAAGATTGAGATCGTATAACTCGCTTTTCTAAGAGGACCTGCTTAATATATCTTGCAAACAATGAAATACAACGTGTGGGTCGTTTAACTTAATGATATTTTATATTGAAATACACGTACTACGTATTCATTTTTCTGCAAACAACTGTCATTTACTGGTGTCCTTTTTCACAGAAAATTGACGTAGTACCTTCGCAATCTGTGAAGAATGCCGCCGATGTATTGCGGGCTGGAGAACAATACGGTTATCCGCTCATGCTGAAAGCAAAGAAGTTGGCATATGATGGGCGAGGTATCCTACACTAGTTATGGTGTACACTTTATAAGAAGATAAATCTTAGTAACATGGGTGCCGAGCAACTGTTAGGAGTAAGATTGCCGTTAAATAGTGTGCATGTTCGAGAAATTAGCACACAAAGGATATTGCCCTTTGTTACCACTCATATTTCGTATATACGGAGTTCTAACACACGCAGATATACAACTTGTACTGGTTGTGAAAGACCCAAAAATATCTTACACACGAATGCTTGGCATGTATCGCACGTTCTTTGTTGTGTAGGCAATGCTATTGTAAAGTCTGCATCTGATGTGGCTGCTGCAATTGATTCACTGGGCGGACGTGATCTGTACGTCGAGAAGTGGTTTTCGTATACAATGGAACTTGCAGTTATGGTCGTCCGTGCTATCGACGGTGTGTCGTATTTCTCGTATTGATGTGGAAATTCACCTGCAGATATGTGTCGTGTTATATTGTGCACGTCCCTATAACCACCCAAGTACGTCTATGGATAATTAATAATATACACACTCACGAATGTACATCCAAGGCTACTATATTATAGAAACTGAATACATCGCACCCACGCAAATACACACCTACTTAACTCATGTACTCACACACCGCTATTGACAGGCACAATCCGAACCTATCCTGTAGTTGAGACTGTGCAAAAAGACAACATCTGTCACCTGGTGATAGCACCTGCGCGCATACCATCTGAGGTGACAGAGAGAGCCCAATCATTAGCATCAAGCTCAATTAAAGCATTTGCAGACTGTGGCGGTGTGGGTGTGTTTGGTGTGGAGATGTTTGTGGACAAGGATTGGAATCTTGTCATCAACGAAATAGCACCGCGACCACACAACTCGGTATGAGTAGAATATTTGTACAATTGAATGCTTTGGCCTGCGCGATGTTTTTATGATCTGTACCTGTATATTTTCTATGTACGTGTATGTGTTCGTACAGGTTTTTTTTTATGTGCTTGCCATCCCATGTCTGATGGACACGTCTATTATGACCATGCCTTTGTAGATTCTATCACAGTCACTCATTCATAATCGTCTACAATCATCTCTCAACGTACATAAACAAACACATATATCAGAGAACACATAAACACATAGTGTGCTGTCAAGCATGTGAGTTTAATACTTTCATACTCACAGACAAACTCGAAAACATACATTTTTAGGGCCACTACACAATTGAGGCTTGCTACACGTCACAATTCGAAAATCATCTACGAGCGGTTCTTGGCTTACCTTTGGGCGACTGTGGAATGAAGGTTGGTGGCTCCGTTATGGTAAACATTCTCGGACAAGGTGAGTCTGACGCGCAATAGAAACACGCCGTGTGATTCTCGTGCCCAATTTACATGTTCCCGTTTTGAATTCTTTTCTTGCAATGCTGATACCAGTTGTTTCATAATATTTTTCTTCGAAATGGTGCGCCACAATTGACATGTCCGAAAGTCAGTATGTGTAAGTTTTCTTTATGCATTCGTTTTCTATCTTGCTTGAGGTGATATATGACGTATTGATTATTCAAAATGCTAGTATGTGCGAAATTAAATTAGGGTAGATACTGAGTTGTGATGCATCAATGCAGGTACAAGTATCGATAGTACATGGGAGCCTTTTGAACGTGCTCTGAGTATTCGTGGAGCCAACCTTCATTGGTATGGAAAAGCTGCAGTGAAGCAGGGTCGTAAGATGGGGCACATTACTTTCACTGCTGAATCTCTCGCCGTAGCCCTGCAAAATGTCGATGGGTTGAAATATAGGTATGTGAATGTGTGTGTGTTCTGTGTACATGTGTGTGTATATGGATCCCCTTTATTCTGAGCGACCGTTATGATACAAGATAGGATTCGCTCACACTAGAAATGTTATGTTGCTAGTTTCTTTTCGAATCCATCATGCTGGATATTTATTAACCCATATTTGGTATATTTGTCTAAAACGCATGCCGTACATAGGAGTTACAGCATCATAGCTTCACAGAGTAATTTATGTTGCGATGCACATTTGTCTGTAGATCTCATCTGTTGGTTCGGTTCGGTTGTAAATGTGAACTAAGTGCAACGAATTCAAACGTACATTCAGTACAGTAGTCGTTTATGCAACCTAACGGGTGATTTGGTTGATATTTACTATTGTCCATGAAGTGCACCAAACACCCCAGCATCGAGCTCAGAGAAGCCACGAGTAGGTATAATTATGGGAAGTGATTCGGACCTGCCAACGATGAAGGCCGCCGCACAAATTCTCGAGAACTTCGATATTCCGTTCGAAGTGACTATTGTATCAGCACATCGCACACCCACTCGTCTGTTTGAATATGGCAGAGATGCACGTGGACGAGGCTTGAAGGTTATTATAGCTGCGGCTGGTGGAGCAGCGCATCTTCCCGGTGTGTTTGTGTGTGTATACACACGTAGATATGTAGGTTCCCTTCCTTTCGGTTCCGTGTATTTTAAAAGAGTGATTTTGTCTCTGTTGTTCGCGAAAATTACGGTCATTTATCCATTATGCATACATGTGGTGTAGGTATGACTGCAGCGCTCACACCTTTGCCTGTCATTGGAGTGCCAATCCCTCTTAAATATTTGGATGGCGTCGATTCATTGTACTCTATTTGTCAGGTATTAACCTTTATCTACGTACATGTACAGTAAGTAGGGATATAAAACCCTAACCTGTTAATACACTTGTTTGGGTGATTTTTTCTTCTGTGCACGTGCGTGCACTTCTTCATATTCGTAGATGTATGTGTTTATGTGCAGCACAATTAACCGTACTCGGTCGGAGGCATCCTTGCATAGATGTACCCTTTAGTTTTTGTATGTGCTCATTCCTATTCGTTTGTGTGTATACTATCTCTTTGTTTCTCAGATCCCTTCTCATTCCGCTTCGTGTATGTTATATAGTACACTTAGTTACACTGTAACTTACACTGTTGTTCTCAACGCACGCTTGTAGAAACCGTCGTCGTATACATGATATGTACGTGCTCACACCCATTGCCACGCCAATGTTGTCGTTATTTTATTACTTACAGATGCCCCGTGGCGTTCCTGTAGCGACTGTTGCGATTGGTAACTCTACGAATGCTGCACTTCTAGCGATTCGTATGCTGGGAGTAGCAGATGACACACTTAACAGTAAAATGGAAGAATTCCTTAAAACATCTGAGAGAGAAGTCCTGGAAAAGGTAGACAAACTCAACACAGTCGGATGGAAGGACTACGGTGAGAAATAATTGTGTACATACAAGATGTATACGTACTCACATACGCTACACATATAATATATATATACATGCACGCATCACACGTATATACACACGCAGAGTAAGATATATGTACAACGTAAACTTTCTACGTTCACTACGAGATATGCAGCGTAGATAAACACTACGAAAGGTAAAGGGCGTTGCCTTGATTTTAATAAAAGAAACTGGACTGGATGATATTGGGGATAAGAGCTTTTTGTTCTTATGCAGTCTTTGTGTTCACTCTTCGTCTGTGCGATTACATGCGTAAATGTCATACTGTGTTGTACACACCAGCGAATTACGTTTTCGAAAGCAAAATGCAATTAAGATATTCACGAAAGTCCATTGTTGCGGAAAATTAAACCTTTATGTAGTCTAATTACGAGGGTACCAGTCGAAGTATAGATATAAGTACGCGGAGAGAGCAATCTTAGCTTCACGTACTTTACATGTACACGCATATTCGATATTGGTGGAGTGGGTACCGTCCCAACGCATTGGCGATTCTTAACTGTTCCATCGCCTATCTCGTCCATCTCACTCATTCATACGATGGAATGTACGTAAATATATACATATATATCTCATCACAACTATATAATGGGCACTGTGTGTACCACCTGCGTAACGCTTATTTTCACTTGTTCAATTGCCAATGCACATCCACTCTCAAGTATGCACGGTGCTGATGGAGTGTTGGGTGTAGGATAACATCTCAATGCGACCGACCCCGTACATACAGCCCGAAGACAGCAGCAAGACAATGTTATGTCCTCATAAATGAAGTTATTACCGTCAAGTTTGTCGTATATACAAGTAACCAAGTCTATACACTGCCCCGTGTACCATTGTACGCTCTCTACAAGCAAACTAGAAAGGTAGAGGCTTGGGTGTACACTTTCCCTTCGCTTTCCGGCGGTCCAATAGACTGCTTGTGGCGTTAGCCAAGGGGATTACAGTTGCATTCTCACTCACTCGCATTTCAGACAATGCTTGTTCCATCTCAGTCTACATATATATATATATATGAACAAACAAGCGCACAGTTACAGAGTAAATAGAAAAAAGAATAAGGGACGTGATGTGTAGGCGTGTGCGTGCTTGTGAAAATGTACAATAGTATTAGTTCCACTCCCGTCTACAAATACATGCATGCGTACCACACGTGGGTGGTGAGGGTAACAGGCGAGTGATACACAGACACTCTTGTCCTAATAGCAGAACGCAACACTCGCACGTACCAAACGCGTTTAATACCTACAAGTTCCACAATAATCAAACACACCACTGCACACATATAAAAAATGAAGAGGCATGGTAACCCAAATGCTACGATATTTACACCTTGATTTCTTGTGTTATCTCCGGCTGTTTCTTCATCTTGTTGATGGACAGGAGCGGGGTCGAGGGCACATCCTCGCATTGCTGTGCGTGGGTGTAGTATGTGTATATATGCGTGCGTGTTGCGAATGAGCATTTCTTTATTCACACGTGTACGTGTGTATATATGCCTGTGTATGTGGAAGGGCTGTGCATCTTACAACACACAATTGATGTTGAATATATCCTCTCATTTGATGGTATTAATGCAAATTGTGAACATATGCATACACAGAACAGTAAGATAATGCAGAAGTGTACACCGCATGACAATTGTCAAATATATACTGTACTAATTGGCAGCGCAGAATTAACTATATTTATACATTTGAGGAAAATTAACATATTATATATATGCAACACAGAGAGACAACTACTACATAGACATGCACGCAAGTATGCATAAACATACAATTATATATTAAACGACATACAGCAATCCATGGATGTCGCATTATTTCGTCGATAGTCATACGTCTGTCTGGGTTTATGTGCAATGTTTTGCGGATCAGATCCTTTACTGAGGCAGAGATACCCTTCCAGTCCTCTTCGGGGAACTCGTATGTTCCAGACCGTATTCGTCGCTACATGCGTACGAGAGTGCGGTATGTGGATATAAATGCGTATAAAGTTGAGTCTGGGCGAGTCTGAGTCTGAGTCTGAGCGTGAGTTTGACTATGAATACGAGTGTAACCACTAATATGCGTAAAGTATGAGTTTCATGGTGTAGAGCAGAGCCGGGGTGAGACCGTCAATAGTTCAACAAGGAAAGATGAAATGTACGCGGTTGCACGTAGTTAGAATATGAGCGCTTCGTCACCAATTGTGGTCTGCAGCCATACAACGGATTCGCTAGAGAAGACAGATTACTTATATGATCGTGCATCAGTATGTACTAGTTAGCGCATGTACGAAGAGACATACCTTCATTCCCGGGGATATGTGACCTCCACCCTCTGAATAGAAGGGTGGATGGCCGCAAAGAAGAATGTAGAGAATTACGCCTAATGACCACACATCACAAGATTTATCATAAGTGCCACTCTTGCGGTGCTCCGCCTATGCAAAAAAACGCAGAAATTTCAGTGATCGTACAAAATACATATCATGATAATGGGCATTCGTAAATAAACACATAAATGAAAGCGAAATCTATGCATGCATTACAATTAGATAAAATATACAATCAAGTATTGTTATTCATACCTGAAGAATCTCCGGTGCAACATAGTAAGGTGTGTAACAAGGAGTTTGAAGAACCTGTACACAAAAGAAACAAGTTAATAGATATCTGTGATATATCTACACGTGTGTGTGTGTGTGGGTGTGTCTGTGGGCCTCTCTCTCTCTCTGTGTGTGTGTGTGTCTGTATGTCTCTCTCTCTCTGAGTGTGTGTGTACGTGTGCATAATAGGCTTCGCAAAAAAAATCCAACGACAACGGTATACGTTTAGATTGTATACTTTCAAACGTTTGAGAATCACTGTCGGTCTATCGTATACGTATATTGCGTATATAAGCATGGTACCGTTTGCACAGATCACATAACCAACACTTATTCGGGTGTGCAAGTACAAATACGAACGTGATGTAATATATACTAGCATGCGCCCCTTGTGTGGAAACAGGATAACAATATGTTTCACCTACCTGATCACACTCTTTCGCAAAACCAAAGTCAGTCAGACAAATCGTGGCGTCATTCGTGCTATCTATATGTGATGTAAAACAAATTTATTTATGCACGGAGGGAAGTGTTTTTGCCTGTGGGTGTGAACGTGAGAGCGAGTTGAGGATGTGTAAGTCGTTAAGCATGAAGTATGTTGTGAGTGGATGCTACTGAAGCGCTAGTACACTATTGGTGGTACATTTGATGCGTAGGTGTATTCTCGTTTCATTTGTACATTCTAAGTTCTAAATTATCTTTTTTTTAGATTCGAATAGTTGTCTTAGTGTACATATTACGACACACCTACAAACAGCAGATTCTCTGGTTTAAGGTCACGGTGAGCTATGTTTAGCGAATGTGCATGCTGCACAGCAGACGCGACGTTCTTAATCAATTCAGCCGCTTCTCTCTCAGTGAATGACGATCTCTTTTGTATACGGTCAAACAGCTCACCTCCCTCCATGCTGTAATATATACATGCACGTATATTCGCGAATAAATATTCAAATATTCCTGTCTCCGTGAATGTGCAGGTCTGTAAGGGTTTAGCTCAGAACTGTTGACTCGGTGTGTACGCAAGATTATCGGTCGTGCACCAGATGTAAATGCAATACTATATATTCGTATATCTTCGTATATCTGTTACGCATAGGACTTCATGTATGTAACTAGAGCCGTTCAATGGAACTACTCAATCGTTTTGAACACATAATACACAAACACGACCAGAAAAATGACGCAACCCTGTACGATAAGCAAGTCTGTGTATGTGACCGCAGTACGAGTACATACCAATCCATAATCAGTAACAAGCATCGTTTGCCATCGTTTAGGTTTTCATATATATCTACAATGGTGACGACGTTGGGATGGAGACAGCACCGGAAATGCAAGTCGATCTCTCGCCGTGCTTTGGGTGAGTCATATAGAATCTATGCAAACGAGTGAATGAAATACGCATGACGTAACTATAGCAAAAAGAGGCAACAGTTTTAAAACACTTGCCGATAATATATCAAAAAGCACAACGAAAACAGATTATCATTATCAATTGCATATTCGTTCGAGTGATGATTCTACTGCACCTAGTTTATGTAGAGGATCCCTAGTAAATTTTTATTTTGTTAGTAGAAGTTCCCCTTCGGGCAAAGTAGAGTCTTTATATAAGTGTTCCTTTTAACTTGCGTACATCTAAAACTGTAGCTCTACTTATATGGCTCAAATTTGGCCCCAGAAAACAACACACAGCAGCCTCTATTGACAAATAAAAGTGCTATACATTGTACTCTTGGATAATGGAAATAATGCTAGCAAAATACAACCATATTTCTGGTAGAATAACATTTCTCTGATACTGATAACTATCTTCTCATCGACACCTATGAAACTAGATGAGTACATAGAAACACAAAATGACGAGCACGAAGGATACTTAGCCACTGATGAAATTTAACGCATACCACTGCACACCTTTAGTCTTTTATATTACATTTTTGTATAACACATGCACTACTAATGGAAACACAATATAAACTTGAAGAAAAATATTGATTTCTCCCATATTCTCCGAATGTACAGTTCACAGGAATCACATTTAGACCTTAAACAATAGTAAATATGTAATTGTGCGTGCATGCAAGTCAAAAAAACATACACACACCTTTAAGGCATATTTGGAGCCAGTGAGCTTATCAATTACCAGCTTGACCTTGCCATTGACACCTACCCCTAGAGTCTTTCCAGGGATTGTGTAGTCATCGAGAATGGAATTTCTTTTGGGAACCAGACGACGACTGAACTGTTGATTGAAGACGCCTCCTTGTGAAGACATCTTCGTTGTACACTGGTGTGCCGTGGAGTGTATGTATGTATGTATGTATGTATGTATGTATGTATGTATGTATGTATGTATGTATGTATGTAAGCGTAGTGGTGGTCGCTGTAGTTGTGGTAACGTAGCACGCGTTCCATACGCGGTAGACAGGGCTTGTGTGTGTTCGTATTGTGTAAGTGTGTGTTCGGTGTTCGCGTTGTGTAAGTGTGTGTGTAAGTAAGTCTGTGTGTTTGTGTTCGTATTTTGTATGTTTGTGTTGTGTTTGTATTTCGTGTGTTGGATTGTGTTCGTATATTGTGTGATTCGTAGTGTATGTGTAACTAAGTGTGTGTGTTCGTAAAATGTAAGTGTGTGCGGTCGTATTGTGTTCGTATGCTGTGTGCTCGTATTTTGTGTAAGTATGTGTGTGTTCGCGCGTTCGTGTTGTGTTGTGTTCGTGTTGTGTTTGTGTTTAACACCTGTAGTAGCTAAGAAAGCTGCAAAAGTGTTGAAAAATTATATATGTATGGCTAGAATATCGAAGAAAAATAATTACGACCAATGTAGTGAAATATGTGGAGCACAATTTCTGCTGCTGGATCCTGAAATATAACTGAAATATGACTGAAACATGTATTTATGTTTGTGTAAGTGTAAGTGAAGTGTGTGTGTGTGTGTGTGTGTGTGTGGGTAACCGCAATTATCGGTTTGTATGTGTGTGCATGTGTATGTGTGACCTGTATCTATAGGTTTGTTCACGTGTATGTTTATATATGTGTGATTGTGTGTATAAGTGTGTGTGACCGGTTCGCTATGGGGTTATTTATGTGTATGTTTATATGGGTGTGTAAAAATAAGTATTAGTGTGTGTGTATATGTGTGTGTATGTGTGTGATCAGTAGCAATGGATCTATATATGTTTAGATGTGTTTCTATGTGAGCGTAATGTAAGTTTTTCAAGTACTATTGTGTATTTATATGTATGTGTGTATGTATGTATGTGTGTATGTGTGTATGTGTGTATGTGTGTGTGTGTGTGTGTGTGTGTGTTTTTGTGTGTGTGTGTGTGTGTGTGTATGTATGTGATCGGTAGCTATGGGTTTGTACGATATATAGTCACCCCATTCGTGTGTTGTGCATTAACATTTGTTTTGGGGGAATCTGAATGGCCTTCCTCATCAATGCGGATGAATCAGAAGTACAATCAATGAGAGAATGAGTGAGTGAGTGTTAGAGTGGCAGTGAGAGTTATCTAGAACGATATGTATAGAATTATCTCCATCTATTGGTGTTATTGTAAACATATAAAATATTTTCTTAGTGTATTGGTTTCATGATAAAAAATAAGTGTCCATTGGTTTAAGATAAAATACTGTGGCAGTACAGTACAGTGCAACAAACTAGAACTCTATATACTGACCAAGCTCTATCTATTGGTTTTCTATTAAAAACGAAGATACTCGATTGGGCAAAGATAATAGTAAGGTAAATAAAACGACTTTATTGGTATTTATTTGTTGGACGTCTATGATTGATGCAAGTCCCTTAAAGGTATCGAAAGGTCCTCATTTGCTGTCCCAGACCCCTCCATCGTCCGTCCGTCCGTCCGTCTGGATCCAAAACACTTTCGAATCAACTGCTAAGTATCGAAATATCGAAATATCGAAATATCGAAATATTGCTTTGCTTCTTCGATATTTTGATTCTGTCTGAAAAACTGGGATTCGCGTGGCACAACATATTACACAAACGAACGAACGCTCTGAGACGCTTTCAGACACTTTCAGACGCTTTCAGACTCTCTGACTCTCTCTCGCGCTCTCGCCACTGTAAGTACTACCTAATTTCGCTTCGCTATGTTATAAATGCGCACATGCATGTATGTATGAATATGTTAGATTGTGCTGACTGGGCTTCACTACGCTACAATGCGCGCACATGCATGTACATATCAATGTTTGACTGCTAACTAGGCTTCATTACATATCAATGTTTGACTGCTAACTTGGCTTCATTACATATCAATGTTTGACTGCTAACTTGGCTTCATTACATATCAATGTTTGACTGCTAACTTGGCTTCACTACGTACATATGCGCACATTCGTGTATGTATGAATATGTTTGATATGTGCTTTGTAAAAAGTACTTCTAACTTGACTTAATTACGCCACGTATGCGTACATGCATGTATGTATGTATATATGAATGAGCTTGATATGTGATTGCGTAATGTGCAGAAGATGGGATCGTGCTTTGTACATCGGCTCCACGTTGTTTGTATTGTCTGTGGATGTCTGTTACTGTTTTATGTTATCAACTTACAACCCCTGCCTGCGTACTTGTGTGCCTTTTGGTATTTGCTGTCATATTCATTCATGTAGCGTTGTGTTGGTTTGTGTGTTTTGGGGGTTTTTGGATGCATGTCTGGACTTTGTTTGTGCATGGTTTTGTTTCTCGCATGGCAATCACTAGTGTTTTGTGATACCGTTTCAAAGTCTTCAGACGGTCACAGTTTACACATTTATATGATATCTGTTATACTCAATTTACGTACAAGTTAATCGGTCCGTGCACTTTGTTCTCTGAATGAACTTATGGTTACTCTTTCCGTATACCCAATAATGATATTTATGTGTGTTCTATCGAAGAGGATACCTCTTTTGAGAATACCCAAGTGATGTAGCCACTGGTGAACTGACTCTAAAGGCGCTCCAGGGACGGAACACATATCGATCTAATAGGCAAATTCATGTATTTTCCATGTTTGCTGGTAGAGTACGTGCTAATTGTGTGTATGTTATATTTTTCAGTCATACAGATAACTGATCAAGATGGTTCTAGAGATAACCCGTTTCCGTGATGACCAGGAGGGCGATATCCCTACTCTAAAGGAATCCCAGAAGAAGCGTTTCGACAACGAAGATGTTATTGATGAAATAACTTCCAGTGATTTGGCGTGGAGGCAGGGTAGGTTTTTTTTTCAACTGAACACGTTTTGAGCAAAAGTCATGGTTCATTGGATCAATTACAGATTAGTATGAATGAAGCGTCAGATGAGAATCCAGAGTAAGAATTGGCAGAGAAGTTTTTTAGTGCCATGTTATCTGTTGAATCTGTGTCCAGAATATGTTCGTTTATATAGCAGTAGAAAACACGGTGAACGTACACTAGGCGGGTCTATTGAAAGATGCTGGTATTACGTGATAGCGAGACAGTCACTACGGGGTTTCGAGTATATTTTGAGAAGCTCCCACAAGTCCAACCTTACTGCCTGCACTTGTGTTTATCACACGTCGTACTCTCATACATGCTTTCTGTTCTGTATAGCTAAATTCCGTGGGGATTGCCTTCTGAAGGCGAAAAACTTGTGCAGCAAGTCGTTTGGTCTTCTTATGAGACAGAAGGCAAAGGAGGATGGTGTATCCGAACTTCCAGCTGATTTTGATAGAGACTTCCTAAATATCAGTGCCGATTCCTTGAGCGTATGTAAGATACTTTTGTGTGCATAACCTTGAGAGGTGTCTCCGTGTCAGTAATTTACAAACCAACATTTGGCATGTACATGTATGGGCGATTGGATAATGCATTTGTTAGAAGTACATAGGAAACCCTTAGTGCGATATATGGACACCGTTCTCATTAAAAACTATGCGGTCATTGGAACTATGCT
Source organism: Creolimax fragrantissima (assembly GCA_033442365.1). Lineage (NCBI taxonomy): Eukaryota > Ichthyosporea > Ichthyophonida > Creolimax > Creolimax fragrantissima. Next base: position 164,513 of record JAWQFL010000027.1, on the reverse strand, counting down.
GTCAAACTGCGCAGTTGAGTTGTTCCACTTAAAATTATCACAAACAAGGAGAAATGTGCTCAAAAAATACATCTACATATGCGTGCACAGACTCTAACTCTATCGCAGATCAAGGGAATTCGTGCTTCGATTGACCAAGATATTATTGACACTAAGGTTGAGATGGAGGCCCAGGATACCCTTCGAATGAAACTACTCCGCTCTGTAGGGAATATCGTACACGAATCTGTCCCCATTCACGACGATGAGGTATATGCGTTAGTGTATATGTACACTTCCAAGTGTGTACTGCAGTATCTTTGGTAATACTTTTTGTACTCTTAAATGTGGATTAATGTGACGCTTCTTAGTGAGCAATAATACTGCATGTCGACTTGGGTATTGTCTTGTCTTGTAAGTTCGAATCTATGTATTGATAAATGGCTTGTTATGACCCACACTTCCTGTAGGAATTGAGAGAACACGCGTCGGTATATCTATGCAGTTGTTGTCGATACGTTTTCTCTTTGTACACCCTCAGACAAATGTACGTTCTAATCAATCACTCACAGGAAAATAATGAGGTTGTGAAGACTTTTGGAGAAACACCCGAGTACAAGTATTCTCACCGTGATTTAATTGAGATGATCGATGGCGTGGATATTCCAGCTGGCACTGTTACAGCCGGTAATCGAGGATACTACCTAAAGGGCCCTTGTGTAATGCTAGAGTTCGCTCTAGTTCAATTAGCCATGCAGAAGCTTGTAGGGTAGGTTGATCATGTATCCCTGTGAATATTTACCTGTGTGCATACGATTCGGTTGATATGAGAATATACGATGCGAATATATTCCTTTTGTGTCAATTGATTGAATACATTAGAATGAAATTGTCGCGGTCTGGTGTTTATAGTGATTGTGTTCAGTTTAATTATACCATTGTCTTGCCTCTGACTTCAACACGTTGTTTCATTTTTTATAGAAAGGGGTATACCCCCATCATTCCTCCCTTTTTTATGAACAAGTCGATAATGGGCGAGGTTGCTCAGCTTAACCAGTTTGATGACGAGCTCTACAAAGTCACAGCCAAAGCCAGGCATGCATTCTTATTTAGATATATACGAGTGTTTGTGATATTGGACATACTCGGTTATGCATATCCTATCGTTTGCGATTAGTTTAATGGCACAGTCTCACTGTACCACGCATACGTTGCATTTTTTCTACAGTGAAAAGGAAGATGATAAGGATGTCGATGAGAAATATCTGATCGCCACTTCTGAACAGCCCCTCTGTGCACTCCACCGTGAGTCGTGGATTGATGGTGCTACGTATGTATATTTGCCTACTTGCGTCTTACCAGTATATTCATTCCTATTAACTTATACTTCCGATTGGCAGCATACTCTAACCAGCATTTGTTCCTCCATGATGTACTAGGCTGCCCATCCGGTATGCGGGCTTCAGTACATGTTTCCGTCAAGAGGTTGGATCACACGGGCGTGATACTGCTGGTATCTTCCGAGTCCATCAGTTCGATAAAATCGAACAGTTTGTGCTGACCAGCCCAGAGGACAACATCTCTTGGGAGGAAATGGAAAAAATGATCGGGAATGCCCAAGAATTTTACGAGGCCCTTGGTACGTACTTATACGAATGTAGTGCATATTGTGCACACTCACTTTCACGTGAATCGAAATTTTTGAAAATTCAGGAATCACTTTCTTATAGGAGTGAATTGTTTGGTACCACAAATGATGTGAATTTGATGCAAATAGTTCTGAGTTTCGTATACCTTAAAATGTTCTATAGGTATCTCGTACCGAACTGTAAACATGGTGAGTGGTGAGCTGAACTTGGCTGCTGCTAAAAAGTACGATCTGGAGGGTTGGTTCCCAGGATCCAAAGCCTTCCGCGAGTTGGTCTCATGCTCTAACTGTACGGACTACCAGAGGTATCTATTTAGCATGTGAAAAAAAGCACTCTGTTGCTGGTTGCACATTAACTACCTCTTGTTCATTTTTTCTTATGAACAAGTCACGATCAGACTATACTTAACGAACTATTTGATTTCGTGTTGTATTGCCATAGCCGACGTCTCAAGATCAGATACGGCAAACAGAAGATTAAAGATGTGAAGAAAGGTCCCCAACCTTACGTTCATATGCTCAACTCTACTCTCGCTGCAATGACACGTGTAATTTGTATCGTTCTAGAGACCTACCAGACTGAGGATGGTATGTTATATGTCATATTTCATCGCTACACTGTATATGTACACGTGATGTGCAGATAGAGACGCACACAACGTAAGAGCTAGACATTCGGAGGCTTAAATGCCCATGAATATTCACATTGTATCTATACAGTTCGCCATGTAATATATATTCGGTATGTTGTACCTAATGAGTTTTTTCCTACGCGCGTATTCACTCTATCTCCACCCATGTTGTTCATTCTACAGGTATCAACGTTCCGGAGGTATTGAAGCCATACATGCCCGAATCTATGCACTTTATTCCCTTCGTAAAGCCACAGCCAGTCGTTCAGGTCATTAAGAAAAAGGAGAAGAAATAAATCATCAACACGAACATAGCGAATAGTTCCCAACACTACAAACGTGTCCCTGCTTGTTCGTTTGTGGAGGATGGTATTAGATAATTAGACTTTTGTGGCAGATGAGCACTCGTGTATCCGTCCAAGGTGTGCGTGCCTTTGGTACGTGGGAGTTATCTAAACGCTTGTACAGTTAACGCACGTCCCGATTTCCGTCGTTTCATTCTTGTGGACCTCTGCCGTCAGATTGGGCATGAGTTTATATCGCCGTGCTCATTAATGTATTGTATGTAGCGTCTAGTTTGATGAATAAAGTTATTCATGAAATTTATGCGTACTGCCATCAACTAGATGGATTTTCCTCCATCTTTGTTGCTTACAATCAAATATGTAGTTGTTCGTATAATGTGTAGGCGAGTGAAAAGCGTATGGTAGTTGAGTTTTCTGTAAATCGACCGAATAAAGTCAACTTTACTACCAGTCGACTTTTGTACACAGAAGAACCCTATAAACGTTGTGCACTTTGCAGAAAACAAGTGTATGTAGTGGAAGTCCATGCTTCCAAGGCTGATATAATGGTTTGCCGAATGCGCCACATTCAAGTTCCGCACATTTTGAATCTTTGGCAGCATATTTCAAGTAGCATCGCATCGTTTTAGGCAATCCTCGTGGTTGAAAACTGGTTTTTCTTAAAGACGGCGCTGCCTGATGGGTTAAAGATTTAAACAATTCCGTCCTCCTTACCCAAAATATTGCTGCTTGCCTTCGGGGCAAGTCATATATTACATCACGTAACTATCCGACCATACGTGATTTAGCGCGTTGTAGTGCGAGATAGCGTCGATTTTCAGTTCATAGGAAATGGCTAGTTCTAGGATCTGATTTCAAATGCTTACATACAACAGTTTAACGTGTGAATCTAGAAGTACATGAAAATGACTGTAAATAACAACGTGAGGGCGCACCACTCAAGGCTTTATATGCAAAATACAACGCTCTTACTGTACAACTAGCAGCAATGGGGAAGCTAGTGACTATCACACTTACGATTTTGTTTTTGTGTTGTATATTGTTGCTGGTTGATCGTCCTCCGTCCATCAGTCCATCTCTACAAGTGGTGTGACCAAAGAAGGTAAACCCTTGGAACGGAAACTCAATGAACGCAAACACGCTCTCTCTTTTTCTCCAACACAATATCATTCTTTCTCTCGAACACACACACATACTCCCTCTCTACACGCACATACACATAACACATACATTCTCTCTCTCTCGAACGCGCACACGCTCTCTTTATCTCTCTCGATCGCTCCCGATCGCTCTCTATCATGCCGTATATATGGGATACGTTTCCATCGTTTCCATGGCAACTAAAGAAAAAAAATTAATCTCCCCACCCGAATTCGAATCAGGAGCCTATCGATATCGGGACATTAACCACTACAGTCGAGTGCTCTACCAGATTGAGCTATAGAGAGATGATATGAAAATCAATAATATATATATATACCTTCCCTAATTATTAACTCAAACGCTTAATACATCAACCTACCCTTGCATGTATATACACAGTCAATTGCTCCACCAGATTGGAGGGAGCTATACAGAGATGAAAGAAAAAGTAATATTATATATATACTATAGTCGAATGCTCTACCAGAGTGATCTATAGAGATGAAACTTGTGTTTGTATAGTAAACGATAATAGTAGCTCCTACGTGTATGTGCATGCAGTCGAGCTAGTATTATTTTCTTTTACAAGAAAGCATGGTACTTCAGATGGTTATATACATAATTCTCGTTACCGAATAAATACTATTTCGTATAAATCTCGAATGGAACTGTTTCATTAGTACTTGGTATATATGTTACAGTTTTCAGTTTTCATGGTCGTCTGGCCCCCGATCGACGACAGGCAGTGGTCGGGCGAGTACTACGGTCGTAGAACATACATTGTGGTTACCAAGGTTTTGTTGTTCTGTTATGGTCAGTAGTGAGTCTTCGTATGGCGGTGCGAGATGAATACAACGCTTTAACTCTTCTCGATGCCACTTGTAGCAGTCGATTATATAGAGTGAGATGTGTACCACGGTTCTCATAGATGTGTATTCTTGGTCAAGACCGCTATTGTACAGAAATTGTGGTGAGTACTTGCTGTCCTTCTGTTGTGATAAAGGGGTGGGCATACAGCATAATCAGGAGGCTAGTTCTGGGCTTTGATTGTGTAAGATGGACGTGAGCTCATTGATGGGCGTGCGATTCCCTTAATGATGTGATTTTATATGTTGTTACTGGCACAACTGGATAGCTTCCGCTTAGGACATCACAAGATTTCACATTTCTCAACTTTACATTGCACCATACCTATAACAGTGTATACCAACCACCAGGCGTTCATGTGGGTGCTCTCATGCGTGGATAGATTATTATACTCTATATTTGATACATTAGTTTATTCAGATGTGGATACAGAAGTGCGGTAAGTATTACATCAAGAGCGAAGTACATATTTAGTGTAGTGCCACGGTATGTAGTGTACATTTGCCAACTATTTATTGATTGTATATCGACCACAGGCTGATATTTTTATCTTTGGATCCCGCAGCTAGTAACCAGCCTGACAGATCGCACTTATGAGTTGCTACGGCTTGGATACTATCCCGGTGTCTGTGATATTCAGGACAATAGACATATTATTCTATAGGATAAGATGAAACATTTTGCAAGAAAGAGTTCTCAAAACAGTAATGTTCACACGCCTGGTAGCGGAGAAAAATGCACGACCAAAGAAAAAGCATTCTGTTCTTTTGTTCTTTTTTTTTCTCCGCAACAATGTAAATTTGTCGTTACAAATTACTTCATCGTATTGAAAGAACACAAACTAACGAAGTTGGTCTTGGAGCTCGCATACATACCTCGAAAGCACGCACAAAGGGTTTCCCTTGCGATAACCGTAAACACGAACGTTGCCGTCCCATCCTCCCGCTACGATAATCCTTTTGTCTTGTCTACAATGTGAGAGATGCGTTTAATATGAGTTTCGGTTGTTATCCAAAAACACATCACAGTATCGACATCAGGATGTGCATTACCTAATTACAATTTCGTTAACACCCGGTGCTGGCATGGGCATAGTTAGTTGCTGTTTCACCGACAAGGCGCCACTATCGCTCTGCTTTAGACTAACCTGTATGAACAACAACAATGAATAATGAAATACGTAGTGAGAAAAAGCGCGTAAGTACAAACGTCCCATAGAGCACTGGATGGCGACAATTAGTCCATTCATCGTTTCGCAATCTTTAGGAATTGAGGTTTAACTGTTCCATCGTAAAATATGAATCATGGCTATTATTAGTTGCACTCCATTGCTGCGGTATTAAACGAAAGCGATCAGACATCCGTCAGCAAGAAGGTGTATCTCACAATCTTGCTTCAAATAATAGAGCACGCTCCATACAACGAGATGATGCATGTTATACAGTAAAGAAACATTGCAACTCAATCCCTTTACCTTCACAAGGCTATTATCAGCCGATCCAGTTATACATCCAGTCGCATCTGGTGCTATGGCCACGGCCATTATCGGCTCAACATGAGATTTTGTGTATGCCACGACACTGCGTTCACCGATATCATGTACAAATAATGATCCATCTTCGTATCTATTTCAAGAGGCAAAGAAATAATGGTTAACAGTACAATGGTTCATGCAAACATTATGAACACATGGTCTACATCACACATCAGTACAGGTGTCTAGTGCACATACATACCCAGCCAGTAGCATTGGGTTGCCAGACGACGGGTTCAAGAACATCTTCACCGACATACACATGCCCCGTTTACCAGCGCTCGTTCCATCACGCATACTGCCACTATTCCCCCCTGTCCCATCGAGCATAGAGAGAATATCCAGATCCCCGCCATCGGCCGGGTTTGACGTATCTGTCGATTTCATCTTATCTGCATCCACAACTCGTTCGTTCTTCGGGCCCGGTATAGTGCAAACCTTTTGCTTCGTGTTAATATCCCATATGTTGACATCGCCTGGTGTTTCAGACGTTGCTGCCACCCACTCATGGCTAGCAAGATAATGCGCGCGGCAGAAATCGATATTTCCGGTCTTTATCCAACCAACAATGGTTGGTTGAGCCCCTTCGTGAATATATGTAACCATCCGAAGTACAATGCATTATTGTAAACGAAAATATAATTCGATTGCATGCATCTACAAGTAGGAGCTAGTATTATCGTCTACAGTAAGAACACAACACGTGGTGTACATGATCGGTCATGTGTACTTTACGCGTGAGGATTGGTATAGTGACTATGAAATACTCCGTTGGTCGCTAAGCATTATTTTGGGTTGCATATACCTTCTAGATCCCAGACCTTCACGGCCTCGTCACGTCCTTGAGTAACCAACCGAACGTTGGGAGCATCAAACCCTGCGATAGATAAAACTCCCAGCTTCGAATGGGCTTGTAGTACACACCGTGGGCGCCGCCTCTGGAGATCCCATATTCGAACCTACACATTTAAAATACGCATATAAGAGAAAATACGATGCAAAGTATATCACAGACAACACGACACAGACATATACACGCAAGCCAAATTCAAAAACCACAGGCAAGACATAATATTTAAGCGCAGATGCAAGGATGGACTCTCGTTCTTCCGAGTCTCAGTCTCTGTGAAACTTTCGACCGCAAACAAAATGTTATAAAAGGGTAATATAAAGTAATCTTGACTACATAATTAGAGTTTATCAACCAGCACAAGCTTAAAACTGCTGATGGGAAATAAATGCACACATTAAAAATCTCATGTATCTAATCATAGGATCGTGTATTCTTGCCTATGCCAACACAAGCACTCGGTCCATTTGTCTGTACAACTTCATATGTCTTTATAAGTTTACCTACGAATTCGAAACCCAAAAACGCAATCCCACAAGCTATATTACACACCTCGCCGCCTCCGTCACCAGATGCAAGCTGTGTAGTACTGTTTAAGGAAGAGAATGCTAAAGAGTTGACTGAAGAGGCATGTCCTCTTAGCAGATACAGGGCATCCGGTGCTCGCCCTAGGGTTGATCGTTCGCTCGTGATTTGTGGCAATTTACTAGTCATATCCTACACAGATATAACGACATTTCCTGTAGTATAGTGCACTTTATTCACATAGAAGAGCTTTTCTAGACCGACCTCCTTTGTGCTTGTTCTAACACACAATACTGAGGTGCATGTGTGAGACTGAAACAACTTACTCTTATTAGATCAGGCACGTTCGTTTATTACTTGCGTGAGTAGACGTTAACATGTCACAGAACTAGTTCGAGTACAATGTAGAATAATGTGAAGGATCAATTAACATACATCCATCAATTGTTATGACCTAGGTGTGATCGCGCATGTTGTATGTGTGTGTGTGTGTGTGTGTGTGTGTGTGCGTGTGTGTGTGTGTGTGTGTGTGTGTGTGTGTGTGTGTGTGTGTGTGTGTGTGTGTGTGTGTGTGGTGATGATTCCACTGTTCCAAGTCTGCACTTCTTTTCCTTTATGGCCTCGATGCACCACAGCTGTGCTCTCTTTCATTCGATTCATTCATATCCGTACCTCGCGTTCGTGTGTGTGTGTGTGTGTGTGTGTGTGTGTATGTGAGTGTGTGTGTGTTCAGTCAAAGATTGAATAAAAAAATACTGAATAAAAATCACCACGCGAAAACATTTCCGCTTTTTGCATACACAGAGAGAGAGCCGTAACTGCACACACATACACATACACACACACACACATACATACATACAAGCACACACACATACATACACACACACACATACTCATACACATACACACATATATACATATACAACCAGACTTTTCAAACATACAGTAAGACGATAGAAACGTGAACGAGTATACTTGCACTTTTTGAGAAGCTGAGAGAGATAGGGCAGCGCCTATACATACATACACACATAACGCGCGCATTATTGTTCACAAGATGGCTGTACGTGGGCGTAGTCGTAGTCGAAAAGACAGCAGTACAAGTCGTAGTAGCAGCCGTAGTCGTAGTCGCAGTCGCCGTCGCCCTCGCAGTCACCGTCGCAGTCGTAGCAGGTCAAATTCGTCGAGATCTTCGCGTTCTGCAAGCTCCCGTAGGTCACGGTCACAGTCTTCATCAAGTCGTTCAAGGTATGTTACTATTGAGCGTTCGTGGAGATATGCCACATACATGTATAAATGTATGTATGACTCCCATGGATATAGGATATTCTCAGTTGTAAGTAGACTAGCTGCATTGAATAGTTACTATGAATGTCGCTTGTTGACTTGGCCATGCTTCAATAGCACTTGAAATAGTTTATGGTGTGCTTCAAACCTTATGACGTATACACTCAGTTTCTAGTCTATGATGAACTTATATTATATAATGTATATATATGTGTGTGTGGGTGGGTGGGTGGGTGGGTGGGTGGGTGTGCTTTTGCTAATCCACAATTCTTGGTGTGTACTCCCTCTTTGCACGGCTGCCATTTGAATATTATGAAAAGAATTCTACTTTAGTTTTCTACATTCATTCGTAGTTTGGATTGTATCAAGATTAGTGGTCAGCTAGTTCTACTTGTACTTGTGGAAAGTCAAGATGTAGGACTGATTTTGTACTGTGGAATCATTGTCATGTATCATACCCGTCTTATTTCTACCCCCCTCCTACGTAGATCATCGTCTAGATCATCTCGTTCAAGCTCTGGCTCGTACTCGTCGTCTCGGTCTCGGTCTCGGTCTCGATCTCGGTCTCGAAGGCGTGCTCGCTCACGCACACGCTCTCCTTCTCCTACCAAGAAAATTGAGGTTTCTAATATTACAACCAACGTTACCAAAGAGCACATGGACGAAATATTTGGATCTTATGGCAAGATTGCAGTGCTAGACTATAGAACTGACCGGAAGACTGGTTTTGTAAGTCCCTTAATAATGTGTATTGTGCTATGAGCTGACCTTTTTGTTCTTCTTAGAAATGCAGTTCTATGGTTTTCGATGTTTCCTTTCAAACCTTGTACAATGACCAATGTTACCATCCGAGATCGCATTTTATATCTGTCTCACAATTGCATTTATATTTTTATATAAATAGTACACTGGAAGTGCGACGATTGAGTATGAAACGGCTGAATCTGCGTCAGAAGCTTTCTTCAATCTAAATGGTGGACAGATCGATGGGCAGTCTGTCGTGCTTAAATTAGTTCTACCGCCCCAACCTCGTCGACGCAGGTATTGAAATTAATGCTCAAAAATTGTTTTTGTCACTTGTATCTCTTTGAAAATTTCGTTTTCGATTTCAAACTGTGTAGGCTCGATCTTCATATATGTGTATAATTATGTCATTCGATTGAAATCTCACAAACAACAGGTCACGTTCTCCATACCGCCGACCTTCCTATGGTGGTGGTGGACGGGGATATAATGGATACAGAGGTCGCGTTGGTGGGTACGGTCGACACAACGCACAAGTGCGTGGATACCAAAATTATCGCGGGCGAGGCTATGGCGGTGGAAATTATCGTAGGCGGTCGAGGTGTGATCTAATATTAAAGCTAATGTAGCGCAGAGAACTTGTTTAAATTATTTGTAACGATGAGGGGACTAGTAGCTACTGTGCCATGCCATTCATTTACTCACTCATCGCTACTATTGCCACAATTTCAAGGTCACGTTCCCCCGTGCGTCGAGGACGGAGATCGCGCTCACGAAGCAGTCGCAGCAGTAGTCGCAGTCGTAGCCGCAGCAGAGGAAGAGGAAGAGGACGAAGATCGTATTCTTCAAGATCCAGATCCAGGTCCACGTCTGTATCCAGGTCCAGGTCCAGGTCCAGGTCCAGTTTCAATGAAAAAAATTCAAAGAGAAGTGTAAGTAGAAGCCGTAGTCGGTCACGCAATGTTGATATGGAAGCCGACAAATAGTAATACTAACGTAAATGTGAAAATATGTGAATGTCATTAGAGAGTGCAGAACTGAGAAATATTACAAGTTTGCTTTCCACAAACGGGCTGTACTTCTCATGCAAGAGAACACTATTGGATGTAAATATGACCGATGCTTCAGATGTGCAACCAATCTGCCTGACCTGCTAGTATTTAAATTCAGTAGAAGCGTTTTGTATCCATATACGAAAGAAAAGGACTACTATGTGAAGAGGCAACTTTAGGTGTACACCGCCTCCCCGTTTTACGATGCCCTCTAGTGCTACACACGAACAGAAGAATATATACATAAGTATAGAAATGAGAGTTCCATCCACCAGTGGACACACTTTCTCTAGGAGGTGACAACTGCATCTGTTATTCACATGAAATATTTCTTATAATCCTGCGTAATACCTCTGTCATCGATGCTCTACTATCTTGAAATTCTATAAACTTCTTGTACCACTGAGCTTAGCCAATGCGAGATGTATTCGGTTCTTCCTAATTTTATCGTGTGCATTAGATAATATTCACGTGTATGTGGGAAGTCAAAGGTTATACCATGATTCAGAAAGTCTTACTAGACTTTGTATATCTATATTATTGGGAAATAATAGTATATGTATTGTCCTGAACTTCAATTATAATTAAGACAAGCAAACACAACAACTTATCATACAATGCGTGTACCCACTTAAACAAATCCTGTAACCTAGCCAATGCACTCGCTCACTCTCAAAAGGAAATGTTCATAGCCATACATAACATACGGCTAAAGGTCTCTCGGATAGGGGTATTACGGATCTTCGTGTAATGAAATATTGGGAGTGAGTGAAACAAAGGACAAACATACCTCGACGGCATCGTTGCAAACTTGTGAGCGTGTGTGTGTGTGTGTTATTTAGTGCTTTTAAATGAGAGGACCTGATGTGTGCATCGTCTCACACATGCACAGTTGTGAAGCACACAGTAGTCTTACTTACACATGCACAGGTTGTGAAGCGTAAAGTAGTCTTGCGTATATACATCATCGTAAGCACACATCCTCGGCTTGTTGTTATCCATCATCAAATTCTCTTTAACTATTGTAGTTGCGCAGAATAACTAACGTTACCGTCGTTAGAACCAGCAACACACAAACAAACACAGTCATTTTATTATTCACGTTTGTAGACTAGACGTCGCCGTGCTTCGTGATGGAGTACTATGAGTTGGTCTCAAGTACTCCCCAGGTGTGGCCGCAAATTGTCATGGGTGCAGAAAACTTGAGGATAGAGGAAGACCAATGCGTTAGTGTTTGCCAGGCAATGATTGTGGAGGCACTGAGACAAACCGTATGTATTTCAGTATGCCATGAAAGTAACTTAACATTCAAACTAACGTTGGTGATACTGAAAATTCAACGTATTTTTGTCATGTTAAGAAACCACGAAATGCATCACTTTTTGAATTTCAATCAGTCGTTGATGGATGTATATGTCGTATGCATGGGTTGACATTATCGACTGACTCATCTGTGGATCAATTAAAAAATTCCATACGTTCTTTGGTTTGCGTGTATACCTTACTCTGCCCCTTTTCTTTCTTTCTTAGAAACGCTCTTTAATCGTGTCTGGAAGCGGGGCTTGTGTCGATCGAATATTACAGGCAACGTCGGAGTTAGATTCATTAGGTACTAATACTAGTTGTAGAACTTTGTCCCTCTGACTTCTCCTGGCACGCTCTAATTATCTCATTACTTTATACTACCGTGGCATTACCACGATAAGGCATCACACGTCACTGAGCATTGTTCTTAAATATGCTCAACCTTTGTATTTAAGACTTTCTACTATACTGTTGAGTAACATGGCACTATGTTTGTGACATCAGGAATTATTAGCGTGGAGAAAGTAACCAAACACACATCTGAGGTTGTCGAAACTTATAAACCGAAAATGGAAGGGCTAGCAAAGTATGGTATTTCGCATTTCTGTTCGTAGTAATACTACTGAAGAACATAAAGAGTGTGTCCTGTACTTAATCAAAGAGTTAGTCTATTGCACACACTGCTGCAAGAGAAAAGTACGCTTCAGAAGTTAGCGTGCCAAAAGTTTTGTGACTGTGAATGTTTATTTGTTGCGGTTTGGTGCTTTGTAGATTGTGGTACAGGTGCATGCAAATGATGGCCGTGTTGATACACTTCGCACTGTCATGTATGTTACTTTGTGATATGCCAATGTTATACATATTTCACTTCATTTGTTTGGAGGGTCGTTTCAACCCCTTTATATTCATGTGATATGTGCAGATTACAGGTAACCCTACACCGCCCTACTATAGTCGTTAGCGTAAAACTCGTGGTAGCTCAACAAAGAGGTGAACGGCACTCTGGAAAACCGAGAAGTCGACACAAAAACAACGATACACTACGGGCTTCGAATACAACTACCGCACAGCCACCGTCCGATTCCCAACAACTTCGGGTACCGAAAAAGCCTGGGAAGCCGCAGAGGACAAAGCGCAATCAAACAGAATACGATGAGACATGTGTTTCACAAACGTTGGTGAAACCAAAACAACAACCATCTCATGCCAACAAAGTCAAACAACATAACATAGAGGAAACACATTCACCAAAGCCACCCTCAAACTCCAAACTCCGGGGACAGACCAAATATAAAAGTCTGAAGCCTGTTACAGCAACAGATAGCAAAGAAGTTCTGAAACCCTTGAATGGCCCAACCACGAACGATAACGGAGGGAGAGACAAGACCTCTAGCAATGTTAGTAAATCGCACAAACCAAAGAAAAGTCGGAATAGGCCTCCCAATCCTACCCCAGTTGCGATTAATAGTTAAGATTTTGGAGGTTGTGTACCTGCCTGACCTTCTCGGATAGGTATCTACAATCCGCAGGGCTTTATACAGTTGTAGTATTTACTATTATGACAGACAAGATAATGCATCTTGCTCTCATATTTATAAATCATCTAGCAAGAACTCTATTTTCATTATTTATTCGAGTCCAGTAGTGTTAGGAGTTGAAGTCGTTTACTTTGACACCACAGCAATGGCAAAATCGCTGTGCTATATTGGGAATCATGCCCTCACCACACATGTGGCAGAATGTTTGCCGAGTGGCTTGCGGCTTCTTCATGGTAGTCGTACTTTCTTCCGTGGTGGGTTCCAGTTGTGTCTACACAGGGAATGATTTACGAAGGGCAAAAAATATTTGACACACTAGCAGCTTGAGTCACTACTATGATTTTCGGTGATTATAATTATACAACGTTTCTTATGTCAGACTCATGATATGCATAATGTAAACAAACGATGAAGGCGTACCTCATCCTTTACGACGGAAGAAGTGCTTGACGGGCATGTTAGAGGTGTCGGAGGAGAGTTGGACGGGGGAGGATTGACAACAGGGCTGGTAGACTCACCATTCGCCTTTGCGTGTATCTTTAAACAGGGCGCATTTTGGCCTATTGCAGCATTTGTTAATGGTCATATCGTTACGATTACAGTCAGCAGTAAAGAGAGCACGAGGAAAGGGGGTACAGACTCACGTGACACATAAAACTGCAACATACTCTGAAGTAACCTGAAAGTATCAATCAAGTCGATCATCTCGATTTCTCCGTTCTGTATACAAGAAAAAAACAGGCGTTCATTCACAGACATAAATCTGTGGTGGACAATTCCGTTCTTTCGTACGAACCTTTTCCAGTCATGAAACAACATAAGAATTGAAAATTGGGATGAAGTATATACCTGATACCTGTACACACAGTATTAATTTATAATTGTCTGCAGGAAATCACTTGCACTGACAATCAACAAATGCAAAATTTCGTAGGTGACAAAATAGGAGAATCGTACGAATTGAGTAATCCTTCGTATTTCTCACACAGTGGTAAGAATAACGTACGTCGTATATGATATTCACTAAAAATGGCATAATAGTACGACTTCTCTCACCTCTATCGCCATCCCCCGCGCAGTTCTATTTTCCTTGTCAAAAATGAAACAATCAGCATTGCGCTGAAGAAGCGATAATGCCATCTCTCGGTGGCCCTGTGATTAAATACAGAATACATAAACTTGGCGAAGCAATAATTCCCGCAACTATAATAAATTCGGTGTGCTTGATTTCGCGCAGAACAGAATTGTACTTTGAACCGGATACAATGGGACAAATAAAGACTAGACAATATGTCAAATGTTGGTTCCGACACAGTAGACTACATGCACAACACTATGGTACGCTACTATCGATGATAAATTTACATATATTGCTGCCTTGGAGCTATACAGATATCTACAATCCGTTTTACTATGAAGACATGTTGACAACTCATTCAGTTGCCCAAACGGTTATACCTAGTGAACCTCTGGAACCAAGAAGCTAAGAAGTATAACAGTAACAAAAAACTGAGCCTTTTTAAAAATTCATAGGTAACTATTACCTTTGATGCAGCGTAATGTAACAATGTGAATCCCCATGCGTCCGTGGTATTTATATCGAATCCAGTCTCTACAAACCGAACTACTTTGTTAATATCGTTAACCATAACCGCCTCAACTATGTCTCTAGGGATACTGTCTCCCGCTGTTTTAGAAACTTTGTGTTCTACCATCATGTCCTTCACCTTCATGTACTCTATAAATTCGATATTGCTGGTGGGACGTATCAAGTACCTTGTTTGAATACGTACATTAAATGGATATCCACATATGTTGACAAAAATGTGAAAACTATTAAGACCGAACGATCTTAAACTATTGTGCCCGACCAATAATGAACTTTGTACACACAACGTATATGTGCTATATGTACTTTGCGCAATGAAACTCTCGTATTTAACAATGTATTATACCAATATATATATATATACGTATTTCCTTTTTACACGTAACGTATGTAGGTCCTATATCTCCTTGCGCAATGAACCTCTTTATCGTGAACAATGTATTATACATATTTTCAAGTATAATATATTATATACATACATGTGCATTAGGAAGTTCGGTACGTCGCGTAGAAAGGCGGGTTAAATTGTGTACACGTGAATGCATACAAACACACACACACTCACTCACTCACTCACACTCACTTACTCACACTCACACTCACACTCACACTCACACTTACACTTACACTCACTTGCTCACTCGCATTATCCACGCTTCGTTTTTCATAGATTGTTCACACAAGTGTGACTCTACTTGAAACACCTACTACAATCGACGTTTCAGAGTGACGAGTTACATTGCACGCTAGTTCATAAATAGATGTGAACGTTACCGAAGCACACCAATACGAATATATACACAGAAGTATATTATATATATATATTATATATATATCTGAAATGAGTGTACGTAATAAGTCACGAAAAGGTGATGATGAACCTACACGCAAGAATATAAAGCTTCCAAAATCATTGTTAGAGGGCGTAGAGAATGTGAACGCCGACAGGGCAACCGGAAGCACGCACGGCCTGGCGGCTGCCAAGAAGAAGAACATGGTATGATCTCGTGGTTATATATATATATATGTTTGTGTGTGTACGAATGGATGGGTGGGTAAAGGAGGGAAATAAGAGAGCGTGTTCTCCTCTCTCTGTGAACATGTTTTCATATGTATGTCGTTTATAGTTAGGGTTGAGGGTGCGCTTGAATAAGTACGGTGATAGGGTTATGCTGTTGGGTGTCAGTCTGTAGGTGTGTACCGGGGTTCGTCAAATGTCGATGTCGGTGTCACGTGCATGCTCGGTATTCATTGATAAGAACAGATTGGTGGTAGTAGCAGAAAGCCGTCCGTACCTGTACATTGTACGTGTATTATATTGGTTACATTTCGAGTTCGCAGATGCACCTAGGTGTGTACGTAGATAACCGCAAGCGCGTGGTCTAATGATGAAAGTTTGCGGACTAGAATTATATATGTAGTTAAATATTAACAATGTACATTGTACGTGTATTATATTGGTTACATTTCGAGTTCGCAGATGCACCTAGGTGTGTACGTAGATAACCGCAAGCGCGTGGTCTAATGATGAAAGTTTGCGGACTAGAATTATATATGTAGTTAAATATTAACAAGGGTTCAATGTTTGTAACAATAAAGGAATTGATGTTCTGTGGTGCATTCTACAATTGTGTCTTAGTTCGTTTTCCCGTTATGCCACTCATACAGCCTACAGTAGCCTCACGCAAGGCTTTACGTAAATCGTTAAAATCAACCAAAAAGGAGAATGCCCGCTTGCATCACATCCGTAACAAAACAGCTCATGGTCAAAAGGTCATGAGAACTGCCATTCTGGTTGCCCAGGAGAAAGAACGTGAAAAGGTACAATATATCTGTATGTATACAGCTCATATTCCGGGTGTGTTTAGCCCCAGATTGTTGATAAAGCCGTAGTGTCAAGTCCTATCTATTGAAGAAAATATATTGTTGCGGTTAGTGTATAACAATGGTTTGAATATGTTTTCTTACGAAGGGATATGCAAGCACAACATACTTACTACCCAAGATCAGGTAGTATTGACTGTTATTGTAGTGCTCTGTTTCATACTCTGTTGCTAATGTGTCATTCGTAGCTTGAGAAGGAATTTGAGAAAGAAAAGAAAGAACAAAAAAAGCTCCGCGCTGCAGTTGAAGTGGGTGCTGATGCCGGTGCTGTGAAAAAAAGAGAGCGTCGTGTCATGTGGGACTTGCCCGAAGATAAGATCAAGGCTAAGAAGGCAAAGATAAATCAAAAGTATGTACTATAGTAGATACACGCTTGTTTCTATAACTACACCTGTGTAGTGTAGCTGCAGTTTAACCCATCACCCATTTGCACGAAAATGTGGGTTGTGTATTTCTCTCTATGTACATACACATGTTCGTGTTTGACCACTGCACTTGGACCTTTATGAAGATTGCTTGCGATGCATAAATGATTATTTTCGTAGTAACATGGTGAGTAGTTTATCAATTCTCAAGTCTGATGAGCATATTTGTTGGGAGTGTAGGCCAGCGACGGTATCAATCGAGGAATCCGACGATGAAGATGAGAAAATGATGAAAGCTATGGCAAAGAACCTGGGATTTACCCACGGCCACGAACTGCCAAAAGATTTTGCAGCGGACGGCTTGGACTGTACGTAAAAAAAGCTGTGTCGATTATGTGTACTTGCTTTTCCCCGTGTTTGTCTCTTTTTTGTGTTTCGATGCACAAGTTACGATTATGATGTACTTTCTAACTTGGAAGTGTTGCATAAAACTTAAATGCCACACCTGAGAGCGCTTATGCATAATGTTGATTCACTCAAAGGATTTCCTGATGTGGTGAACCAGCAAGCTAATATAAGCATGTTGTGTGCATCGCACGAATAACGATGTTCTTTTTAAGTCTATAATTAGTTATTGATGATTTAACGATGTTGATTGAAATGTGCACCATATTATTTCAAGTCTGTTAATTCTGTGTGTCGTGTAATCTTTTTTTCTCGCATTTTTGATAGGGATTATGAATGGGGGAGGGTCAGATGATGAAGGTGGTGAGAGCGAGGACTTCGATGATGAGAACAAACAGAGCGAAGACAGACGTGGAGATCAAGACTATGACAACGCACAGGGTAAGGAGGGAGCGGATTATATTGAGAGTGAGGATGGGGATCAGGATGAAGACGAAGAGGTGCCAGTGCACGGTGTGTGCGAGTTAAAAGAATTTGAATACATCCATTTACTGCATGTATTTTGAGAATACGAGAACTAAATGAGCAGGATATAGATAGGGGTGTTGTTACATTTTGGTGTTATCTATATGGGCGGGCGTATTGCGAATAGACGAATTGCGAATATGAAATTTGAAAGACATGTGATTATGTGTGTGATTGTAAGAATAACTTGTTTGTCAGTGTTTTACGTGGATGTACATGAGAGTTTGTAAGACAGAAAACAATGTCCTCTTAATGTATCTCATGATATGTTTGTTATACAATTTTGCTGATTCTAACAAGATTTTTTTGTATCATTTTTCAGCCGAACGACAAAGTGTCAATGTCAAAAAAAACGATCCCAATGCGAATTTCTTTCAGATGCTCAGTGATCAAAAACTTGTTTCTCTAACCGGTGATGGTGTTAAGGTAAAGAAAGGGAAGAAGAAGAATGGCCAAGGCACACACGATCCTGACTCTGAGGTACATCCGACGTTGCAACACGAGGCAGCTATCGAACATGTTGATATATGCGTCACATCACTGTCTCTGACATAGTCATACATACACCGCAAGGCACCACGCTACATTTGGTCGTGATCGTGTTTATTAAGCCACTTTATTATATTGGTACACGAAACTTACTTTTGCTTGTGTACGTATATGTATTGTTCAGGATGAAGACGACCGAATGATTCGAGAGATGGAGAAAAAGTTAGGACTCCGTAGTGAAAAAAATTCGAAACTTCCTACCAAGTTCAAGGAGGAGGGTCTGGCTTGGTTGATGTACGGATCGGACAATGAAGACGATTTCATAGACAGTATACATGGTGAAGAGAGTGCCTCTAGTCAGGGTATGTACCAACAGTCATACTTGATGATGTGTATATATCGTACTTGAATGATCGATCGTGAGTCGCAATCCTTTCAATACGCCGATTGCAGCCTGTGTTTTCATCTTTCGTCTAGTTTTCATGTCCTCAATCTTCTCTGAATTTGGTAGCTGTCATGTACATGGCCTGTGTACCTGTCTACGCATACTTAATATATTGATATTGTTTGCTATTAGACGAGGGAGAAGAAATTGGCGATGGCCAATCCGATGATGAAGAAAATGAAGAGGGAACGCGATCTGACGAAAGTGCATTAGAAAATGAAAATGGGGTAGAAAGTGCAAGTGAAGTTGAAGAAGGCGATAGCGATGAAGCAGGCACTGATGACAATGCGGATGATGATGTCGCGGTATCCGCAAATGCAGGTGAGTGGGTCAGTAAGCGACCGGAAACTTGTTGGTGGGCGTGCAATAGATCCCCAGTGTCCTCTGCTAGCCCTCCTTTTGTTAATATTATATTTGCGTATACTCTAATCAAACTTCTACAAGCACACAACTGCGAGTATTGTCTTTTCCTTTCATAAGTACATCTCACCAACGATAACACGTAGACAATATGGTACTCATACTTCATAATGGACAATTTAGGGCCTGAGAAGTCAAAGTATATCCCACCACATCTGCGTAAGAAAACACAGAACGCAAGTCTAGCTCTGGTACAACGCCAAGTGAAAGGTATGATACCACTGCACTTGCTCGACCTATCGTGTAGTGACTGTGTCATTCTCCCCTGGATGGGTTTGTTTTGTTTGTGGGTATGTTTTATTTCACTTCTTCGACTATGAGTATGTATAATACATAGATCAGCCACTAGTAAACCCAATGCTCAGTTAACCCCGTTCATGTGTACATATATATGTATACATTGATGGGTTCAAACAAGTACACGCGTGCTACCAGCCGTAGACACCTGTCGCTATACCTTTTGTGTATAACTAAAAGTTAACCTGTCATGAGCTCTTTTTCATAATATGTTTACATTGCATGTTTTGCTTTTGTTTGTAATGTCAGGTCAACTCAATCGACTCAATGACACCACCTTCACAACTATTGTAAACGCAATGGAAAAATTATACTCGGTATCTGCCCGAAGGTATATTTGTGATACATGCATACCTACAATGATTGTTTGTACCTGCGGTAGAACCGTTTGTGTGCAAACAAACATGTAGTGTGATTTCTCTCTCTTTATTTGCATGTAGTTTGTTGTGTCACTTCATTCAAATCGTAAAGCAGCATTGATACTACAAGAAAAATGTGTGTATCTGATAAAAAATGTGTATATCAGGATAAAAAATATTTATGACGATCTCTGATGAAGCCATACCATATTTCCCTTTTTTACTTGTTTACCGCAGGGACATGCATGACACTATTACAGAACAAATTATTGATGCCTTAACGACTGAGGGACGACACGTTGACCGGCTGTTGGTCACTTATGGCGCATTTGTGACCGCTATACATGGTATAGTAAAACAGTAGCTTCAATATATGTGAGAAGTTGATATATACATTTGTGTACACTGTTTTGTATGCAGTTTCTATGTACTGTCTCCAATGTCGTTTCTATTCTCAGTATTCAATAGCACATGTTGCTGTCTTATGTACGACATTTGCTTCTCTTTTGTTCAGGGGTTGTTGGCATTGAGTTTGGAGCGTGTTTCATCGCCGCGCTTGTAGAGAAGTTTGAGACATGCTACAGCAAACGTGACAACGCCAAAGACAATCAGCCAATGACAAAAGAACCCTCCAATTTGATATCCATACTCGCTTACTTGTATCTTTTTAAGGTATGTGAGCCAAACTCTCAATGTACAAATGTAAGAACTCCAAAACTGCAAGAGGTTCGCTAATTGTATATCACGTGTTAATGCTATGATACGTGATTTTTAAAGGGCAACCACACACAAACGTCATATATTTATATAGGTTATCTCGCACCGTTTAGTATTTGACTACTTGTCAATTTTCGTTGCGACCTTTACTGAATTCGACATTGAGTTGGTACTGTTGGTTCTGAAGATAGTTGGCCGCAATCTCCGTGAAGATGACCCTGCACTGCTAAAGGAGCTTATTCTGTCTGTACATGAGAAAGCTAGGGTCACGGACACAGCTGACAAGACCGAGAATAAGGGTGCACGTGTACGTTTCATGATAGAAATGATTAATGACCTAAAAAATAATAGGATGCGTAGCTCAACGAATGACGAAAACGCTCATCTCATAACCACACTCAAAGCAAGTGTACGAGCCGTTAATAAGACGAGGTACGTGTATGCACTGCATATGAGGGTGTGTTTATGTGTACATCGCAGTCAAAGAACAAAATGGTCTTGGAGTCTCCTAACATGGGTATCTGACGTGCAGACAAGTCTATTCATTTGTATCTCGGTATTTGTCGCCATTGAAGTATTCCCTATTTGCTGCATTAAATTTTTTTTATAATTTGTTACTTTTGACGGATTATGCATGTACAGAGATAACGACAACGGAGGTCTTAATACACTTACAGTTGGTCGGGATGATCTCCTCAATGCACATGAAAAAGGCCGATGGTGGCTGGTAGGAAGTGCGTGGACTGGACGAGGTATGTCATTTTCTACCGCTAGGTCTGTGCATGTGAAAGAATATTGCTCGTGATGCCGCGCTCGAGAACACCATAATTGTATTCACGAATGTATTTCTCATTCTTACGTTGACTTCGCGTCCCTTTCTAACTTTTTCGATCAATTTGAGTGAATTTAACTAATTTCTATTGCACGCGCATAACTACCAGGAGATGTGCCATCCAGTGGCAACTCTGTTCTAGATATTAACGATACTACAAGCAACCCAGCGGCTTTGGAGACCCGTAAACTATTGGCTGTCGCCCGTGCACAACGCATGAATACTGATGTGCGTCGAGCAGTTTTTTGTGTAGTCATGGGTAGTGTGGACTACCTCGACGCTTTCCAAAAGCTACTCAAATTGAACTTAAAGGACAAACAGGTATGGCACAATCCTCTCCTGTCACTTATGTACCAGTTTTGCTAAATGTGCCAACCATCTTGCTGGCATCTATTTGGCCTCGCACAATCTTTTCAGCATTGGTAGTTTGTATATATATGAGGTGAGGATTTCTCTACAAAGATCTTTTCCCATTCAATTTTGTTTGTCTTCGTCATACATGTGGTACTATGCCTTTACTACGGTTCAGGAGCGCGAAATTGTCCGAGTGATTGTGGACTGCTGTATGCAGGAGAAGATCTTCAACCCTTACTACGCGCATCTCTCGGCCAAGTTCTGCCACTTCAACTATAACTTCAAGTTTACCTTCCAGTACACATTCTGGGATCGTTTCAAAGACATGGAGAACTTAACCCCAAGGTGAGTTAAATACTCTTATATGCAGAACATATACAGTGTGTATGTATACTTCAGCACACGTACTACTCAAATAACAAAAGCGTTGACTTCTTCCCTTGGAAGGTACAACAGTAACCGAGGTACACAAAGTCTTCGTCTGCACTGGGCATGTTTTGGTGGTGCAAATCCACAGCTACTGTACATATCTGTACTCCATGTCCACGGTCTCACAACTAACACTTGCTTGCCCTTTCTATTGACAATTGCACAACTCGTACATAGGGCCATGTTAAACCTCTCGAGATTGCTAGTTCATTTGTTTACGGATCATTCTCTCTCGTTAGCGATCCTTAAGGTTGTCACTTTCACAAATCTAGACATATATTCAGTGAACTTTTTCCGAATGGTTTTTACAAAGTTGTTACTGGATAACGACGAGGCCACTGGTAAGTGCGTGCGCGTTACTGAATGCCATGGAAATGTAATAAGCACGAAGTAGTTGAATACACGAATCTTGAGATCTGGTACGAAACCACGTACCGTACTTACTGAACTATTTACATAATCACGTATTGTGTGTACAGTACGAGCTATATTCAAACGACTGACCACGGTTCAAGGTATTGAACACCTGAAGGAAGGGATCAACGTGTTCCTATCACACTTTGTATCGAAGGTATGAGCGATATTTCCTGGATATCTTTGCTGCTCTTACCAATGCAGAATTTCTTTACACGTGCTAATTTTTTAAAATATATCTAACATTTTAACCCTTATCAAATTTTAATCACTTCCACAAAAGACTACAAAAGATGTAGAAAAACGAGCGTTGCTGAAGAAACGTATCGGCTTAGTTAAGACAACGATGCGTGAGACGTCCATAAATATGATGTAAATGTAAAGTCGACATTCTAGCACTGCAGGTGGCTGCGCAGATAGATGAATAATTATATTCTAATGCTCTCGAAGTCATTCAGTTTTGTAAATAAATAAATTTTAATACAAAATGCTGCGCATGACATTACTATGACGTCCTTTCGTAAAAACAAGTAATGTACTAAATTTCAACTCACAATAGCATATAGGATTTTCCGTTGTATCAAATCAAATCGCCTACAGCTTCGTTGACATAATAGGTAAAAGTGAATCTTAGTCTCTGGTATCACATTGCACGAATTCGCATATTGGGATGCTTCGGCGAATGGAAGAATCTATGAAGTTATGGCAACATTAACTTGAAATGTTCTTACATGGTATGAACTAGGATGCTTCAACCAAAGGACAATCGTAGACATGGTTGCAGCAGACGCAGACTGAATCATGCAGTTTACAAATTGAAGTTGTATGACACCCACCTATTTGCATTCTATTGCCCAATTAGTCATCGTCTGATTCACATACAGTGCCCACACCGTCAAGAACAATATACAAAACGGATACATGTTCTACCGGATATTGTAAAACTGCATTATCCCTTTACCCTCAACTCGTGTATAATAAAATTTTTACTGAGTCAGTCCGTCCCATCATATCGCTAAATGGATCCAAGCGTTCACTAGTTATCTTATATTAAGGGTGCCTCGAACAATGTAAGGGCATATACAACATGCATGTGATCAACTATCGAGACTACTAAATCCGCAAAGAATTATCCCAAATTAGAATACCAATGTTTTCTTGGAAGCATTTGCTCGACAAGCTTCCTCTTGTTGCATGTACTAACTTCAACCAAAAAGTAAAAAACCTCCCAAACAGAAGGGCTTTGGAATTAATTGTTCATACACCAACAATACTTGACGAACTAAGTGTGTAGTGGAAAATGTAGTTTTATTAGCAATGACTACACCAATACCTTGTGTGGAAAACAATTATGAAGCGAGAAAGGATAAGGCAATTGCTTCTACAAGAATCAATAACACTGACGTTACAATTACGAGTAAGAGTCTTTCTCAGCCAGTACCTTCTCTCCACGACTAATCTTTATCCATAAACTTCACTCAAGTGTTCGTGTAACTGTTAAATAACACTATTGGTATATTATATAGTAAAAGGCAATCCATGAATTGTTCATATGCGATTCGCAAATGATATTCAAGTACAAGAATGTTGCAAGGAGTACATTGGCAGATACTGTAAGGCTATATAGCATTAATCAGACAGCTTGACCGGTACTTGCTTTTATCTGCACCAACGCGGTAAACGCTACACAGGGGTAATTAACCTGTGCCGTCCATTAGTCGGTACGTTTCCTTTAACCCTCACATGTAATAAATGCACCAATAAGTTCAACATCTATACCTACAAAATCGCTAACTACAGGAGTTGATTCTAGCGTATTATGATCAAAAAACATATTACGTAAAATAACTTTGAACAGATCCATACGCCCATGGACTACAAAGAATTGGCTTTTCGAGATTACCTTTATACACCAGGTAGCGAAGATTGATTTAATTCTCCACAAGCTTTTTTTTACATGCCATTAATCTAAAAAATTAGACTCTGGAAGGGTACAACATCTGTACATGCAGGAAAGGAAACAAGGGGGAAATAATAAGCATCCAAAGAACGATGGTAGAAATGAATGACCTTTTTGGATGGAGACAGGAAACTCATATATAAACACATTCAAAAATACCACATACCACGCGGCACGAGGCAGCCATGGTCTGAGGGGGAAGGGGGTTGGTGAACTTGGCACGAACGGCACCAATGTTTCCGTGGGAGCGAGTGACCTTGCCCCAGATAACACGGTAGCGGGTATCCTGACCAGTGCTGCGGTTCTTGACGGAGCGCTTAGCCTTGTAAACGTAGGCGATCTTCTTACCAAGGTAGAATTCGGTTCCCTCCTTAGTAGCAACACCTGCAGCATACACAAGTCCAGTAATGTTAGCAAAGATCCCCAATTAAACTGTAAAACTCATTTTAAGTGTCTGGAAACGAATACGCTCGGAAATAAGAAATAAAAAACGACCATACCCTCAATCTTGATTAGAGAAGTGTGGGTCTTCTGGATGCGCTGACCACGCTTGAAGCCCATAATCTTCGCCTTGGCGTATAATCTGATGCAGAAACGAAATGTAGTTGAGGGTTACGAAGTTTGTATAGATGGTAATAGTTACTGGTTCTTCACTTGATAAATCATTGCCCTGGGTCAATTTAAACAAAGGAATTCTATACTACGCGAGCAAGAGTAACAAACGACGCGTCTCGTAATTAAAACAACACAATCTATTCTAATGTATCCACCGACGACTATGTGAATGCCAACCACCATGCACTGTACAAAAAAGAGACCATCGAACTTCTATACGCGCCATAATAATGACACATTGCAGTAGGAAGAGAGTAGCGGCATGACTCGCAAGTGTGACACACTACTATAATCAATGGCTGGTGCGGAGAAGTTAACTATGATTACTTGTCTGATGGGGACTAGTGACGATGCAGCGCTACTATTTCTAGGTGAAGAGAGTGTATGAAGTTATGAAAGAATGAAGGAATGACTGACTGACTGACTATACCTGCAAGGTTCCGGCATGATTCACACAAAGATACGTCAGGCAAATGAAGCTCTATGTATCTGGAAGAGGTGAGAAAGAACCTTGTGTCGTATATTTCGTCACGTTTTACACACAGTAGAACGAGCGGAACGATAGTTCACCAAAAAAAAAAATATTTCAAAAGTCAAGCGAAAGCAAACGGAACGAACAATTAGGTCTCGTGGGTGAGTGAGGTGGGGAATGATGGCGTGTATGTGTGTGTGTGTTTTGTGTGTGTGAGTGATGCGATGAGGGTGAGGTGAGTGAGGTGGGTGGGGGTAGGTGACTAGTAATGGGTACCGTACCGTACCGTACCGTACCGTAGTACCTCACCCATACATACCTCATACCTCATCTCATACCTCACCCACCCACATGCGCATGTGTGTTTATCTCCCAGTCACCCGCAGCCCACACTTTCCAACCCACCCACTCACTGACTGACTGAGTGTCAGTCAGAGCCCACTCACAAATATAAATTTCCTACCCTTTCTTAATACTAGACAATTAAGCAAACCTACCGGTTTGGTCCCGTAATCATTATTTTCCCTCTCTCAATATGTCCCGTAATTTCCTTCCTTGACTCATTTACGTAATATCACAAATTCGGATTATATTTACGTTTACTGGACATCGCTTCCCTTTTTTGGTCTCAATGTGTCCATCTGTCCGTCTGTCTGTCTGTCTTTCTGTCCGTCTCTCCTGGTGGTCTGGTTGTATTTGTATGGGCCGAGTACGGGTCGGGATTTGTTTTGGTCACACTGTGTGCGTGTGTGTATGTGTGTGTATATGTAAAGGTGTGTGGGCGTGTGGGTGGGTGGGTAGGTGTGTTGTGTTGTGAGGACGCACCAGTGCGGGCGCCACAGTCAGTCAGTAGTCAGTCAGTCAGTCAGTCGGTCGGTCGGTCGGTCGGTCGCTGTTTTCGGTATTCCGAAATCACACACATACACACACACATACACACACAGGAATATTGAATGAACTATCTTAGCTTGCACGACCTTCAACTGCTTTAGTTAGCCTAGTAGAATCTATATATCGTCCATCAGGTTAGTTAGTTCATCTTCCTTCCCCGCTAACATCTCATGTGCTTGCGTGTGCCTACTCTCACGTAGGCTTGCTTTCGTATGAATCTGTTGCACTCATACGCTTTGTTGAAGCATTTTAACGTACTCAATGGACTACTTATTTACAGACGTGTTTCTTTGATTAAATATATATATACGACACTCCTCACCAGTGTTTAACCAATCTTCCAGTCGGAATATACACGTACCTATATCATCAGCTATTCCAATATGTGTCGGTATGTTTAACATATTTTGTTGACTCAATCTCACTTCTCTCTTTAATTTGTAGTTACTCATTATGGCTTCCGCTGCAAAGATTGGTCGTCAGTTCGACTTTAGTGCGATCGGAAAGAGGGTATGTATACAAAATATGTCATTTACAGTCTTTATATCGTCAACACTGACACTCAAGTTTATATTTTGGACAAGCATCCTATAAATTTGAACTGGATGGATGAATGGATGTGCCTTGTTTATCGTGTTGATAATGAATAGCGATATTGGGGTTTCACAGGTGGGTAGTGAACTTCGAGGCGACGTCTCGCGTTTGGCTGCAACGCATGCTTCTCTTAAAGATAGCTTGACCAAGATTGCAGAGCAACCTGCCAAGATTGATTGGGCTTTCTACAAGAGCCACATCACGTAAGTTATGAAGAAATTTACCGTACTGTATGTATATCGTTCATTGATGATGTATTTAAGTGATAGGAAGTTGACTTAAATGCGGGGTTTCCATTTTACGTGCAGTACCCCTGGACTGGTTGCCAGTGCAGAGAAGGCGTACAGCGCGATTCAATACCCGAAGCCTGTGGATACCAAGTCGGGACCTCTTTCTTCTCGCCGTGCTGATATGGTTTGTATCTCGTAGCACTTGACTTTCTTTCCTTTAATCTTTGTTTATTAGTAATACCTCGTCGCACATTTTATAACATCCGATGTGCTACGATTTTTCCTTGAACAGGCTAAGCAAGCTGAGGCTGCTGCTGTAGATGCTGAGGCCCGTCTGAAAGAACTTGGTATGTTGTGTGTTTTCTCCATGTGTGTGTATTTTTCAAGGTGTATTCATACGTTGCCCAAAACTTTGCTGTATTTGTTGTTTCGCACTCACTCCTGGTTATTATTCTCAACAGAGAAACAACTAGCTGCCCTGAAGGCCGAGAAGGATGTCGCCACTGTGACTATTGACGAAGCTTTGGCTGCTAACCCTGAGTTTGCACGAGAAGTTCAGCAAAACATCAAGAGTGGAAAGTGGGTCCCTTAGACGGTGAAGGATTAGAATCTTGAGATACGGAATGGTTTATAAATTTAAATTCTACCTCCACATGGACAATACGTCGTGTAGTCATCTACTTTTAACGGACGATCCATTCATTACACTTGTGTTTCCCATACCAATTCCAGACTATTGCGCGGTTCTGTTGTCGACGTTGTTAAAGGCGTGTGTATTACGAATATTAGTGCGATGCGTGTATTGTAATATTACATTGTTTTGTTCGTATATGTCAACACTTGTTACGACTCTACTGATCGCTATTATTGTAGAAATATTTATGTTCGGTCGCCCTACTCTTCAGTGTAGTTGGCTCCTGTCTAATTGTAAATCTACATCTAGGATGTAAAATTTATAGCGAGGTGAGTGTTTGAATCGTAGCAGTGTTCATCATTCTATTTCTACGTGAAGAATGCCTGCTTAGAAAGTGATGCGAAAGCTGCATGTTCGATTCAATAGTCACGTGTCAGTTTGCTGTAAATTTCTAATAGTGGTGAATAGGAACAATTCAAGGTGCAAGACTTCAATGTTTTTGGTACAGATTCTAGTTCTGGAAGCAGTTTGCATTAGGAAAAAGGTGGATAGCTTTTCTCTTGTCACCCACCTATCGAGCATCTGCACCGCAAGGCATTTCATTTCATCTTGCCAAATCTAGCATGGTCCGACTTCAAACCTAATAACAACCATGTTTGCTACTTGATCATCTTTGCACTTGTAATAGTAATAACAAGATACCGTCCTTCATCTTGTCACGTTTGAAGAGTCACTACTTCCTTAATACAAGATCACGTCTATTGTCGTAATCCCGAGTGAACGTTTGTTGTGGTTGGCGCTTTGTAAACTTGCGGGACGTGCGGAAGCTTCTGTTTCTCTACTGCAGGGGATATTGCCTTCGCATTGATTTATGCAATTTCAGCTAAACTTCTAATATTTTAAATACACCAAAGAGCGTCACTTTACAGCTATTGTCAAGATTATCTGAAAATTTGAGTACAGCGAGCCCACAAAATCGACCATCTAACTTGTCTGTCAATAGGTTATCTGCAGCTAAGAATGGTTTTTGTGGCTTTTACAAGAAACTATCACTTTACCAAACGCTCGACGTCTGCGTGTGACCCTTCTGAACGACTTTATTGAGTATGGCTTACTTGAAACAGTATTTAAGAGGGTTTGAAGATCATTTGGTAAAGTCCCAAGATTCAATTCATGACGTCTCGTCGGTTCATTAGTTTGCAGTTATATTTGAACAAGATGAAACAAATTGGGACTTGTGCGAAAGTAAACATGACCACCAAAATATGATGTTCAGGCGAATTTCAGCTGAAATATCCCTGGCACAAAATATGGCGCTCTATTCTATATATAACCGACTAAATAGTACATTGCTACGTTCCATGAGCTTAATAAATTCTTCACCATTGTTCTAAATGAACAACCCTTCCTTAGTACTAGTAAGTCGATGCCTGCATGTTGCAGTAGTTTGTCCTAAATAACTGTCGATTGATGGCCGTCGGGCTGTCGGTATGAATTGTTTCAACGTTTCAACATTTGCTCACGGTGTTTTGTTATTGTTGTACTTATTGTTGTTGCTATAATCTTGTTATGTTGTTGATATGTTGTTATGTTAGTAATGTCGTTATTGCTGTTATTATGTTATTGTTATTGCTGCTGTCGTGTTATTATGTTTTAAAAATAGATAGCGATCAGCTAGCTGTCAAGAACTGGCCGATAAGGGAGTTAGTCAGTCAGTCGGTCAGTCGGTCGGTCGGTCGGTCGGGTCGGTCGGTCGATCAGTCAGTCAATCAGTCGGTCTCATGTGGTCATCACAACAAACAAACAGTAAACAAACACTCAATTCATGTTATGGTATGTAATGTGTGTACATACAAACAGCGGGAACATGAACGAATTCATGTACAAACAACCGGGAACGAACTATTAGACAGGATGGGAGCGGATTTCGATGTTAATAAGGTGCACAGAGTGTCTCCTGTTTGTATATTGGTATATAGCTTGGTGTAGTCACCAGTCCTCGCTAATAGATACGCAAGCGCCCCATCACTCGAAGACTCAAGTTTAGAAACGGTTATACGTGCGTATATAGAAAAGACCATCATCGCAAGGCAGCGCCTAACGCTCATATGGCCACGTCCACGATAATATCAATACTAAAATGAATCTCTTATACTTCATCGCACATACTGATCTCCCATCCAGTCCACAAAAGTTTTTGCGGGAAAATGCTTAAATGTATTGTCAAAGAACCATAGTCTGTTCGTTTTCCCTGGAACATCATTTTCCCACAAAATTTTTGTGGACAGATGTGACGTGCGACTATATATGCACTTGTGTACATGCAAACTATGCAACATGTCCAGAGAGGTACTATAACATGAATGCCTAATCTTTGCATTCATATCCCTATTAGTTTTTTTTTAAAGCATTATCAAGATATATTGTATATATAGTAACATGAATCGAAGTGTTAATTTTTGTTTTATCCTATAAATATGTGTTGTTTCTCCATTATCCAAACTTGTGTACTGTAGTCTATCGAAGAGTGGGAAAAGATTCCCACGGACGAATCAAGGCCAGCACAAGTCGACACTAAACAGTACATTGCTGCGTTCCATGAGCTTTGTAAATTCTTCACCATATGCGGTTCGGTATGTGTTCATCGAAAATGAATGGTGGTGTGTCATTATGTGTATACACGTTTGACTGCGCCATCAGATGTATACAGAATGTCAGCGCAGACATACACGGGTGAAATAATTTTCCTAACTTTGAATCTGTATTTCGTAAAGGGGTTCTCGTTTGTTACCTCAGATGTTTCTAAAAAGCTGGATTTGTTGGAGTCTCTTCGAGTCAAAAGAGATGCGCCTAATGGGAACCATACACTACAGGTATTTAATGCACATGACTTAGCACGCAAATAAAAGCGACAAGGAGGGACCCTCACCCATCATTCGCTTTTGTGTATCCTTCGTTTCTTTACGCATAGTTATAATGACAGTGCAATGATATTTTCTTCATGATGATTGAAATGAAGTTTGTTGAAAATCTGCACGAAAAGTGCTTCTAATTCGTCATGCATTGCCACAGGGTATGATGCAATGGGAACAAGAAAACGATATGTTCAAGAAAGATGTAAAGTACAACGGGGCACGAAGTTTACTACGGCTCAACCGAGCATCTCGTAAGTACCATGCCTTAATTTCAATCTTCCCATACTTGTATATGAAGTATGGTTTTAAATTTTTACTATCAAGCCGAATGGTATAACGTGACCCTCTTTGATATCTTGCCGCAGTTGTTGTATATCCTCTCTAGCCACTAGAGACAAACATTTTGTGTCCATAGCTCTTTCTTTATATCTAACAATCTACAGTGTGTACTGCATATGATCTAAAACTCTTATTACCACTACGTGTAGAATTCATTATGCTCTTAATTAAGAACATATTGGACAAAGAAAAGGATTCTATGTCTACGATTGCCTACGATGCTTATTCGCAGACTATTATGCGCTTCCACACTTGGATGATTAAGAAGGCCGTGGGCGTGGCTGTGTATGCCATACCTTCTCGAGCACATCTTCTTAAGGGGATGAAGATGAGTGAAGACGAAGGTATTGCACGTAGATAAATATATCTGAATGTTACGGTGAAAAACAAAGTTTACATGCATGTTCGTGTGTACACGGCATTGTTTTTTCCTATGGTTTGATAGTATTAGCAGGTAGTGTATAGAAAACGAATGATTAATTTGGCTAAATTGTGCTGGTGCGATGCAAGGATATATTTGATTATTATGGTTCGTTTGTAATTTATTTTTCGTGTATGTTTGTTATGATCATCCCTGATGATATAGATACGTAGCAGAACACTATTTATGTCTGTCACGGTTTCATTGTCAAACTATGCTCCGTTCTTTGATCGTTAGTCGAGTGTTCCGCCATTTTGCTTTCAACTGAGATTTAATTGCTTTCATTTGAATGAACCTTCTGAACTCTCAAATCCAAATCCACATTTGGCTGTTACCCTAATATGTTTTTCCTCGCTCTCAACTATTTTGAACTGTTTATGATAATTGCAACTCTAATCTGACAGCTCGTGCTGCTCTCCCTCGTCTCGTCGTGGCAATAGATGTAGTCTTCAGCGCCCTGGACAAGCATTATACGGATCACGACTTACAGATGCTACCATGATAGGGTCATACATATGAAAACATGATGTAGAAACGTACCGAGAACAGCTTGAATCTATACTGCATTTCTTTACTTTTGTTCGCTACTTAGACTGTAGAGTATATATGACAACACAGCGGTATACACTAGCAGATGGATAAGTGATCTAAAATTTACTTGTAATGGCGACTTCGATACCAGAGTAATGCGCAATTCTGGAGTCTGGTTATTGTTCCTAAACACTTGCTGTAGAAACCAGCACCTTTTTTTTCCAGAACACCAATTAATGTTTTGGGTATGGAAAATCGATAATATTCTCTATTAAATAGTATTTTAAGCTATGCACGTCATTTAGCCTTGGACAATGCTTTTATTAAAGGATATCAAATGAACAAGTTATAAACGATGATTAACCTACCACCACGTAGAAGGCGGAATAATTTATTTATAATAAAAGTTGCACTAATCCCTCACGTCTCTCGTATTTCTTGGAGGAAGAGCCTTGTGTTTGAGAATTGCATTCATTGTCGTCTATCAACATCAAAAGTTACGTGCATATCATGAGCAGGGTGTGAAAGTAGCAAAGCGTTTACCAATCGCGCATCAAAGTAGTTAACGATCGCGGACCACAAGTAGCGAAAACATTGTATGTATCACTTTGGAAGAAGACATGCATACAGGTTTATTATTTTATGGATGAGGACAGTATACACTGTGTATTGGATATGAATGACCTTGTGATCGTTTAGAGAGCGATTTGAGTGAATCCTAGAGCAAAAGCCTCTCAAGCCCAAAAGGAAGAGGTATTTTGGGGCGACTATTAAAGGCCCTCACAGCTACTAGTGACCAATGTAAAACTTGTACGACCAAGGCAATGGTCACTTGGCATTATAAGGTAGGCCAGCCATATCACGCTTAATGCATGAAGACTGAACACAAGTAATACTAGTAAGCCTTTCAGCGTAGTTTGGTTAGCTGTAGGTGTACTTCTGCGCCAGTATATATAGAGCTGTTTATGTATTCATGGTAATTCTCCTTCCTTTCTCGCACCAGTTCTAGTTAGTATTTCCATTGCCAGTCAGAATTTCTCGTATCTTGAGTGTTCTGAAGTACACTCTCGCATGTGGTCATATGTGAACTTGTATCACGCACAAAACCATTGATGCCGATGATACCACCTTCACTAGCCCGAAAACAGAAGTGTTCCTAGTCATCGCCAGATGTGTGGTTCTGTTCATTCCTTTCTGCAATCGTATTATATATGCCCAATGCTTCTTCCGCATTTCATAGATGTAAGTTTCCATCGGCAGTGGGTCCTGGCTTTAAGCACTTTTTACATTTTTCATTGAATTATTTGCAAGGTGTTCTGTTCCGGTCCTTGTTGTCCGTGGCACTGCCGATGTCTATCGGCATAGTGCCCCGCTTCTTCCTCTTTATTGGCAGCTCGCTTTACCTGCTCACAAGTAATCCATTGTCTCAAAGCCATGTTTGAGTTCACGTCCGTTTTTAGATGAGTAAATTGCTTGCAAAGTGCCTTCTGTCTTACCAGACGCTTCCTTGTATCAGTTATTTCGTGGCCTTGCTGTTGTGATTGGAAAAGCATCATGCCCAAGCGAGCCATTTATTTGGTTGGATACATTTTGTTTGCATTTAGTCCGGTCACGTCCAAACGTATTGTGATGTTAGCCTCGGCTTGACGATTCATCGCATTGACAGTGTTGGCCAGTGCGGTAGAAAGGTTTCAGGTATTGCGAACATGGCAAAGAAGATTTCTCCAATGCTATTATGTATTGATTATGATGGAGTAAATTACATCTCGGCCGTGCTCATCATCCGTGCGCGAACACATGCTGTTCCCTCAGCTTAACCTCAATCTTCAGTATCCAGTTTGAATATCCTGGTGCATCTTTTAGCTTGGGTGTTATGTACTTCATTTTGTCTTTTTACTTGATACTTCCAGTGCACGTATTTTGGTTGGTTTCTGTCCTCTACTGTGCCAGCCAGTAATTCTTATTAGTAGATACTCTATTGTCGGTCCGACGTCTTGGGTCCTTCTGTTGGTCTTCTGTTTTCGTGAATTTTAAGATGTTTATTCTTTTTACTTTTCAGATCAAAACTTATTCAAGTTGGACATCAGTGTATTTCTGTAGAATAGATTAGATGATTGTCTAGCTACATAATTTGATATTCAATCTATCTATGCACCTTTATCATGTGGAATACAATGGAGTTAATATAATCAACCATGTGTAATGCACCTCCATCATGTGGAATACATTGGAGTTAATATAATCAGCCATGTGTAAGATGCATGCATGCATGTACCCAAGCCAATATTTTATGACGCATAGGTATCAATCAGTGATAAGAAGGTGACGGTTCACCTACGCGGCAATTTCTGCTACTCAGAAAATGGATATATACTGCTTTCTTGAATGATACACGATATGTTTGTACTGATATTTCGACTGGGTTAAGCATAAAAGACTGGCAGCCACTCAGACATGAAGCTTGCTGATGTGTGTTCATAAAGCCCCTAACGAGGCAGTTTTTCATTTTACTGTTGTAGACTTCTAAGAAAAATACGTTGTTTCCAAGCAAGTATATATCAGAGTTTTTTATTACTCCTGTTATTGAGTATTGAATTGAGATGAAGGTGTTAAGAAGATCGATCGTTCGATCCAACATGAATTTATTCTATATGTAGAAGCGATTATAAAAGGATGATGGAACGTTCAGTAAGTGTTGTATGAATCTAGCTAGTATGAAAAATAAAGGAATAAAATTCAATTTCTAAATGATTTTCTTTGCGGGTATCTACTCTACATTCGTCTCATGTTTACCTACCTTATCGTAAATTTAATACGTATATGTGAAGTTTTACATGTTGGGTCTAATGTGGCTACCTCTTTATACCATCCATCGATCAGAGTGGTGTAGACTAACAAAACTTGACATTCATAACATGATTGAATTGGTCAGTTCTTAATTTGAATTTATTAAACTGAACGATATAGCTTGGGTGTGTCCAAGTTAAAGTTAGTCCCAACTACATACAGCCCAAGAAAGACAGTTCGACCTAGTTGGGTGGGCTCTTACAGTTCCGCTTGTCTACGGTTAGCAAAAAAAAAGATGGGCTTTATAGAACAAAGACGAATGAATTCCTTGTTGGTAACCTGCACCGTGTGCTTACTTGCTTAGTCGCAACTATATGCTCGCGGAAAATAAAATGTTCAAGTAAATTGTTGTGTCAGTGAGTACCCGAACTCATCGACATATGTATGTGGAAAGATACAAGAAAGAGGATATATGTGCAATTCGCGTGTTTATTGCAAGAGCATTTCTCTTTCCTGGCTTCCTCGTCCTTATAAATGAGATTGATAGTCATACCTCGAAAATATCTTTCCGATCGCATTTTATTAGACTTATTGCAATGGGTTGCTGCTATGTTTTTAAGTTTCCAGCAATATGATGTACCTTTCTTTACATACTCCTAGTTGTCATTATCCTTGTTCCTCTTTCTATTATCAGGATGCATCGAGTCTGCTTCAGCCTCTTTATAGTCTGTATTGTCTAAATCTTATATCAGCGCCCCACTGTCGTATACTCAACAAATTTTGAGCCCAAACCCCTAAAAGTACCACCAGCCTATCTTCGCCGTTGCAAACCTTGGAAAGGTGAGTAAAATGTCAAAGGAGCTTAAGTCTTGCACTCCATCCATCTATTGACGAAAAATTAACACAAAAAAATAACATGAAAGCATCGAGACATGCATGATCTGGCCAAGTACAAATCAGGACAGGTACTTTCTGTGCATAATCTTGGACTGAGTGAGTATATACCCTCGCATTATTCTTTCCATCTGAAAAGTACATGGAATAAAGTTCATAAAAATTTGTAATCAAGACTGCTTCTGCCTTCTCGAATAGTACGTTTGAAGAATATGTTCGCACCTATATTCCGAATGGATTTAAAGACCTTCTGGAGAACAAATTGTCATCACAGGACGCTCAGATGATTAGAAATGGTGCTATTTGTGAGATACAGAAAGCACTCACTGTATCGTACGAACCAAGCCGGACTGTGCTTGTTTAAAACCTTTTGTTGCTCCTAACCTTAGAACTCCTTCCTACCTAACCTTAGAACTTTGAGACAAGCGTCAACTTTTCAGGGCTGAAATCTATGTTATTAGGTTAGGAAACTGAGGAAGATTTTAAATCAGATAACCCGGTGATCAGTATAATAATTTGTATTCGTCGTACGCCAGCCATATCATGGTAAATTTTCTCTTCTGACGCCTCATACGATATTTATGGTGTATTTAGTGTAAGTGCATCAACATTCTGCATATTATCATTGTATAGAAACTATTGGAATTATGATGACCCGAGCATGTGCCAAGTTTAGACCTCTAATCGAACTGAGCCAGCGTGCTTATGGGACTCAAAGCTGGTGGCTTGTAAGCCATCATCACATGTGGATAAATCGTACTACGATTTTTACAAATATTGTGCTTGTCGTTGGTTTAAACCTTATGCACTAGTGTCGCTTCAAGTTATGATATGAATGATGGTGTTAATTATTGTCATGGGTTGTTTATGCTGTTTAGTATTGCTGGACGGTAGAATCTGATCAGGGAGGGTACTTGTTTCTATGGGAGGAGGAGAGAGAGCATATTTTGTGCGTATTGATTAGTACTGGAAATGAAGTTGCATAGATTGAACTACAGTAGTTTACCACATTAACTAATCATATACGTAAACAGTCTACTAACGGGTATAATAGGACATGTGATGTTTAGAGTACAAGCTTTAAAATTATCAATATGTCAGTCGGGTTTGTCACCTATTGCTAGCTCGTATGGATACGTCTACTCTGCTCGACAGAGTGAGCATGCAGTTAGTTAGTTCACCAGCCAGGATGTGAATATGCAGTCTGAACTCGAAACTCTGCTTTCGATACTACCAGATTGAGCTCCCATTGTTCGTTCGTTCGAGCCATATCGACTACAGTTCGGTGTGCGAGTTAAGAAATAAATACCCACACATGTTCCTCATCTATTTAAGACTTCACAATAACCACAGACGTTCGTTCGCTCTATTGACCACAAAGGACAAACTAGTGAAAGAGTTGCAACTTACGTTTTCTTCCCGAGCCTCAACATCGGTGTTATACGAGTTGCAATACGACATCAGGTCTTAAGTGGGGCAATAAGGTCGGTTACTGGTAGCGCAACTCTTACGGGTATCTTCCGCCGCTCTACGAGGAAGTACAAATGTTATTGCCGATCGTTTTTTATGACGTCTTTTTGAAGCTGATGTGCAGTTCTTCTTTTCGTTCCAAGTTGTTTTGATATATGACATTAGTATTGGAGTTCCCCTTGAATTTTACCACGA
Organism: Creolimax fragrantissima; assembly: GCA_033442365.1. NCBI lineage: Eukaryota > Ichthyosporea > Ichthyophonida > Creolimax > Creolimax fragrantissima. The sequence continues at coordinate 126,609 of JAWQFL010000027.1, read as the reverse complement.
GATTCATCGGCCATCTCACTTCTTGCAGTTCGCTTTACAGGCGGATCAACAAGACACTACCGCAGATGATAAATACGCATTAATGTTAAACTATCATTCCGTTTTTTGCTGTATCGTGTGTGATATAACATTGTTTAACATTATGATACTACAGTACATGAATAAAACTATAAACCGTATCAAATTGTCCGAAGAGAAGACTTGGGAGGGGAAAACTCTTCTTATTTATGTCGCTTTATTGCGCTGAAGCGACGTGTTATATAACTTTCATCAGGTTTGTCATTTTAGATCATTCCAATTGACTACGCACTTACTTGTTTAATATATGTATGTATTAATTGGTTCAACACTTAATTTGAATGGGTGTCCATGGAGGAAGGAAGCCCTTTGGCAAGAAGTGCAGTCGTTCTTCACCTTTGTCAACATATATATGTGTTGACATTTCGATTTTTGTTATTATATTCAAATATATATGAGTTTTCCGGGGCATTGTCCGTCCACCACAACATTAAGTATCTCCAATGTTTTGAATTCTTGAACAGCGGTCACTGTACGATCCGTACATAAATATCATTGTGTAATATGATTGCTACCATGTCAGTAGTATCTATTCCTAGTAATGCATCGCGCCAATTGGGAGAAAGCGCTGTTTACCAATAGTAGCGCAATAAAATAGAACTCACCAATGCTAATGTTATCTCGAAATCCAAGCATGATGGCGTTGACTTGGGCAAGAAGCGACTGAGCGCACGATTTCAGAATGTTGCTTTTCTGGAATACTTCCTGGAACGTGTTAATGTTACACCAAATTGTGTTTTCTATATCCCCTCCTGTTTACGGTGAGATATGGAAACAGGATCGTTCAGTCATACATACAGTTTTGTGGCGTGATGAAAAAAACACTTTGTTCGTTCACTACGAAGATACAGCAACCTATGGACTACATTCAATGAATACAATGCTGAGCAGCAGTCACACAATTACCTGACCCCACTAACCACTGTGATGTAACAGATTTTGACGTCTTTAATTAAACCTACGATCCTAGTAGATCTTAAGCAGTTCAGAAAATGAACCTATCTCATAAACACATGTATAGTAGATATTCGTAAACGGAATAGAAGTACAAAGACAAATGGAAAATTTCACACATTGCCGTAAAACTTTCTTTTCCTACCAGTTTTTGCCATTCCGAGGTAAACAATCCATCTCCGCTCCCATGATGACGCAGTTTGAACCCAGCTTTGTCCGGAATATTGCTAAATAGGCAATGCTGTAATTACGGTTCGTGTTGTTCTTTGGTGTGGTACTATTTGTTGTTGTATAATGAGGTGAGGGAGGTTAATGAGCGTAATTGCAGGGGTATGTGTTGCTCGTACCTATCAAGTTGATAAAGGCTTCAGCAAACGAACGGCTTGAATCTTAGATCAATTAAATCTCACTTATAAAAACTAAACTCGACAGATGCTTTCTGTGTGGTACACAGCAATTGAATAAGGCAGGTAGGTAGGTACCTGGTATTCTTAACACGAAAGATTTTTATTTTTAGACGTGGAATGTGTCAATAGGAGTGCGACTGTATGTATGTATATATATGATCGCATGTCTTGACACCATATTATGTGAAATATCTCTATTTACGTACACAGCCTGAAATGTCCAGAACATCCATCGTTCTTCACTGATACTGAATATTCAACTCAGCAGGATGTTTGGCTTTCATCTTTTGACGTACGCTGATCTAATCAACAGTCGTAGATTCATTTGTTCTATACTATAGATGAATATAGTGTACGTAGGACGCCATCGCTCCGAGGAGCAAAATACATGCGATTTAGAATGCTGTTCCTTTACTTTTTACGCAACTGATACAACCTGTAGAATAGATTATGTATTAGTTTAGTTTTCGTAGCAATTGAATATATCGCTTTCGTTCCATCCATCATCTATGCAGCTCAAGAAGAACTTTATTCCTTTTACTTTTCAGACGGAGCTTATACAATGCTAGAAGTGTCACTGAAATAAGTCTATGTGCTTGTTCCTTTTTGTTAGTCTTCCGTCATCTTCTTAAGCTGGCTTGTTATTTTTGGTTCAGTTCCTTGAGTAGGTTCGGTATCGTTCCTTCATATAGGCTGACATACCTAGGCCTTACTTGAGTTACTAGTGTTTGTCGTCTGGCATTCCACATGCTTGGAATTTCCATTGATAAGTATTGCTGACCCACTTCTCCAACGTTTGTCGAATTCTCCCCCAAAACATCATAAACCTCTACTTTGATTTCATCTATTTTCATTGTAGTAGTTAGTCCCTTGTAGTTAGTTGGTCAGTATTCAATATCCACCTACATTGTTCCCTTTTTCGCTGCAGCCTCTCGAGCATTGGTAGGCTCTATAGGTTCATGTAGGTACCGACTCCGTACGCTAGTTAGCATATGCTATATCCAGGCGAGTCCCCACTGCTGAAAGCATCAGAGATACGATATTTCCACGATATGTCGAATTTTCCACAATCATACCCTTTTGGTTCGCGTCGAACGTTGTACCAACTCATGAGTATAGTAGTAACCGGTTTGAAAGGCCCAAAATTATATTCAATTTTTCAACATATGGTGGGTGACTGTGTGATAAAGATTACCGTCTTGTCTATTCATTCTTTCCAGCCGAGGGAAAAACAGGGTGTATCAAGCCAGCCAAGCATTTGAATGTCAAATTTTCGTTCTATTTCCTGTCTTGATCAGTTCCTCTCCCATTTTCCGAGACATAAATCCATCATCAACATAGAGCACTAGAAAGCATCCATGGCGTATGAAGAGGCAAGAGTCAGTTATGCTTAGTTGGAATCCAAGTTCAAAGGTTAAGAAATTCCAAAAGATTTAAACCAGCATAGTCTGTTGTGGCCTGTTTCAAGCCATACAGGGAGTATTTTGTGCAGCTCATAAAAAGGACCCACCATTTCAAGCATCGGAGTACCCTGCGATAATAATTTGTTCCCCAGAAAGCCTTAAAATTCCCTCGGAACTTCTGTGCGAACATATTCTTCCAGCGCACCATTCAAAAAGGTAGGTAGCCTAGACATCGAATTATAGAATATCCATTCTCTGAGCGGCAGCAAGACAGGCACGAACTGTTTCTGGAATTGAAAATTCATAGTACTCTCGACCAAATTGTTGTGCTAATCCCTTTGCGACCAAGTGTACTTTGTGGCATACAACGTTTCCATTTTCGTCACGTTTTACACGTGAGAACCAACTTTAAGCCAATCAATCAAGCAAGCACATTGACAGTCACGAAGTGTCCATCCATGCTTGTAATTTCAGTATGCTGAGAAGTTTAGTAAACCCTAACTTCGGGCCTTGCTTCTCTTCATCTGAAGATGTCATATATTTATTCATCATCATATCATGCCTTTCACCCCGTCAACTTTTATCACTTGCATGTGTCGGCGCGTTCACTACGATATGGGCTCTGTTTTGTACTTATATTAACGGCGTTGTGTATCAACATACTGCATATCATCAGATTCATTAGTTGAATACGCACAAGTTTCACCTATGTCCTCGTCAGTGGAGTGAGTGTTCGGTTAGGGTGGTGTTTCATCCTCACGATCCGTTTTATCTTGTTCGTATTTGTCGCGTATATCACGTGTAGTAGAAGTGTTGTATACACGCATGCTACTACTGATTGTACTTGCACTCTGTTTGAGAGGTATGTATATACCTTGTTCTCATCTCTTTCCAAACTTGTCATAGGTCGGACCTATATTTAGAAAAACACAGGTGAACCAGACACATTAGAGTGAGACAAGTCTGGTTAGTCTGATTTGTCACTTGTCTATATCTCGTGAGAGATTCGCCCATCTCGGCGGGGCATGCGGTTTACAAGCTAGGACGAGTAGTATGTAGAGACAACCTCCATCCAAAGCTTTGATTCCAGCTTGAGCTATTATTGCCCGAGCCATATCATACATGTGCTCGTTCGCAAATATCATTGTGTTCTGGTTGGTGTACTAGCAGCTGTGAATGTGCATTTAATACCTCGTTGTGTGCATACATATATCTTTTCACTCGCTGTTGAAAAATTCTCCCCAACGATCACTATCCATTTGATAAGATGTCCGTCCTCCCAACAGTGCAATCTCATTGCCTAAGCAGCAGTAGCATCGCTTTTCTTTCTATGTCTCGAATTTCATCATTATTAGGAGGCAGTATTTGCCTCTCCGAGTGAGAGTATTATTTATACTCGGCCTAAAAAAATTCACAGCTGTCCTGTTGTGTGTTTGGCCTTGCTTCCGTTTTGTTGGTTTTCGTGTCATTTTTCGGTAATTCCTCTGGTCATTTACTTTTGTCCATTGTAGTTGCTTTTTTACACCAAGCGCTATAACCTTCCTAGCTTGCGACGTGTTGTGCCAAGTGACCATTTTCTTGGTCGTAGAAGTTTGTATTGGAGGTCACTAGTAGCTGTGAGGCTACATAGCAGCTTTTCTGCCGTGGCCCCTCAATAGTTCTTTCTTCCGGGCGTGGTGAGGGTATGGGTTTGTTGTGCAAGTTAAAGGTAACAATCCATCCTAATTTGGTTAACCGACGCACGAGAACAGGTTTACTCTCGCGTCTGGTATGTATGTATAAATAGAACTGCCAGAGAAACCTAGTAGTTCTCTTCCTTGTCTGGCTAATTCCAGTATTTCCTAAGAAGCTCTTATGTATCTTTTGTGTTGACAAGTGCACTCTTGGATATAGTCATGTAAACTGGCTCGTGTATCATGCACAAAATCGTTAATGCCGATGATATCATCACGAACTTTAAAACCGAAGGATGTATGACTTCGTTCATCAATCTCTTCTGCAATCGTATTGCGTGTGGCCGGCCAATGCCTCCGCATTTCATATATGTAAGCTTCCTGCGGAACTGAGCTCTCGTGTGTCCCGGCTTTAAGCACTCCATATATTTCATTGACTTATTTACAAGGGTTTCCGCCGGTCTTGCTGTTCTGGGAGCTGTCGACATCAATCTATCCGCATAGAGCACCGCGTCTTCCTTTTCACTGCTGACTTCATCTAATGTAGTTTAAAATACTATCGCAGCTTGTTTGATCACTTCATATGTAAGACGTTGTCCCAAAGCCATGTATGAGTTCAACGCTTGGGAAGTACCTTATATCCATTAAAAATAACTTCAATCGATCCGTTAGGCTGGATATATCTTCGTTTGCATCTATCTAGTCTGGTCTTGTCCAGTCGTCTAGTCAAAGCGTCCATGTTCGCCTCGGTCTGGAGATTCATCGCAATGGCCATGTTAACCAATGCGGTAGATAGGGGTCACTAGCATCGCGAACATGGCAAAGAAGGTTGAGTATTATTGAGGCTATTAATTACAATGGGTGGGGCTACTTACTTATCGGTTGTGCTCATCAGCTGCAGTATACACACGTTGTTCCCTCCCTCAGCTAAGCTTCAATCTTCAGCATCCAGTTTGGGGATACACTGACTCATCTTTCAGCTTGGGTGTTATCTATGTCATTTTGTTTCCTATGATAATACCTCCAACATATTCGTTTGGTTCTGTCTTCTACAATTCTAGTAGTTCTTCTTGTTCGTAGACAGACATTCCGTCTTTTGTCGGTCCGGCTCCGTCAGTAGTGTTTCTGGGTGCGTCCTGTACTTATTTATTAGTCAAAGTAGTATGAACTTTTTCCTGTATGCAGATCCTGTCAATTTTAAGAACATAATTCCTTTACTTTTCAGACTGAACATATACAATATCAAACGTCCTACTTTTATTATACCCGTTTGTAGAGTATAAAATTTTCCTTGGCAGGATACTCACTCAATCCATGCACCTTCATCACCCAGTAATAGTACGCAAATACATAAATATACTCGTACCTCTCATAGTGATAAACAATTGTGTATTCAATAATATGAAACCGCATCAATAATATTTTGGCTTGGTCTCGCTAGTATGAATACCAGCATCTTACGTGTGGGGTCATCATAACTCTAATATATTCATTCCACAGGAAATGTCACATGTCATCTCAGGCTTGGACATATATACATTGCTCTTCATGCAATAAACGCATCACGAAAAGTGGTCGTTACTAATAATATGGTGGTGATTACGAAGGGAAAAAAATATCACCAAAACGGATTGATCGCACTTGAGGAAGATAGACATGATCCAACAAAGCAGGTGGGTGTTTGGCATAGATTTTTTGGATTGGACAGGACAGGACACCCACATACCGTCTCTCCGAACGAAGGTCTGCCGCGTAGGCCGAGTAACTATCTTCTCTATATATATAAAGTCCAAAGCCCACCGTTATTTGGTATGTCTGCACTTGCAAACGCAAACGAGCAACGTCTTTGTCTAATAAGAAAATGAAGGAGCATGCAAATATTCACATTGAATCTGTTTCCTCTACACAGTATATACATACGTCATAGATTTTGGAATGCATGCACTATCACCAAGCAATACTTCTTGGTATTGCGGTCACTAGCTTGTTCCTGCGATAACAAGACCGCCAATCGCAAGGTTATTTTTTGCTCATACGTATATTGTTGGTTGACAAAGATGAAGGCATGTGTGTTTTTATATTTCGTCTTTTTGTGTTCGTTCGGTAGATCGTACGTTGCGCTGATGTGAAGAAATAACCTTGGCATCTCAAGTTCAAGAAATTTTATTTCATCGTTGCTCAACACTTTGACTAATTGTGTTGTGCGTACTTGCAAACCCCACGTAAATTTATATTTATGTCATGTTTCGCATGGTGCGTGTGTGTACGGGATTAGTATATTTATCTCTCACTCTGCATTCCAACTGTGATATTTCATGATCTTTTTCATGAACTATGGAGATTCGCAGCAGTGCAGGTAAATGAATGTAATTGTCTAGATGAAATAAAACTCGATTCCAGGTAAGCCTGCGAGAACAAGATGATCTGCTCTTGCTATGTCTATTTGAAGTATACGAAATACGAATGTCGTGTGATAGATGTCATGTGAATCCCTATGGCTTCATTGTACAAATCATGTACTACTGTGTATTTGGAGGTTAAAGTAAACAAACAATACGAGAACATCATCAACCCCGTCTATATATCTCAACTTTCACACTTTCTTTGCATTTAATTATATGAATCTTTTTCCATATCTATATCTTAAATTCTCACTCCGGGAAAAGGCTTGCTCATATATCCCTTGCGTGATCAACACATGTGTATTGGTTCAATGTCCACTGTATCTGCTTTATCTTTGGTCATTAAAACTATGTATGTATCATTACATTTTTGGCCGATAGTATTGGGTGATTAAATGCAAATTTTCTCTCGGTTCTCTCAACCAATTTAATCTCTAAGACAATGTGTAAAGAAAGACATCATGAGAACTGAAGTATTCATAATATGATATGCGCTTCACAATTTTCATGGATGATTCTCATATATACAAGATATATGCATACACCACCTTTCAACAATCGCAAATTTAATTTACCTTTATAAGTCAGTCATACCCTGTTCCGTACTGATGCTTAATATACGCTACTACGTTCTAGCACTTCACTTTGATCTGTATCATGTATCATATTTCCATCATGAATGCAAAGTTTATCATACTCGTATTGAGATGAACTCTAGATGTGGTTAGCGGTATATTATGTTAGCTGGATCTCTAATTTCCCTTTACCAAAGATGTTATTATAATGTAGTCCGAGTGAATGACTACTTTGCGTTCGGTTGTCTTTTCCAACATTTTCGTACCAGAATGAAAATATAAACAAAAGTCAGTGTCATTGACCAAACTGTGCCAGGAGACGAATGTAAAATGCTTCTTTCTACTAGACAATCACGATTGTTCCAAGAAACAACGCTGCCATACTTACTTGTTTAATGCCTTCTAGATTATGTACAGATTCAGCTGACACGTCTAGTTTATTGGTTCTTTTTACAGGTTCTATGTATTTCTTATTCAAAACTTCAATTAGCATCGATTTTAAATGAGCAAATTCGATAAATGATCTAACAGTCTCCAGCAAATAATGATCTTATATCGATTGTAGTATCCTTTCCAGATTATACTTGTTTTGTCTGTAATGGTAGAATGATCGATCGCACATTTAAACTTTCTATGTTGAGTATCGCATCAAGCTCAACCTATGTAGCAATGATTTCTGGCTTCTTCAGCGTTTCTTATGCGAGGTACCATGATGCTGTACGTAAGATTTAGAAGCAATAGCTATATCTCACCAGACTTGGTTCCGTTCGATGCTATGTGTGGACTTTACCTCAAAACGCGTGTAATCCAGCTTATCGTAGCATGATCGTTAGGGGTTGGATGGATGATCAGTCAGGTTTACAATGGATAGTGTTATGTTGTAACATGCGGAATATCTAGTCAAAAGTTGATACCATGATTGTTTATTTCATTTTCACCTCGAACTATGCCTGTCTTTTTGTATATGCTATCCATGGTATTTATATAGTAACACTAGATTCTGTTATATTTAAAATTATCTCTATCTAAATAGTTCTACCAAGTTGAGTTTTTTAGAATAATGGGAAGAGAATAAAGTAAAAACACAGGCAATTTTAATATTATGTTGTATAATATAATTTTCATTAGGTAGATTTATTAGAAAACTCTTTATTAATATAGAGAAGCAAGACAAAAGAATAATATTTTAGTTGCAATTTTCTATTTGTCCGCCTTGTCACAAAAGACGTTACATTTTTGACTCAAGTATTGGGCTAATCTATCTTAAGGGCTCCTAAAACTCATGTTCTGCGTTAGTGAACGTTCGCTCATATCCATTACATGATCCGCATCTTGATTAGCTATTATACTTTATTGATTAATAACAAAATATTCGGTTAGTTTTCGTAAGTAACGCACATTTTGCCCACTGAATTCAAACTCGAATGTACGTATGTAACAGCTTTTCGGGCGAGAATATTTATGAATTTGTACATTATCCGACAGAACAAAAATCAAACCAACTAACTGTTCTTGTGCAGCGAATGATGCATTCTTAATAAATAAATCGCGTACGTATAGTCTGTTTGCTGTGCTACCACCGACCTGTTCATAAGATTGACGCTGCGGTATGCGGTATGTGGTGTCAATGATGCGACTACCATGCTGCTTACGCGACCACGTATTATTCATGCTTTAATTAGGAACAATGAGGGTTTAGGATTTATAAGCTTATATTAAGATCAGTATACGGGTAATAATAGACTGGCATTGTAAGATGTATTAGTAATCCTGATCATCCATGGTTCCTCAAATAGAATAAAAAATTATAGTGCATATAAGTGGCAGCGTATGTACATGAAACTCTGCATTACAGGCTGTTGTTGTATTTATGCAGATTGGTATTGTTTTGCTGCTATTCGTTCTTTGCAGTGCCCTGACGTTGGTTCATTGCTTTCCTTTAATGTAGTTTCTCGTCTGTTTATCTTAGAATTAGTAGATACTATACAATCGAGACCCTAGGTAGACCTGACATAATCCTATCTCTGTTCTGAATCTATCAGCCCGTAGTGGTAAACGAATATTGATCTGTTTTATATGTATAGACGCTTTGAGATTTCTTGATATGGTATTATATATAGTAAAGTTGTCATGCCAGTGAAGAGCAATAAGAGTATCTTTATACGTACCACACAGAGCTTCTTCGATAACTATATTTAAGTTCGTAAGTACAAGTGGCAACTTTTTTTCATTTATTCTTCATTCTCGAAGTGTATAAGTGATTGTAGCATTTAAAATTGCATGTATTTATGTGTATATCTTTGAACAGTGAGAAAGAATATATTTTCAAACAATTCGTTACGTACGTAGGTTGTGTGGAATTAAGAACGTTTTCTATTGATGGGTTGTCTAAATCAAGGTAAAAGTATTCATTCGGTTGAGTGGAATGCTACTTCCACGGCCGCAAACTAGTCCGTCTTAAGTATCGAGATAAACACACCTACTTCAATCTTATGATCGAGAAATATGGTCGAGAGCTCAAGTAGGTATTGAGATAACCACACCTACTTCAATGTTATGATCAAGAAATATACTTAGGGACGATTAAGTGCACGCATGCATGGGGCGGGCGGAGGAGGACGAGGATTACGAACAGAGCGATATGAAATGATAGCTAAGGACGCATACATACACATACATACAGTATGAGAGAACAGGGCTATATGAAATGATAATTAAGGATATATACATACATACATACATAACTTAAAAAAGTATGAGAGAATGTTTATTTATTTTGGTGCAGCGGTTGCTATGGTTTCCGCTCACTGGAGTTTGAGCGTTTGTTTAAAACTTGCACTACCGACAGAGCGCATGCTTTAGTTACAACATGGCATCAATGCATGTTGTTCTTTAAACAACAGACAAGGTCAGGGCAAGCGCTTTCAAGATGGATCGAAGCAGGTGAGCACAACTCCATGTTCACGAAACAGGTTTCCTACGCTGGATTGTTCTGTATGTGCTCTTCTTTCCACTATCACGTTGAATGCATTCCCAACATAGAGAGATGAGAAGTGTTTTAGGTTCACTAGAATGAGATTTACATGTGATGGATGCTCTCACCAATTACCTATATATCACTTCCGACTACTATTTCGACTTGGGTCGCAAATATGAGGCTCTTAACACAAGGAAAGGACTTAGTAGGATCACCCCCCTGTCTGCGATTGTGCTCAACTGTACGTGTGAGATTATTGCTTCTCGGCATGGCGTTTGTGGCTATATTTTTTTTCGGTATGTAAACACAGATTTAACAAGCAAACTGATTATGGAATACCCAACGATCGTTTCTCTATAATTGAATAATAAAATCCTAGTTCAGTATGGTAGCTTTCTTGTTTCCTATTTGGACTAATCTTCAGTACAAGCAGTACAATCAAGAAAGAATGTTGTTCTATGTGTTCAGGAGTAGCATTCTCTGTGGAGCTTTCATTACTTGTGGAATATCTATCATTCTGTTTCACCATGGTCTTATAGGAAGCAAGACTTTTCATAGTTTCCATAATCTTATCGCTGGGATGGAGGAGACCTACAACGATGTCCGAGTCCCGGATCAAGTTGTTCAGATTGATATACAAGGCAAGTATGGGGATTGTTAACTGAATTGTGGGAATTAATAAAAAATAGTACACGTATTATACTTCAGCCCTGAATCTAACTTGGTGTGGCAAATATATATTGAAGGAGAGACGGTACGTCACGTCGTCAGAGACGAATATGTTTCATACACAGTCGATACTTCTTATGACCGTGGATTTTTCGAAGCAGACTTCTCAGACAATGGATTAGCATACCTCGCTCGCCAACTGGCACCTGCTTTTGTCCGGATTGGCGGGTCAGGCAATGACTGGCTAGTATATCAGGTCAGGTGCTGGTTTTGTTTGTGATTATAAAGCGCGCTTCGAAGTAAGATTTATGCTACGAAAAGTAGACAAAGGATTTCAAAAGCAACGAAGGGTCTCGAGAGCGACCTCGTCCTAGACTTTATGTTGGATTTTGAAACTCTATGATTTCTTGTCTCCGTCCCGTTTGATTAATTACTACATAACTTGGTAAACGTGTCTCCAATTTATCAGATGGGAAGTCGAGCCTACGATTGCAAGCCTACGAAGTTGACAAACAACAAAGGGTTTAAGGGTGAATGCCTAACGGAAGCTAAATGGGACAGCTTGATAAAATTTATTGCTGATGCCCATGGGTTACCAGTCTTTGGTTTAAATATGTTATATCCACGGTTACCATTTGGGAATGATGGTAAGTACGATACACGACAGTAGAACTTTGCAGCTTGAACAAAACTGTAATTATGCATCATCTATCATTATAAATTTACGAAGTACTACAGTATATAATGAAAAGAAAATTACTTTATTTTTTTAGTTCGTCCTTGTTGCCGTCCGCGAGCTTACGACTTGAGACACTATAAATCACAAGCAATTATTGTACATGCAAATTACTATTCCCACATACAGAGCATATACCATACACACCCTGGAACGACACAAACACGAAGGATCTGCTTTCCCACGTCATCAAACAGAATCAGAGCTTATGGGGTGTTGAACTAGGCAATGAACAAAACCGACGCTTGACAGGAGAAGAGACGGGCAAATACTTTCTTCAATTAGAACAGTTGTTGAAAGAAATCTTTCCTCGTGTAGAAGATCGGCCGCGCATCCTTGGTCCTGACCCTCACTCTTTCTTTGTTAGTGAAAAGGGTTGGATAGAAGAGTACGTCGTCTATTGACCTTTTGTTTGATGGTGTGATGGTTCGCACAATAGCCTGTGATGGTTTGCACTATAACCTTTCAATTGTGAAAAACATGAATATGCTAATTTAATCTCACACTTTTCTTATGTGTGGACCCGAGCAATGGAACATGCGTCTTTTCCTGGAACTTAAAGTTTTCTTTGTTCACCGTTTCACTTTTGTACAGCATGGCTGAAGATTTCATGAATGGATTCTTAAACAAGGCAGCGCATCTTTTGACAGCATTTACATACCATGAATATGTAGGGTATGTAAAACGAAAGTGATGTTTTGTGATGAGATGTACAATCGACTTGAAAAAAAGCAGACGGCCAATTCGAGCCTTTAGGAATTGAAATATTTTTGCTCGTAAATTTTAATTATCCGCCGTTGCTGTGTATTTTGTCAGCGTATCTACGGAGCAAACCAATCTAAACCCGGACATCCTCGATCGAGCATGGTTAAACTCTAATCGATTACGTTCAGCCATTCAAGTAAGAATTTCTGTCGTACTTCTGTATTAATACCGCGCGTACTGTCAAATGTCATTTTCTTACTGCTCCTATTGTACTACTTGTCCGGTGCTTTGCGGTTCCGAATACTTTAAAAGTCGTATGGTGGAAAGTACAGCAATCACATAGAAATATGGGCTGGTGAGATTGCCAACCACAACAAAGGTTGGTCATTTGCGTGAACTGTGAATACATACAATAGACTCATATGCACTAACTCGTTTGAAATTTCTACGAATAAACCTGGTGAGTAAGCGTTCATTGTATTCAAATAAACTTTTCTCAGCTAAGTCTGTATTCTTTTCAAAAGTTGTATATCTCTGAAGCTGAAATATGTCTCCGGTTGCCTTTCAACAGGAGGACGAGGATGGGGTAACAACTTTGGCACTTCTTTATGGTAACATATGTTGCAGGCAGTTCATTCTACATAAGAGGAAAATCACAAGTCGCAGTAATTCAGAAATAAAAGCAAACCGGTCAACTTCTCATTTATTTGTCATACTTCCATGTAGGTATGTGGACTCTCTTGGAGCCAAAGCCACTAATTATCATACCGTATATTGCAGGTACGTATGAGTAATTCTACAGTGTGCATCGGTTTTTCCTTGTCTTTGTATCATTTCGTATTTAAGTTCGTGTAGCCTTGAAGCGGGGTTACGGTTCAGGGTTTACAGTTCACATACAATGTGAAGTTTATTGTGACTTAGGTTTGGCAAAAGCAAATTTTCTTTTAATTTATGCTCCCATGTACAGGCAAGACCTATTCGGTGCATCGTATGGGCTGTTAGATGAGAAAACAACACTACCCACACCAAGCTATTGGACGGCGGTTATTACAAAGAGGCTTCTAGGAAGACATGGTACCCTACGTTTCTGAAACGTTTTGTTTACTAGTATTTTAATTTCAGACATGCGAAAGAAATTCATGTACAATATGTGTTACCTTGTAACGTACATGCATATAACAGTTGAATCATAAACCAGCTACTTTGATGTACACCATTAACCATCTCCTTTCCTGGATATTCGTGAAATAGTACTTGCTGTGACATCAGAAGCTAAGAATTTGAGAACATACGCTTTCTGCGCTCGAGGACAAGCGGCCACTGGCGGAGTTACAGTTTTGCTCATAAATATTAGCCCTACGAAATCATTCGGAGTTGCTCCTAATTTATACAACACAGGCTTGCTGAATGCTCAGGTTGACAGGTAGATAGCTAGTATGTTAGCATGCTAATACATACAACAACAGTACAAATTGGTTTGGATACAAGTGCCCAGAAAATTAGAACTTTCTTGAGTTGGACATTTTATCAAATATCACTGTTTAAATGGAAAACAAATAGGCACAATAGAATGTTCAATAGAGTTTCATGCGAGATGGATACTACATGCATTGACGTGAGTAAAGTGCATATAGCAAACACAATGCTGTTACCCATACTGCTTTACTCTTGCCATGCAGATGGGAGTACCATTTGACAGCGAAACAATTAAACAGCACCTCAATTTCACTCAATGGCCAAGTGCTAAAGCTCAACAATGATGGTAAACTTCCTCCAATTGTTGGAAGATATACAGGCCAGAAATCTGTTACCAATTCTCAGAACACCATCTTTCTTGAACCATCTTCATACGCGTTTGTTGTGTATCCGAGAGCGTTTGCTCCTGCATGCAAGGATATCTAGTTAAACTTAATTTGCAAATCAACGTACACAACCAATCTCACGGTATGTAAACGACAATGCAAGTGTTAATAAAGATCATGTACTTGTGAAATTGTATTACTTCTCATTATATCTGTACGGTATGTATAGCATAGAAACAGGGGAGTCAAATGTGCCTAAATTCACGCCCACTCAAGAACACACTGGACAAAGTTTCCATGGTTCATGGACGAATAGTGTTCAAACTTAAGGAAGATCACTCGATCCAGTTATAAGTATAGATTTTTTAGTCATACAAAGCTCAGGGACGTTTTGCATTAAAAGGGGTTTTCCTGTATTGCAAACATGTTTGTGCTTTGCCCATGTTTTAAAACATAGATGTTCTGTTCTCCTTGCGCAAATATGTTTATGTCGTGGCATTCGATGATGGCTCTTCCTTCCACCAGGGCTTCAATTATGATAATATTACACATTAAGGAGTTAGAGAGATGGATATCGTATATAACGGCGCTACTAGATGAGTCAAATTCCTATATTTCATTGTTCTATTTCAAGACAATAATTTAGTGGTGTCATTTGAGGGCTATTTAAGGTTTTATTTACAGATTAGAAATCCTCTATATACACTGTGTCAATTCGGAGCAGAATCCCTATGGCAAACTGTGGGGTCCAGGAAGCACAGTCAGAGATACAGCAAAGTGCAACATAGTGTATGAAAAAAAACCAAGAGCCGGGAGGTAACGCAGATAGAATCATTAGATAGCAATATAACAGAGCAAAAAGAATAATAATTCTATTAAAACTCGAAGCGACGAAAATTCTCCAACATATAATTTAATGAAAACACACGTATTTCTCATTCCAATGTAATCAAGCACATTGGTGGGGGACTTATTTCTGTGAGTAAACACAATTGTACAATGTAAACATGGCATCAGAAAACAGTCGATTCACTCATACAGAAAAATATACCAACGAACTCAAACGTCCACACTTACGGTCTCTTTGAAGTCTCGTCGAGTATTAATTATACGGATGCGGACATCGTCACCTTGTCCCACTTTTAAGGCTTGAAACAACTAGAAGATTGATTACAGAGCAAGGATATGAAAAATTGTGGCTTTATGTTTAGATTATTACAACTAAAAGATTACATGCAAGGAATAGGAGAAATTGTGGCATGCCGTTTGAGGTCCAAGGGTAAAGATATTCTTTGTAGCAACAGAAATTAAACAATCGTGTTATAGCTCGAAGACATGTTGAATTTACACACCTCTTCCTTTGAGCGGAAAATTTGCTCTGTATCGTCGTATACCAGGCTATTGCTCATATTCTACATTTGCACGTAGCAAACGAAAAAACGGTTATAATACCATCAATGCAATGATCAGCGAAGTTTTTCTATGCAATATGGATAATAAATCGAACCGATAAACTAACGCTAGATTACACGGTAAAGATAAAAAATACACAAAAAGTGCATCACTTACGTTTCGGGAGACGAATATCTGCAAAGGCCCAACTTGTGCAAAAATTCCAAGCTGCAATGTAGAGTAAAAAATATTAAAATCCACGTAACGCTCAGCTTTAATTTGGCACAGATTGCAACAAGTTATCATAACGAAGGTATAGATAGCATCAAGGAAAATAATTTATTAAATCTTCTTTGCATCACATACTTTAAATGCATAGCAAACATTAAAACGTATGGCGTGATACTAACGTTATATCCACATTAGTCATAGGACGGGGGCAATTAAAAGCCTGACCAAAAACTGATGCACTTTGCACGAACAGTTTATGAACAGAGGGACAACACATACTACCTTTGTGACCTGCGTTACTTCTGCATCCACTACTTCCCCTTTAAACGGTCGTAGCACAATCGCTCTGTATTTAACATTGAACGTAGCTAGTCCTCTTCCCTCTTGTATCATGCCTTTCCCAACCTATACGACGAAACTGATTGTTAGTGCTCGAAATTTTTGGATCTCAAAAAGATGCAAATTACATCATCCGGGGTTCACAACCCAGGACGGACAAGTACATGAACAGCTTTATCATGTTTGAAATGTTCACATGTATTAAACCTCGATTTGACATATTAACATAAAGATTGCACGCACTCTACTGATCGTCCAAAAGACCAACAATAGACGACACTCAGTTTACGATGCACCCGAAGGAGTAAGTACAATAGAGAAACATGAATAAGTTGCAATGAATCAGACTCGACACGATAGATCTGAAGTCAGAAAAAGCGACCAGAGAGATGGTATGTCGCATGCACATGATGCATGTACTCGTACTTACATTTACGACCTGAGTAACAGCAATAATGTATCCATACTTGCCAGAACATGTGCCCTCTACCTCTTCATGCAATAAAAGTTTTATAGTTTTGTGTAGTTTCGGCCCAAAGTACTGGGGGTGAACGACTAGCTCATGTTCAAGGTCAATCTGTATTGCACCGTTACAGTATCAAGACAATGTGTAAAGCACTCCGACAAGCAATTTTCAGCAGAACATGCTTTAACTCAAACACATAATATCATGAAAGGGAAAATATCACATTGCTTACACAGTGGCGATCACTAACTACACCATAGCTGTCTAGATAGGCCTGGCACAGCGCTGGCTCCAGATAATCACATACATCTATTTGTATACATACTGACTGTGATATGTATATATATGCAGCATCAATTTTTACAACCGAAGCAACTATTATAGTATTCCAAACTGCAATAATGGAGCGTAACTACAAACTTGACAAGAACAGAAAGCACATTTCATGGGCAGGACAAACGTCCTTTGAAGAATGTAGACACGTCATGTAACAGTAGAGAATCTAACGAATAAACCTAGTTAGATAAAGACAAGAAGCTTCTAATCAACTCTACCAACATTCACGTCAACATGAATATATTTTGCACTACGATTCATGTAAATGCGATGAATATGCTTCAAGTTGAATGCGCCATCGGGTTACTAATGGATTACATGTTACACAACACTACATACGTGGAAAAACATTGTCTAGGTATCAATAAACCGAACGCAGGCAGTAGGCAGAACTGAGCGCGCTCGATCCATGTATGTGTACGTTGATTCTCTATCGATCTATCTATCCTCTTCCTGTGCGGAGAAAGAGAAGTGGGGTGGGTGGACTTCTACACGAGAAATGTAGGATGTAGTTTCCCGAGGGGGGTGGGGAGTGAGCGTTTGTGTGAGTATGTATGTGTATGTATGTATGTGTGTATGTGTGTATGTGTGTATGTGTGTATGTGTGCATGTGTGTGTGTGTGTGTGTGTGTGTGTGTGTGTATGAGTGTGTGTGTGCCGCCTACACACCCTCGCCGGTGTGTTATATAAGCGCTCGACCGGCCCGGCCCTCCCACCCGCCGCCCCGCACAGCCCGGCCGCACAGTACGGCTTGAGGCGCTAATCATAAGTACTGCACACATACACACACACACACACAGACACACACGCACACACACACACACACACATAAATATACACACACGAGTGAATGAGTAAGTGTTCAATACGTATCAGAAGGTACATAGACCAATTCATCTATCATAGGTGAACGACGTAGGCAACCTCTCCGGTGGGTAGCGCTATCATGGGTCTTGTCAACCAGACTGTCGCTTAATACAACTTGAGACATCACTCGCCGGTCACGAATTACCATTATGTTTCTTCCGGTTGGTAAACGGACAAAATCAAGGACCAACTTGCAACACAAGTTTGTGCTGAAGGCACCTACAGGGCCCGTTCCAAATGTAGTAAAAAATCACATATTACTGCGGCGACAGCTCGAACGCAGGGCTGTCATTTCACCATCACCACCGCCTGCACTCCCGGAGCCCAAAGAGGTCACGATCATACAGGAGAAAATAAGTACGCAAATATTTCAACAACGGCATACAAACAACATAGTCTAGCCTATATATATATACTATTCACCCACGAGCATGATCGCGGCGTAGTCACCGTGGGTCTGTCTGCACTTTTGTTGCAGTGAACACAATTGCACGTTGCATGACGTTGGACGTTCGTTTGTTTACCTTGCGGTACCGAAGGGTTTATTAGTTGTACAGATAGAATTATGTTTCTGAATGTGTCTTTGAGCGCGTGTCGATATTTCTGTGTTTGTTGAAGTGTATATTGTTGTTCCTCTGTCGATAGCTTTTGTCGAGGAGCCGGACACTATACTATCCTCCGATAACAGCGATGGGCGTTGGGGAAAAAATGTCTGTGCATGCGTTGCGCACTGAACAGAATGGATTCTAATTTATATGTCTTTGCGCTGTCTACAAACTATTCCCATTAAGTTTTTCTCTTCTACTACTTGTAGAGAAAGTAACTACGAGGATCAAAGACTGCGTTGGACTGCAAAGAGATCACCAATCGCGCGCTCAGGAGATAGAAAAACTAAACGCCGAGCTGGCAGATTTGACAGAAAGAGTATGTTTCAAGTGATTTATGTCTAGCGCGTTATGTTGTATCGCTGCGCGCGGCAGGTTAGTCAACGAGCTCATGTTTGTTTGTAGCGTGTCATTCATGGTGTGTCATTAATGCAGGCATATACCGCAAAGTACAACTAAAGCAATACATACTCACCACTAGTTTGTAAGGTTTAGGAGTTCTGTTTGTAAAGGGTAAACGTTTACATTGGAGCAGCTCTTCCTGTTTATTCAGCAATGCGTGTGTTGTTTATCTACAAATGATTTTTTATTTCGTTTGTCTTACTAGAAAACGGAGTTGTTCTTTCTGCTCAAGAAAGTTTTACAGTACGATGATGAAAGAAAACACAAACTGCAAGAGTACGAACGTAGGAAGGAAATGGAGATGGAACGATGGCAAAGAGAGGTCATGGAAGCTTTAGAAGCGGAGGAGATCAAAGCTTTACCCCAACAGCTCCAACAACCGCAACTGGGCTCGCAACGGTTATTGGAGGAGCAAAAACAAGATGTGGCCACATACCAGCCAACCACGAATATCAAGGACACTACAGAGTCAGTGAATATTACGAACGAACATAAGAATATGGGGGCGGAGGATGTCCTTATGGAAAGCACAATGTACTCATCGGTGGTACCAAAACCTACACGTGCACTCAACCAGTCACATGGACCTTTGTCTACCCCTGCGACTGCTATCGTAACATCTGCACCTTCACCAGTCAAAATGGAGATTGAGACGAACGTCAACGCACCGGTCACTTTGGGGACCGCAACTGGTACGGGAATTGGAGGCCCACCTCAGGATTCTTCGATGGAAAAGACAGAACCGAAACATAAGCTCAGTTTCGCACAATATCTTCGCCAACGAAAAATGGAGTCAACAAACGTTGCACTTACAGATAATGCCCCACCCCAGGAAAAACAACCTGCTACTGTGAGTGTAACATTGCCTTCATTAGCATCCAAAGTGTCTTCAACAGGCACTTCATCTTCCAAAGACAGTTTACTGTCAAGCCCAAGGCCCAGTAAGACGAATACGGTTGACGCAGACACAATGGGTATGGATATTCGTAATGATACAGAAACAAGCGCCACCGCAAGTGTAGGTGCAGACACAAGCACATGTATAGCTACAGAGACAAGCACAGACAGTACGAGCGTAAGCACAAAAACTCACCCAATCACTAACTCGAGTTTGACAGCAACGGTGAAAGCCGAAGTTGTAGCGTCGTCCTCAGTCAAGTCTTCTGTTCAGCAAAAAATGGATACGAACTTTCCAGAAGTAAAATCCGAAATGGATATTCAAGCAGATCAAATCGACACACCTACATCTCAAGCACAGGATGTGGCTACTGTGAGCGCTGGTGTTACAGATTCCGAAGTGCAAACTGATACATCCTCTACGCGCACAGATTCTAATAGCACTACTGCGGAAACAAAAACTCTCAACATGACGTCTAAACCAACGACGAGTGACAGTGGCTCTCCTGTTGTACAAAAGACCGATGTCGAGAATACACACATATCTCCTCCACCTCCAGCATCCAAAACAGTCCAACCTACTGGACTAACATCTGCAACCCCATCCGAAACCACTCACATCATACCCACATCCACTACTCCTTCAAATGCAGCAAATTCATCGGCAAGTACAACATCAAATTCTGCATCAAATGCTCTCACTACAAATTCAACTCCGCGTACACAATCTGCAGACTCGGAAAACAAAGTACGATTAGGAACGGAAAGGTCTCCTGGTGTAAAGACAGGACGCCACACAGAAAACAGATGGACTGCAGGCACAGATGGTCCACGAGGGATTGAGGGCGAAGGGCGTCTGGACGGTGTACGTTTGCCTGGGCCGTTAAGGAAGCGTATTGTTGGCCTTGACCGACGAATGTCTGTTGGGCCAGATCGGTCCCCTATTGGATACGACGTAGGCAATAGGTATGGAGGAGAAGAGGACTACAGAATCGGTTGGGCGGACGGAGGGGATAGAGACAGAGATAGAGATAGGGATATCAGAGACCGTGATAGAGAGAACAGAGAAAGAGAGAGAGATAGAGACCGGGACCGCGACAGAGATCATGACAGAGAAAGGCCCTACGATGGTCCGGGTTCTGGCGTAAGATCTTACCGAGGGAGTGCATCACCGTCTACAATTCAGTCCGTCTCATCGATGATGGCGAACAAAACCCAGAACTACAAAAACGCTTTAGGTCCTCTCCTGGGCTCCAATCCGCCTCTTCATCCTCACGGCCAACATCACATCGGCGGCGGCTTTAATGGTAATGGTCCATCCGTTTCCGCCGTTTCGTCTGGAGCTGCGTTTCCTTTAAGTAATATTCCTGGTAATAATAGTAATATCGGAAGTAATAATATTTCGAGGAGGAGTAGCGGTGGAATGGGTGAGGGTGGAGGCTCAGTTGGAGGCCAGCCATCAAATTCTACACCTCATAGTCGAGCTACTACTCCGCGGTCGGGTGTGCGCTCGAGAGGATTTTCACGCCAATCGTCGCCAGCTAATATTCCAGACCGAATTGGAAGTAGCGATATAGGCTTGTCTAGCTATCCAGGAAATAGTCTTCCGCTTTCGCGCAGAAAGTCTAGAGATCCAAGTCGAGACAGTCGAGACAGAGATAGACGTCCTGGTGTGGTGGCTATGGGCCGTGATCGGGAGGTAAGTAATTACATTCGTTTGTAAGCATCAAATCTATTTTATTGGTGTCGTGTGCTTGCCAATGTTGTGTCTTCACCGGATATGCTCTTCGTATTTATCTTCTTTGTAAGTAAAATCACTCTTTGCCCTTATCGAAAATCGAAAGTACTCATCGTTTTGTGTCTTTTGTCTGCCATTGGCTTTTATTTTCGTAGGGATCATTCTATGACCGAGACTGGGGTGACCGGGACCGAGACCGTGAGCGAGATCGGGATCGTGAGCGAGACCGTGAGCGAGACCACCGTGATCGTGACCGTGATCGTGACCGTGTTCGTGACCGAGACCGAGACCGAGACCGTGAGCGAGACCGTGACCGCGACCGGGATAGAGTCCGAGGATACCGTGGGAGTGGCGGATCGGGTAACGGCGGAAGCGATTACCGTGATCGTGTGGATAGAGACTCGCGATTGTCGAGAGGCGGATTGGACGACGGAATGTCTATTGGACCCCTTTATGATAATTCCAACAACTTTGATCGTGGTGTAAACAGTCGTAGGAATAGCCGCGACTCGTTGCCTGTGGGAGGGGGTAATGGAAGTAGTAATGGTGGCCCTGGAGGAGCAGGTGGTTCTGGGAGGTTTGGCAGGGATTCAATGTTGGGTCCAGCGTCCAGTGGAGGGAATGTGCCGAGACGTGGAGAAAAGAGTTACCAAACTACCAGTGAAGAGGACTATGACATTGCTTTAAGAGAGTCGCGGGATCGCAATATATCACTAGGTACGTCTTTATCACACATTGTGCGCGTACTCATAAAACTCCTTGTTGAAAAAGGATTGGTTCTTAAAAAGGAAATTTTGAGGCAAACACAAAACTCAAATCGGCGCGTGTCATGTGCCTTCTCTTTTTCCCATATTACAGCACGCAGTAGGTCCCGGTCCCGGTCGCCAATGTCACCTGGACCTCTTCACCCATCGTCATCATCCACGTTGTATCCTCATCATCACAGCAATCAGCGTATGTCACCGCGTGGACGTGGTGGCGGAAACACCAGAGGTGGGAGTGGATCAGCACCCGATATCATTACCCAAGACCTGTACGGTCCATACGGTCGTTTCTCTGTATGTCAGTTACAAGTTCACATTTTCGTCGGCTTCCTTACCAAGTTATTGTTATTGGAGTAGAACTCCTGTGATTGAGCATGAGATTCTACTGCATTCTATTCAAACAACATTTTTGTTTGTTCCAGGTCGAAGGGCCGGCTCCTGGATGGTATGGCCCGCCCGGAATCGTGAGAGGCCCGACTCCGGTAAGTTATGTGTTAGAACGTATGCGAAAAAGCATAGGGTAGGATACGTTGATGAATTGCATTGCAATGAAATATTGTGCACGCTAGGTGATCATGTGGTAATATCCAGATGCACTCCGTCTTAGCGTTATTGTATGAATTTTCCAAACGCAGTATTCGTCTCATCCTGGACCAGCGTTTGGTAGTGGTCGAGGCGGTCTCTTGGGGCCACGCCCATCATCTGCCGTGTTTGGACGTGGCGGGATGGGGCGCCGGATGCCTCCCAGCGGTGGTTTGGGAAGTATGAATAAACCCCGCCGCCCGTATGAACTACCGAGGAATGCTCGAGATCCACCGCCACGGTAGCCACGCCACTTTTCCCTATGTAAATATACCCCAGCGATTGTACAGTGATAGTTTATAAAGTGCTTCTCTAGCATGCTAAAATACCTTATTTGCTGTCGTTGGGCTAAGCTTAATTTATTATTATCCTCCATATACAATTACATTAACGATAGCACACTCACCGGCTCTACATGTTCAAATTCGCTTTATCTAAAGCTTTCAGTTTGAAGCAAAGTATACGGCCGTGAAAACAGTGTAGACTAAGGTTATTTCAATGACTGTCCTGTACTTACGTTTACGTTTATGAGCGATTGATACACAGCACAATCCTATATTGAGGAGGGAGTTGTACAGGACACCAACCAACCTTTATTCTTCTAGTTCAAGAAAAAAAACTGGCTAGAGTATAGTTTTAGTCGCTATCCATTTGGCGCCAGTTCAATAAGTACAACAAATTACAGGGGATTATATACATGTTTACTTCTCAGTGCGTCGGCGCCGTACATCCCAGTTATACAAGCGGGCCATGTTAACCTCGGTGACTGTGGACTGTTCGCGAATAAAATCAAGGTCTTCGGCCAAAGATTTGACACTCGCTTCAGTTTGTGACAAATTTTTGATGAGCAACCCCTCCGCTTCACCGATAGGGTATTCGAGCATCACGTTAGCCTTGTGAGAAGAGAGAAAAACACACTTTTAATAAAACAATAAAAGATGTGTACATAACAAGATATTTGTAAATCGCTCCTAAATCAACACTCAGGCACATGGTATAACAACAAGCTTATTATACACTGAGCACACACCCCCAACCAAAGGCCAATTCTATCGGTTTTCGACACAGCTGCTTTAGCGTAAACATTATCGGCGAGCGCAAAGTGTGTCGTCATCTCTCTTCCCTCCTACAATATAAAAGGTGTTAAACTTGAAAAACGATCGGACAGATCTATAGCCTATACAAAGCTATCAAATCATATCAGTCGGGTATTTTGAACCAAACTGGTCCATAGGTATTCTATTTTATACTACAATCAGACTCAGCAGGCGTCAAATGCAAACAAAAAGTAAACTTGCTACAAATATCGACAAAATACCTTTAATTTACTCATCTCTTTCACCACCTGAACGTCGCTTTTTAGATCAGGAATCTTGGACTCGAAGTGAGATCGTTGCCTCTGCATATTAGCTTCCATGAACTTGTACTTGCGATGTAACTCATCAAGCCGTTTCAATTCCTCGTCGGTTTCTTTACCCTTCATGAAGGCGGCAACATCCTCCTGCAGAAATGAAAAAGTTGAACTTGAGAAGTCGGTGCCAGTGCGAAACTTTCAATTCTAGGTGATGCACTACATGCTTTGCGACCCCATTTATGCACACTCCCCTTTATCTTCTACTTTCTTTTCTATTTATTTCCATACTTTCATCTATAAAAATCGGATCTGGTGAGGTTGATTATAGCAATTTAATAAGCAGTCACAATAATTTCCCACTCTCAAGTTGACCTGAATCACCATTACCTCGAAGACTACTCACGTACAAGTAAGGGCTAAATATGCGTGGAATATGAGGGAACGTATGGCAAGGCTATTATTTATGGTATAGAGGATTTGAAGAAAGAATCACAAACACACAACATACCACAAATGTAGCCTCTGGAATATTCCTGGGGTTCTTCCCCTGAGGGGAGACAGTATCCGTCATGTTTTTTAATAACAGTCACTTAGTTGGTCTTTGCCACAGAATATAGGTATATGAGCAAGTACCTGTCTATTGATCTATATGTACGACCAGCAACTTGCAATTTTAATACCTCTGATTAAGTGAGTGTGTAGTGTAAGTATTTATGTGTTTGTGTGTATGCATGTATATGTTGTATGTATATATATATATATATGTGTGTATTGTGTGTGATGTATGTATGTATGTGTTATGTATGTGTTCTGTATGTGTGTGTGCGTTGTGTATATGTATTTGTGTGTTTTGTTTATAAACTCAATTTCTCGTGTGTGTGTGTGGGTGAGGGCGCGGGGAATATATTTTAAATAAGCCCTTAATTTGACCCCCAATTGAACCCAAGAAGACCCCTACCTCGGTGTATTTCTATGAGCGAATGTGAAGTTTCGAGCTGAACGATCGGATATTTAGTTTTCGATTTTATGGATAAACAGAAAGTGCATTCGTTGCAATTTGCAAACAAACGGACGAGCAGGTGGATAAGAGAGTATTATGGAAGGCTTACAGGAAGGGTTGTCGATCAATTTATTGCATAATAAAGGATACATAAAATCTAGGAACTTCATGTAAGAATTATACAGGACAAGTGCTCAATAACACAATATCGGGTCTGTAATTATATCGTCCGTGATCCGTACAAGTATCAAATTCATAGAATTCTCGATTCCCCTCATTCTTGATGATGCACAGTGCAATAGTACCAATGTACATTCACTTTGAAATAGACTTCAACATATTCTTGAGTGAGTCAGTATATGCATACTCTGACATTCACTTGAGTGAACCAGTATATATACACTTTGACGTAGACTTTGAAATACGCTTCAGCATTGCTAGTAATCTCTTCTCAACAATATACTTTTGTAATATTCAACGTTGTGCATTGTTATCTTAAGTACCGAAATTCACTTGTTTTCATCAAATGTGTTTATATGTGAATCGTTCATACGTATACCTACCTTTGAAGTATACGTACGTGAAATATTCATGTGAAGCATTCGTTATATAAAGTAATTTTTTTGTAAAATATTCGTTTGTGAAGCATTCGTACGTGTTGACCGGATGTACAGTGCAACTAATATTCCTAATGCTACATATACACTGTTAACGTGACAACACTTCACACATATATATACAAACAGCACATTAGTCATTCATTACCTATACCGTTTACGTAGCACTTGTTCTATAGAATTATTTTATAGTTATATTATATGTCTACACTATAGTTCAGTTCCTATAATTAAATATTATTTTATAGCTATTTTATAATGCTATCGTTTGTATATTTTATGTACGCGTAGTGCACACATTAAAGGCTGCGTGGTGATATGTAACCTCTTTATTGAATTTCACTAGTTTGCATGTCTGATGAATATAAATTGTTAGTTCCACCATACAGGGCAGAGATTATCAAGACCACCCGTAAGATAATATGATAAGCTTGAATTCCGATTGCGCCTCAACTTGGGCGAGCAGCCCGTCTGTGTGTAGAAAGTGTTTTTGCCAGGCTTATTAGGCTGCCTAGGTACAAAGCGAAATTGGTCGTTTTTACGATGTACATCACACATATAGCTTAGTGTTTTTACTTGTTATTGTTGTGTTTTTATTTATTATTGTTGCTAGTTATCACCATTTGTGTTAGAGGCACATAACAATTTAGCTATATTAAAAGTTCATTTATAGTTATCATATAATACCAGATAAGACTAGTTGAGTTCTTTTTTAGCCTTATTCTTTTCTATCCTCGTCATTCTTCTGCTAAGAGGTGATCCTAATACTTGTATTGATCTTTTTCTTCTGTTCTTCACTCCCCTTCATATTAAGAACGGGAGTGTACATGTATTCTGTTCTACCAAAGTAGCTTACCACATTAGGGGGTATATTTGATTGTAAGCCCACTGAATCGATAAGATTAAACACGTGCGCATCATCTGATACTCGAATTCGGTGCTGTTCAGTAATAATAACATGTGAGGTTCACCATTAGCTGATAAATGCGTGTATGAGAGACAGGCAATGCACCCCTTCATATTAAGAATGGGAGTGGGTTTATTCTCTTTTCTCATTTCTTCCCTTTTCCTTAAGGGACATCCATCGACATGTAACATCCATCGACATGTAACATCCATCGACATGTAACTTCCATCGACATGTAACTTCCATTGTTTACGGTTACGATATCTAATCCATTTTGCTCTCGTAGCTTTCGTGCTTCAGCGTCAGTTGCAACCCAAAAATTTGTATAATTAATAATTAATTTATAGTTCAGTTCCTATAATTCGAAATTAGTTTATAGATATTTTATATTGGTGTGATATAGTTTTAGTTCCTATAATTAGTTTATAATTATATTAATATTGCTATAATATAGTTCAGCTCCAATAGTTGAAAATTAGTTCATTGTTATATAGTAAGGCTATTATATAGTTCAGTTCCTATGATTCTATTCGCACTAAAATAGACCCTTTATTTGACCCTTTATTAGATAAAAGAAGGCCTCTCCCTTTTTGCTTACTTACACTGTTGTGAAAGTAAGAAAAAACAACACACACACACACATACACACAGACGCACACACATACACACAGTTGTAAGCATCGAAGCAAGTGCTACTAACGTCACAAATCTCACTCATTCACTCACGCCCGGACAGGTTTTATAACTGTTACCAGGGGTTTTTTGTTTGTTTGTTCACGAGGCAATGAAGGTTATTCCTGCTATTGTTTCAAGTATCGAAGCAAGCAACTGTCACCCACAGGTTTAAACATCGTTAACAGGTGTTTTGGAAGTTTATTCACGAGGCAATGAAGGTTATTCCATTTAATTTATTTCCTTGTATTTCGATCTTCGAGTAAAAACACAAATGATGTATAAATCCGTATTACCATGTTGGTGGGTATTACCTGTACTCGTCATGCTGGCAAGCCGAGGCGTGCACGCTACAAAGGTATCGATGGCAATAACCCTCTCCTCTGTTTTTCTTTCTTTGTTATATACATTACGGTCGTGCTAAAAGGTACTAGCGTGATATCCTTCTTCTATATAGCTAATAAAATTGGCAGCTCACGAAACCCTTCCTTATACGCGCATTTCAGAACATCTTTTATTGCAAGTGCCAGCTAAAGAATATTACACAAATTTCCCCAATCGACGATGAATCTATGTGGTATGTCTTATAGTATGTAATTGGTATTATTCTATTTTATAGGAGAGTTCGTTGTGTTGCTACCATTTACGTATTGCAATTTCTTATATAAATACTTGCAAAGACAGAGGACATTATCTCTATTGGGGGCGGACGTTTCTTAATGTTTCTACTGTGTTGATGTAAAAATTGTGCCTATTTTTGCGAACGGTTAGCTGCTGTACATCTCTTGTTCTATTTTCACGTAGATAGTTGTATTGCTACTATTAATATGTATTTTATCCGTTTCTATTTTATCTGCAAAGACAGAGTTTATGTACCCTCCATCTATTTTCTCTATCGGGGCGGGCGTTGTCTCGATGTTTTTAGTGTGTTTGTGTTGATGTAAAATTTTCGTGTTGATTTTTGCGAACTGTTAACTGTTATATATGTTTTTATTACAGTACTTGTGCCCTCCTATTCCCAAATTTCACGGATATTGAATCTAAAAGCTGCGTTTGTGAACATGAGGATGGAGATTCATTGCTAATCCAAGTCGTAGTGATCGGCATGATAGGCATATATTGTGCGCTGGCTGTGGTATTGATGTGTCGTCCTGTATATCGCGCCCATTATGAGGTACGTGTATGACTGTCACAAGAAAAGCAATATTTCACGATGGAGTATTTGTGTGTGCGTGTTGAAAATACCATCGAGAAAGTGTAGTTGTCAGATACCTGTGGGTACGCGAGCTGCTGAAATTGCCCGTCCTTTCGAGTTTTATTCTTACTGATTTATCCTTACTGGATGCTCGGAAACCCTATGTTTCTACCCAATTCATACAGAGATTGAACGCACGGCTTTCGTCCAGTGGTTTATCCTCACGAGTACTCCGTACTAGACTGCAGACGATACTAGATACTGTATTCCTTGAGCCGCTCGACCAGGCAGGTTTACGCATGACATAGCCATGTTGGTCTACCAAAACATAAAACAAAAACCTTTGAATCATTCTGAATTGTCACACACTATTTCAAAATGTGTTGTCGACTAAGAGGTGTCGTGTTTGTTCCACATTTCTCTGATACGTACTTCCGAATGTGTGGGGGGTTTTTTTCCGGTACAACTGGATTCTGATCTCACAGTCTACTGTTCATTGTGGCGTTCCCGGAACGAGACACTGAATGTTGGAGTTGTGTCTTGTTCGGTGGCACAATTATACGCACAATGCTTTTATCTATATACACAGAAATGTGAAACACGATACAACAAAAGACTCATGTGAGGCTGTTATACTGTCGCCTTCAAAACATGTCAGAGGACCGTTGATACCGTGTTGTGATTCATATACTGGTGTCTGCAACGTTGTCTTGCTTTGAATTCACGTATGATTCGCAGGACTGCCTCCTCCTCTAAATCCCCGCATCCAAATGGAGAATTCGACGTTTCTTGCTTTCATCATACGCTTATGTATTTTGATTTACTATTTTTAGAAAATATAAAAGAATTGAACAACCGATGTGTCCGACGAACTACTTCATCGTCATTCACTCCTCATTCTATCTAACTTGTCTTGACTATTTCTTTTTGACTAAATGCTAAGGTAAAAATCTCCGGGAACTACAAAGTACAAGTACATCAACAGTGTGGTGCTGATAATACCAGCTATAACCACAGGACCAGTCTTACTAATAAATTTGCCCTCTCCAACGTCCAGCAGACCAATAACCGTGCGAGCAGCTATCACATTATTGATACATATAGCATTACCCATAGAAGCACCAAAAGCTTGTAGAGCCAAAATTGTGGTGGGGTTGTACCCAGCGTTGACTGCAGCCACGTACTGCACTTCGCCGAACGTTAAATTTGACACGGCGGTCGATCCGGAGAAGAAGGAACCCAAGGCACCCAAGAATGGGGCGAGCAAAAACCACCAACCACCGACCCAGCCACTAATGATGGAACCCAAAAGGTAGGCAGGTGATCCGTAGCCTCCGTTTCTGATGAGACCGACTAACATTAGCCCACCCAGTAATGCAATAGCAGCAGACGAGACACGACCAGCGAGCGTGACAAGTTCCTTGAAAGGGTTAGTCTTCATTGATTTCATATCCTCCCAATACACGACGCATGTAATCCACGAAATGATGAAGAACGGGATCAAACCAGGAACATAGAGCGTTTCATATTTAGAATTAACAGTTGGATCGGTCAGAATGTTGTTAAACAGCATCTTCAAATTCGGAGAAATTTGAAACCAGCAGAAAGTTCCCATTTGCACACCCAAGTATGTTTCGGTGGAAGTAAGCAATTCTTTGAGGGTAACCTGCGGGTATGTATCGAAATACGTAAAGTACGCGAGTTAAAATGTATAATTTGACATATTCTTGTGATAATGTGTGCACCCACTCGCATATTCAAATGCTACTGGCTCTATATTCTGCACGACATGATAATAGCACGGCTTACAAATGAAATTGACAGTTTGTGATGCTTTAGAGTTGGTCTCCTGTACAGTACAAAGTTCAATTATTCAGTGGATAGAACGATAATAGCTTACCGCGGGGATCCGAGTTAAAATCAAGAGAAGTACGGTTCCTGTAATAGGGAATGTTCGCAAGAGGCAAGCCATGACATAGTCGCCTCCCGTCTCACGAGGCTTCAGCTTGTAGATTACGGTATCGTCATCAAAATCATCATCGAATTCTTCAGGACAACGATTAATGTTATTCTGCAATGCTGATCCCAAGTCGTCAACCTGCGCATCTGGCACAAAAGCGGATTTCACTGCTCGCGTTGTTGTGACTGCAGCAGTTGTTGCGTACAATTGTGACTTAGACGATTCCTTTCTTGACGCCCTCGACGTCATCGACGTGATAGAATGTACACTGCCGGCAAGCGAAGCCTTGCTGCCATCGTTCTCTTCTTCCTCGTTCTTAATCTCAGGTATGATATCACTTTCTATATCCACGGTAGACTCGTGTAACACGATTGGGTGTGCATCAGTGACTTCACTCCTACTAGTCGCACTATTGTACAACGCTCCCCGCTTGTTACATATTTGCCATTCTTCGTTCATCAGATCAGGATTTATGTCTCGTAATCCAATCTGGAAAGTAACAAGGATGGCTGTTATGCCTAGACCAATGATGCCACCTAGAATGGTGGGGAACTCGTACGAGAAGAGCGACAGAACAACTACAGGAATCATAACAGACATGAGACTCAGGTAGAAGAAGATAATATTGTTGAGCAGAATGTTGAACGGAATTATTTGTGAAGCGGCAAGCAAAGGTATAATCAATGATGCGGTACCCAGCGCAACGGCACTCTGGAAACCAATCTCAGTCAGAGTATCAGTCTCTTCCCCACGATAGTATGCGTCTACTAGTGCACCGAATCCATACCAAATGGGCGTACCGACAGCACCGAACACAGTGGCCATTGTGTTGGTTAACAGCACAGCAACAACACAGCTTCGCTTGTTGTGCCCAAGTTGCGCTAACATAGGAGCTGCGAGCGCAGCAGGGGTTCCGAACCCACTGGCACCTTCGACAAGATATGCAAAACAATACCCAATGAGCATAAACTCAGCGACAGGGTGACTCTTTGATAGAATCTTGAGTTCTCGCATAATCCAAGGCATACAGCCCGTTGTTTCCATGATGTTGAATAGATAGATGGCACCGCATATAATGGTAAGGGGTGTAAGAACTTCAGGGAAACCAGAGACCAAAGCGGCGGTAGTGTTAATCACATCGCTGTCGAGGTAAGCCAATCTTACCAAGTACATTAAAACAGCAGACAAGGGTAAAGAGACAGTCGTTGGTATTGGATGTGGACTAAGAGTTGCGACCACAACAAAGAGAATAGGGAGGAATAACATGAACACAGTGACTACTTCTCCCCCGGGACCGACGTATTGCGTCCAGTCCCCACTAATCACTGGGTCCGTTCCATTCGTATTCTCCGCCATAGTTAATAGGGTTGGTCTTGTTGGACTTCACGAATCAATACTGTATGCTTTTCCTTAACAACAACAATACTACCGTCATTCGTTCTCTAAAATGCACCAAACAACAATCAATACAACAATCAATACTGTTTGTTGTTCCTCACAATAACAACAAAACCACCGCAGTGTACATGCGTTCTATTGCATGTGCCTCACAGTGTTCGAGTGTGTGTGTGTGTATATGTGTGTGTGTGTGTGTATATGTATATGTGTGTGTGTGTGTGTATATGTATATGTGTGTGTGTGTATGTGTGTGTATATGTGTGTTGTTTATGTGCATATGTGTTCGTGTGTGTTATCATATATATTCAGCTTTTGGCTTTCCTTTTTTTAAACCGTAAAACCAAATTCAGGACGTCCATAATTTGATCCAAAATAAAAAAATGCACATATTATTGTATTGCTCTGGGGTATATATTGATATTTTGGAGATCTTTCCAAAATTGTTTTAAGTCGATCCAAAAGTAGATTTAGGAGTTGCAAAATTGGAAATGAACAAAAAAAATCGATATAACGTTCTATTTTCAGTAGAACTTCCATACTTAATATTCCATGGAACTGGATTGGTCTAGCTTCTCTTGTTCTGCATTAAATTAAATATGGTTGGTCAGAAGAACTTCTATATTAACATTCCATGAAATTGGATTGGTCGGTTAGGAAGTGAAAGCAAGTGGACAATTTCGAAATAGAAAGAAAGAACATTAACGAATAGGAACGTCCCTTCACCCAAATCGGGTTACTTTTCCACGAATAAGAAGGTGTCTTCATACACGCCGCAGAGGAGTATCCTGGCTTCTTTCAGCTTCGATTCGCCTGTGCTTATCTCTATCGATAAAAATTTATCAGTGTATTGAACGGATTGGCTTCTGCGTTAGACTGCGCTTAAATTTGAGTTTTGTTATTCGTGAATTCGGATTGCGAAGCATTGCAGACACTTTACCATGATAATACTCTGTTACATTGGTCCACAGTTAAGAGTGAGTTTGCCAAAGAGACATGTTACCATGCTGATGCTCATTTCCATTGGCCTATTGTTTTGAGAGTTGGGTTCGGAGCAAAGAATAATCTTTCATTGGCCTAAAGTTAAGAAAGCCCGACTTGTACGAATAGTGTGGCACTAAGAGCCACCTACTTATTAAGCTATATAAAGAATGCCTATTTTCACACATGAGAAAATAAGGTGTGTAATTAATTTACTGCTCTTTGTGTTTTATACACAAATCACTAACACACAAACAATTGCAATACATATTACTTACCTTCACATGCATACACATACTTCATACCAGCAATGTATACATACGAACACAAAGCAAGTACATATATAAGCGAGTTTTATGTACTAAGCTCAGTCAATCAAACTGTGCATTTTAGCATTTGTGTGCATATATTTGGTGCATATATTTGGTACTGTAGTGAGCTTTTGCTCACCAAAGAAGTACACAAATCATGACCTTCGCCGCAACATATATGCTGTTTCAAACACCGATTACTTCTATATAGGACAATCAACATAGTTTTGGTGTTCCGAAATCGAACGTACGTGTCTCCACCTTGCCATCAAAATACTCCTACAAAGCCGTTTCAAAGTCATGCTCGATAAGCGAGCGAGCCATGTACTTATACCAAGGCTATATTTATCTTCAAGTGTGTTATATATATATATGTATTACTTACTCTCCACACAAACACACATACATACGCATACACAACAAATGTAAACCCGGAACGAACAAAAAAATACATATATAGGCTTCATATAAATGTACATGAGTGTCCACACATACACAACAAATGTAAACCTCAAACGAACAAACAATGTATATAGGCTTCATATAAATATAGTTTACATAGAAAAACTTTACTGTTTTTCTTACTATCCACATACACATACAATAAATGTAAGCCCCGAACGAACGTACAATATGTATATAGGCTTCAAATAAACATGTATATAGGCACAACTTTATTGTTTGTGGTTTATGCTAACAATTCGAGGAACTAACTTGTGTGTTCGTACGCACAGAGGCATTATATCTTGGTGAGTCTGGTTGGACGTAGAAACACATAATCAAACGGGTCACAGTGCGTATATGACCACATCGGTGATGTACGAAAATCGCACATCTATCTAATAAGACTATAAATTGGAGACTTTCGCGGTATACGCATGTAAACTTCATGCCCGTGTACAATGGTTCTGTTATGATCAACGCGGTTGAGAGACGAGTGCTTGAGTAGTGTATATATCCATGCCCAGTACTCACTCATGTCGACCAGTACTCAGACTTGTCGATTATGAAAAGAAGGACAGCCCAGGCCAGGTTGTGGGGGTTGCTGGCCGATTCCTTGTTGTTTCAAACACAGCATATGATTGCTGCAGTTTTTCCATTTCTTCAGGGCTAAACTTCAACATTTGGGCAAAAACCTGAGACGCAAATAGTTTTAGGAATGGACAAAAGGTTAAGAATCCGCAAATTAAACACAGAAACCGCAAATTGCAAGAAGTACGCCCGTAACTACACCAATTACCTGTAAAAAGGGTTTACGAGTCTTTTCCTCTTGTGCTTCTAAGAACGAGAAAAGAACTTGCTTGAGATACTCGAGATTGAATGACTCGTGACGCGCCTGATTACGCTCAAGTCTTCGTATCTCCTCCTACGGTAGAACAGGTTTCGATATGAGAACGTAGTAATACTCGGTGCGCCATGTATTCAAACTTACCACATGGATAAAATAAATACCTTTAGTAGGTCTTGCTGTTGTTCCATGCGCATGCCGTGTGCCTCGAGCTCGGACACAAGTTCACGTAAATGTGTAATTGTCTTCTGTGCGGCCAAAAACTGTTGATACTTTTGCTGCGCTGCCTGTTCCGTACACGAAAAATAAAAGCAGACAATTCACTCCGTTATGAAATATGACAGGAAAATCTTACTATTGGTAATATATTGTTTTTTTTTGTGTTGATCGCATATAATACCTTCCATTCATTGCGTAATATATAAATTACCTGTGCCATATTTGAATTATTTCCGAAGGAAGATTTTCTTTGAGCGAGCCGTGGAGACTCGGGAGGTGTGGAAGACTTGTAACTGAGTAGTCGGTCGAGGTCGATAGTGTGGTTAGATGATGTTTGCGGCTCCGAAGATACAGGAGAGTTGATGGCCGGTAAGGTATCAGATGTCATATTAGGATTCGACGAGACTGTAATTATGGGTATGTAGGTCAAGCGAAGAAACAAAGCTGAGTGTAATGTGGCGATCTGCATATAATGCGACGATATGCATGAATATGATAATTCATCTTGGCAAGTAGAAACGCCAGTGAAGATTTCTTACCATGCTCAATTTTGGTGCTGTTCTGATGACGACAAAGGACCGACGAGCAGGACAAACAAATAAGAAGACGGGGTTAGGTAGCAACGAAAGAAGGGAGGAAAGGAGAAACCAAAGAATAAATGGATAAGTATAACTCCAAACCCAGATATTTGCGCTCCACCCGAATCTACATTGTACTCATAATACAACAAACATTTAAATATAAAGAATACCTCCGCGCGTCTAACCATATCTCTCAGAAGCTCTTCCTGGGTATGTAGACGCTCTACAAGGTGTTCTGATGCCCGTAGCCTGTCCTGAAGATCGTTTGTTTCTTCACGCGCTAACTCGATCGTTTCTTGTTGTCGTTCCACCTGTGTAGAAGACATGAAGTACAAGCAATCAAATCTAGATCATTCTGTGTACATACATATAGACGTTTTATCAGGCCAAACATCTAACCAAATGGCACGTACCCTTGTTCACATATTGTTTCTCGTAGCAATTAACTTTATCATGCTGCTCTTGAATATGTGATACGTGTTCGTATAATACATTGCACATTTTGAGATTGAGCGTGTGTGAATCATGTTTGATAAGTGTCTATTAGGTACCTGTTCTTTCAAATTACAGACAAGCGCTTGCTCAGCCGCAAGTTCCTCCTTTAGCGGACCAAGCATATTTTTGCTCTCATCAACTACGGTCCTAGATTGGCTTTTGTTTGATTGCAACTGCGCGCGAGCGAGCGACACAGACATCTCTTGAATACGTGCCTACGTGAGTGAGGGAGGGCGAAGTGAAAGTAATGTGTGATGAAGTTACATATGTTATAGCTAAAAATAGGCTTTAGATTTACAAACTCTCGTGCTTGCTGGAGTCGCCCTCCTCATCAATAAATCGTAGAAAAACAAGCGGTCTTGTGATTGTGTGAGAGCATATACATACCATAAGATCATATACATACCTCCAGCTTTTGGTGTTGCTTTTCCTTTTCCTCGTGATGTATCAGTGAATCCCGTAACTGTGAATTGGCATAGTACAACTTACCTATGCAATGGAAAATCAACATATAAGAGGCACTACAGTATTAAAAAACACTGATCAAAAGGGATGGCGTGTCATCCACGAATATCACATAAGACTTTAGGGTTTAACTTACGTTGCCCTCATACACAAGAAAATATAGACAATATATCTGTGCACACATGTATGAACATCACGCCACACAACACACGCACGCATGATACGACTACTACGCGTTCATAGAGATCACATACTAATTTGCGATTTCGCATCTTCGTGTTGAGCACTCAAATTCTCCAATTGCATCTCCAAATCATTGATCTCCTCGCTCAAGGCAATTGGGTCCTAACATGAAGCATACCAACGAATGCATGAAGCACATTAGTCGTCTCGCATTCATCTGTAAACGACTCCTCTAAGCATTGCAATGAGCGTATGCGTGCAAGCAAATTGCTTTCTTGTCGAGCAGCTACCCACATGCATCAACTTAATTCACCAGTACTAAGGACATACCATATCAATGCCATTGGATGCAGCCACGTTCAGTGAATTAAAAATGCTTCCGCCTGACGATACAATCTGCAATGGGTTATCTGAAGAGAAGGGAACGTTCGAGACAAGTACAGTTCATGTAAGATATACATGAGCACAATTTGGGCAGGCGGGCTAAACCCTAAAACACTAAAAACACTTGAACAGTGCAAAGTTCGCCCGACATACTTGTCTCGGTGGAGTCCCTTATCGCCTGAGCTTTTTCTCTCAACACAGTCTGAGCTCTGACCTTGTAGCTTTCAAAGTCTTTCAATGTCTCTGTAAGACGTTCGTTCACTCTACCCAGTTCATCCTGTACATGGACATTAAAGTTTATAGCGCGTATACATGTGCATTTGTGGTATTATACCACGGGAACTCGTTGGATTATAGATACAAGTGCATGCTATTTATACAAACGATCGACGATTTGAATTCAACAACACAAACGAACCTCAGCAATACGAGTTGATTCCGTGGCTTCATGCCGTTGTCGCTCTACTATCTGTTGTAGAGTATCGTATCGGTTCTCCACCTGTACACAGACAACATCCAAGTAGTCCAGATGGCATCCAAACAATCCAAAAACACGGTACACACATCAAGTACCCATGTATTGGGAATACATGAAGAGTGAGTTAGCAAAGAGTTTAGAAGATGGTTCCCTGCCTATTTTCAATAAAACTTCGTTAACTTTCTCCAAGTTGATGTTAATGACCTTTACAACGAATATAATATTGAATCGGTATGGTTGTTTAAACTGCATATGACAAAATACCTTTGCGTAATCAGCGACGGCTTGAGCAAGTTCAAGTTTGAGTTCGTCAAGTTCTATTTGCAGGGCAGTCACTTTATCCATAGCTTCGGTTTCTTTCTGTATGACCTCAATCGTCTTCTCCTTTTCATTTTCCGTTTCCGCGCGCGCCTGCTTTACCATCATCTGACGAGCATTATGAAGTGAAAATGGACCAGTGACTATCACAGTTACGTTGCA
The DNA here is from genome assembly GCA_033442365.1 of Creolimax fragrantissima. NCBI lineage: Eukaryota > Ichthyosporea > Ichthyophonida > Creolimax > Creolimax fragrantissima. The sequence goes on along the minus strand of JAWQFL010000027.1, from coordinate 88,644 downwards.
TAGAGATTCGAACTGGAAACATTCGTAAACATACGTACTTTGAGCTTTTTAACGGCCTCGGCAGCTTTTTTGAGTTGACCACCAGTCTTGTTAAGAGCATCACGCTCAACAGTCACAGCAGCGAGTTTTTGTTCAGTATCATTCAGTTGAGACTGGAGCTTGTCCGCAGTACGAACATGATCGGAGATCTCGAGAGACAGCACATCATTGCCAGCTGCGGCTGTCTTTGCCACCTGAAGTGCAGTTCCTGATTGGGTCAGCTCAGCGGTCATCTTGTTTAGTTTGTTTTGAACCTCTTCCTTGTTACTACTTTCGGTTATTAACTTTTGCCGAACCTCATCCAGTTCTATCTTTCTCTACAGAAGATAAATGCAAACCACATCGAGATGTTGTACAATGAGGTTTAAACCCTAATATAGCATAATAATACTGGACACATATTAAGTTGTATATACATACTTGCGTTAACTGGCATTTGAGTGCAAATTTAAATGCAAAAGAGAAATTAGGAAGGCTAGCTTAAGTGATGCAGTCATATACCGTACATTTGATCCGAAACACGAGAAATTGACATAATGTTGATCATCAAGTCAAAAAGGCACTGACCTGTTCATTCGCGGCCCTCTCCGATTCTAATTTCTCAGACATTTCTTTTATGTTCGCTGCATTGCTTGTAGCGATGCCAAGCTATTAACAAAATGTTTGAAGTGCAGTAGGAAGTATGTGAGAATCACACAAACACGAACACATGGTCAGAAACTCTCCGCATAACATAACCTTACAGCAAATGCTACACACTTACCTCACTCTCGAGCTCCGCTATCTTGTTTTGAAATTCGTCGATTCGCACCTGAGCACTGCGTTCCAGATCGCTCAGGTTGTTATTCAGGACCTGTGCATAAGCAAGATATATACATATGATACTTTCAAGATTTTTTTTTTTGGCCTTCTGTTATGATAATGTTTCCACGCACGCGTAAGGCATACAATATGATCCATACACACTTACAACATGTTGAAAGCACTAAACACATACATTAATGGTGTCAGTCTGCTGTTGAACGATGACAGTCAACTCCTCCTTCTTTAGCCCACCCGCACTCTCTTCCTCCTTCTCATTTGTTTGTTCCGTCATAAATTCCAGTCGCGTCTGCAGGTCGTCCCGTTGTTGTGTCATCTCCAAGATATCTTTCTGTAGTGTCTCAATTGTATCACGAAGACTATCCATTTCCGATGCTCTGTCTTGTACTCCCTCGTGCAGACCTTCAACCTGCACTGTAAGTTCAGCTAACTTGGCTTCGCCATCTGTCTTCTCACGCACGAGCGCACTGATTTCCATCTCTTTGTCCTCTAATATAATCTTGCAATCACTGAGCGCTTTCTCTGTTTTCGTCACATTGACCGAAGCTCCGTCCACTGCGTTGCGTAGTTCCGGTACAGTTGAAGTTAATTCATCGACTTCCGCGTTTGCAGAGCTTAAATCGACAGTTTTTGCTTCCAATTCTGCTTTCAACACATCTATCTGACTGTTTTCCTCTGACATAGCCTTGTACGTCTCATCCTTTGCAGCTTGCAGTTCACTCACCTTCGCTTCTAGGGTGTTGATTAATGTATTGCATTCCTGTATATCTTGCCGTAGAGTGATGACCTCGTCAATAGTCACGTCATTCTCGCGCGCATCGTGATTAGATTCCATCACGCTTTTCATTGTCGCAATTTCGCCCTGAACCTCGAGCAGTTTATCACTTTTGAATGCAACGTCTTCACGTAAGTGTTTGATCTCACTTGCATCTTTTAGTGCTGTAGCAGCATACGTGCGCATGGTTTCATTGAGCTCAGTTATTGTCGTCTCTATCGACAGAATATGGTCGCATTTCTCCGCCAACATAGTGTCACGCTTCACAACTTCTTTCTTACGTTCATGTGCTGCAATTTGTTGAAGAGTACTTAATAATTCTATCAACTTGGCTATTTCGGACTGTAATCGTATTATCTGTTCACCTCCCTCAGTAACGACCACACTTGCACTTCCCCTTGCTGACTCAGTTTCTACAACTTGTGTCAGAATCACGGAAAGCTGATTCTCGACATTTTCGCTGTCGTCTCGAAACTTGTTGAATTCACTGTTGTAACCACGAATTGATTCAATCAGCCTTTCAAGGAGCATAGCTTGTTTCGCCATACCTTCTGATCCGCTTGTGTTTAGATCTTGAAGTCGAGTTATTTCTGTTTGAAGGACTTCAGTCTGTTCCCTGTGCAGGTCAAGGGCCTGCTCGAGTTCAGCTTTAGCCTTTGCACTTGTTAGTTGATGATCTTCAATTGCAGAGGAAAGCACACTATTTCGGTTTCTCTCCTCTTCCGTTTTCTCCACCAAAATTTTGATCTGATCGTCCTTATAGGTGGCGGCGCCCTCACTTGACATGTACAGGTCGGACAGTTGAGCTTCCAAGTTCTTTAATTGGATATCCCTATCTTTCAAAGTACTCTGTAGAGCATTCAGTTGTTCCTGGGCGGTTTCTCTCTCGTTTCTCACGCCCTGAAGTTTGTCAATTTCATCCCTCGCCGCCTTTAAATCCATCGACTGCGATTCCATCGCCATATTCAATCTACCAATCTGCTCATCTCTCTCTGTCATAGTCAGCGACGCCGCTTCACTGGATGCCTGAAGCTCAGACATTTCCAATTGCATTATTCGCATGCTCTCATCACGCTCTTCAATGTCGCTCTTCAACGTGGACAGTAGCGTATTTGTGTCTGCAGTGGTGTCACAAGCAGATCGGAGGTTCTCGATAGTCACAGTAAGTATGCCTATCTCCTCATTTTTGTCGTTCAGAGTAGAAACATGGTCTGCATTAGCATTCTGAAGTTCAGTGATTTTTAAGCCTAACTCTGTAATTTCCAAATTGGCAGTCTCGATCTTCGAATTAAGATGCATGGCCTGGACCTCCTTTTCGTCGACCTGCGTTTTCATTTTATCTAATTCGGTTCTTAATAACGACGTCTCCTCCTGGCACTCTCGCATTGCTTTTTCGCGTTCGTCGAGGTCTACCATCAGACTGTTGATCACACTTTCGTTGTTTGAGTTACCCTCGCTGGAAGAACGCAAGTCAGCTAGGTCCACATTGAGAGCCTCAATCGTATTCTTAAGGTCAATTTCTTGTTCGTCCATATCAGCAATCCTGGCTTTAGCATCATGTAGCTCGTCTTTCAGGCTACCCTGTGCTATTTTCAAGTGCTCCACCTCCGTTTGTAGCTTGGCGAGCTGACCATCCGCACTCTCCGCATCCTCTGTCAGGTGACATATCAACTGCTCTTTACCGTCAAGTTCTGCCTTTGCACTATCTAGTTCCTCAGTGAGTTCATCAACAATTCTGCCAGTTTCACCAGCACTCTCCACCGCAACCCGAAGCGTTTCATTCTTTTCGGTAATTTCCATCAAGCGAGACTTGTGATGTTCAACTTCTGCCTTCAAAGTGGTAATGTGAGTGTCTTTTTCGCTTATCTTGCCAACGATACTGCGTAGCTCTAATTCGGTCTCATTTGCAGCTTCCTGATCAACGCAAATATAATAAAGTAGATTATGTCAGATCTGAGTTCGAAAAGTGTATGCAATTCCGATAAGTTAGAACATTGGATACTAGTTGAAGACGATATCTATTATGTCATAATTCACACCTTAATAGTCGCCAGGTCACGATCTTTGGCTGCAGTGGACTCCTTCGCGACTGCCAATTCTTGAATTAGCTTACTCTTCTCACTTTCAAGTCGTGAACAATTTTCTTTTTGCGTTTCCACCTCAGCGCTGGTACTCGTCGATTCGTCACTTGCGATGTTCATTTGCTTTCGCAGCTCTGCAGCTGTGTCCATACTATCTTTCAGTTCCGCTTTAACAACAGCAAGCTCTTCGAGTTCTTGAGATAGATTAACCTTCTCACTTTCGAGTCGTGAACAGTTCTCTCTTAGTGTTGCCATCTCTGCGCGAGTACTCGTCACTTCGTCATCTGCGATGTTCACCTGCTTTCGCAGCTCTGCAGTTGTGTCCATACTATCTTTCAGTTCCGCTTTAACAACAGCAAGCTCTTTGAGTTCATCAGATAGGTTAACCTTCTCACTTTCGAGTCGTAAACAGTTCTCTCTTAGTGTTTCCATCTCTGCGCGAGTACTCATCACTTCGTTATCTGCAATCTGCACGAGCTTTCGCAACTCTGTAATAGTTTCCATATTATCGTGCCGTTCGGCTTCGACAACAGCAATCTTCTCGACGGTGCCTTTCAACGCAGCTGTCTCCTCATCTTTTTCGTTAAGCACTTTCTTCACTTGTTCCTGCAAAATTTCAAAAATACGGAAAAAATCACTACCTTTTATTCAGCGTATTCGTTCATCAATACTAAATACATATACAGTCTGTATACCTTGGTCGCTTGTAGCTCATCTTGAAGACGCCGTAACTCGTGTACGTCTGCAACACTCTCCGGGAGCACAGCATTCTCCTGAAAAAACGCAAGCAGAAAATCAAACTTAATCTTGATGCCATATTGAAATGCGCAGCGAACTTAGAGAAAAACCTGCTATATGCGATGAATTCATGGAGAATACGTACTCGAATTGTGTGCATAATAACTCGACTTTAAGTAGTACAACTTGAAAGTACTTCTATAGGTACATCATAAAACAATGGCATCCGTTGTGCAGTATTTATCAAGTGCTTGTAAATTATACCATATCTGTCCTGACGCACAAGCGTTTTTGGCCGGCGGGGACGAAAACACTCTTGGGCATGATTATATGACTATATGCAGAGGTATGTATTAGAATACATTCATTTCATTGCACTACATGAGGTGCAGGTGCAGACGATACCTTGGCTTCTTGAAGCTCTGTTTTCAATACTTTTCGTTCTTTAACAATTTCCTTCAGCTTTGTCTGGAGCTCACCGCAACGTTTTTGTAAAGCAGAGAACTTTGCCTTCTCATGCGCAAACCCCTCTTCAGTTTTTTTCAACTGTGCCTCCAAACTGACGACAAGCTCATCGTTTGTACCATTCGTATTAGATTTTGTCTGTTCCTGCAGAGTCAGTTTGACTTCATCTAATTCTGTCTGCAGACTGCTTACCAATTCCTCTGATCGCTGCAGTTGTCCCTTGTTCGCGTCTAACTCCTTCTCCAGAAAAGTAGCTCTCTGCTTAGCATCTGCTATGTCTTGCTCACAAACTTCGCTGGCCCTAACAGCACGTGTGCTTGAATTATTTCCATCTTGAATGCAGAAACACACAATCAGTGTTAGATTATCTGCACATTTAGTTCATTCTCAAAACACAGGTAGTATCGATAAAATCAGTGATTCTACTTCTGTTCGCACCCATAATACATATACCATAATACCAGGAGACACGAAATTGTGTTTCAGAATGAAATAATCAAGAACGTACAGCAATTTAAAACGCTTTCTCGTGGAGAAGAATCAACTTCGTGTCAGCTAACCATTGGCCATGAAGCGATTACGTTTGAAGGAAGAATCTTCCGCCAACAAACATAAAAAGTACATGCAGCGACAGACGCGGGACAAATGTACTAAGGAGTAAACATTGTTAATACCACTCGGAAATTGCGTTTCTAATCTTGTTTACCATTTGAACTCACAAATTTTGTAGGTATACAAGTACAAAAGTAGACGCATAAACATCATCCATGTATAATTCACAGCACGCACCAGGACTCTCACACATCGCACTCTCACACATGCAAGCAACGGGCAATCTGTATCTTCCCCATAATATACCATTCTGACTAGCTTTCAAATTCTTGATAATACTCTGTTGTTTCCTAACGAACAACTCGAGCTGCTCCCTGGACAAGGATGCAAGCTTGTTCGTCCCCTTTGCAGTGGGACCGTCAGCGGTCGACATTTTGCACGCCGTTGCTAGGACACTCAATATTAGCACACACACATATGTAACAATTGGAAGTGCATTGAACTGTTGTGTGTGACTAGCTGTGGCTGCGCTTTTCACCTATATGGGAGTGTTGTTTGACGTATATATATTCAGTGTGTGTGTTAGCTAGTAGACGCAAGTACGACTAATTCTTATTTCCTTGTAAACGACAGTAAGTATTGATCAGGACAGCTAGCTATAGGTTCGATCTTTGTTTCGTGTGAGTGTGTGTGCGTATGTGAGTGTGAGTGAGTGAGTGAGTGAGTGAGTGTGAGTGTGTGAGTGAGTGAGTGAGTGAGTGAGTGAGTGTGTGTGTGTGTGTGTGTTTGTTTGTCACTTTTGTTGTGCATTGCGCTAAAACTGATTTCGTGTATAGTAACCAATCGTACTATATTTACGTTACGCTAACTATGTTATGTTATAGAACTGCATGTACGTTCCGCTATGTTATGTTATAGAACACGGCATGTACGTTTATGTTATAGAACACTGCATGTACCTTCAGCTGTGCTATGCTATAGAACACCGCATGTACGTTCCGCTACCTAGGTTATTTTATAGAACACTGCATGTACCTTCCGAAACCTAGGTTATGTTTTAGAACACTCACTGCATGGAATTTCCGCTACCCAGGTTATGTTCTAAAACACTCACTGCATGGACCTTCCGCTACCCATGTTATGTTATAGAACACTGCATGTATTTTCCGCTTTCCTATGTTACAGCACTGCCCTTCTCCCAGCTCCCTAGGTAAAATACGGTTGTTTTTTGTTAGAATTGCGTTTATGTGTTTGTTAGAATTGTGTTCATGATCAAGAGGTTACAGACATACACACCATAGGGTTTACTTTTCGCTCTGTTGCTCGCCTCTGCAATAAACATAACTATAGACGCAGACCAATGCTTAAAGCACTGGTTGTGTGTACGATATACCACATGCCATTAACTTTTGATGAATGAAAAAAAAAATATGGCCAAATAGCAGTTGTGTGATGGACAGTAGAATGTTGCGGGGGTGCTATTACGTAGATCTGTAATGTAAGTCGGTACTGATTTGTTAAATGCTTTCATCGAAGGCGAACTATGTCGTCTTGTCAATAGTACCTCGTAGCAGCGGCTACCTTGTAGCATACGAACGGCATTGCATACGGTCATCTTCTCCGTAGCTAGCATACTACACCGTTGTGGTGGAGTAGTAGTAGTAGAGTGTAGCAGTAGTATATTGTTTAATGAAATTAGTATACAGGCATGTATGTATGTAACCTTGCCCCACTTGCGGATATGTAGCCTCATATTCTCGAGGAACTGACTAACTAACATCAGCCTTTCTTACTTCCTTGCTGGATGGAGGACTTGCAAATGTTCTTCCGGACCTATTGCTAGAGACCAGTCAGAACGTGTGTGACTCAAACGTACAAGAAGTGCTATTTTCTGTGTTGCCCATTAGCATGTTTGTGTTCCTGACAACAATTCGCTAGAGTGCCCATAAAAACCTATATCCAGCGTAGCGCAGTCTTTTGTAATGTTGTTATAGCTCGTCAGCCAGAAATCGATTTGATGAGAAAGATGACAAAGTTTTGTATATACATATCATGGATACAGGCAACGTTGACTTCCATTTTAATTCCTTGTTTCCGGAGGGCCACTCTGAGAGAGATCGCACTACGTAATACTATAAGAAACAGAAAATCGAATGGAAAAAAGATTAAGATATAGATGGGTGGCGCGAACGTTGTACATGAAGACGGATAAGTACAAAATATCGTTGAAACCGCTAAATTAGCCGCGCTTTTTGCCTGAGAAGTCAATCGGCAATATATTTGCCGAGTACGTGTCCGAACGTTTCCATTATGCTGAAGTAATTAATGGTGTGATTAACGTTAAACTATGTAGGAAGGTTACGATTAGCTATATCCTGGACGTGTTTTATACTAATTACATACCAAATAAAATCTATGAAGCGTTCCCAGATGTTCTCATTGGCGACTACAAGGGTCACCTCTCCGCATGGACCAAACCAAAGATGGTCATAACTAGTTATGTGGTGGGGTATGATCCTGTTGTGTGTCATGAGTATTTTGATGCTTGCATCTGGAACTTTTGACAAGAGTTTGGAATGGGCAATTGTCGATGGATTTGTTGGGCGCTCGCAAGCATACAGTAGACATAATAGGGTGCAGACAAGAGACGTAATAATGGTGCAGGTAAGAGACGTAATAATGGTACAGATAAGAGACGTAATAAGGGTGCAGCGCAAGTACATGCCTCATCGTTGATTGAATGAGGAGTAGGTATTCGAACAATTGAGTGCTAGGCTGGATTTCTCCCGCAGGTGGGTGTTACCGTTTGCATTTCTCTTCCGTCGTTAAGGTTTTATCATGCTCCACTTCTGTTATCGCTCTCATCAGCAGTGACCTATAATGGTAACTCAGAAAACGTCACGAATACACCGCTTGACGCAAAACTGCTGCTAGTGTATGAGAATGGCTCAACTTGTTTATGCTGCATGGCCAAACAGAACACTAATGGATAGATTTCACCATTTCGTTAAAGTCGCGTCGAAAATACTGAACCATGTAAGGTGGAAACGACATTTTTCCCTACTGTTGGTAAGAGCATCCTATATTCCTATTTCTTTTCATGTCAAAGCTGCTGCCTCTTGACGTGTTGTGAACATATGAATCTGGCACAACACAGTAGGCCACGGGTCAAGTATGAGTAGTGTATATGTGCAGGTATCATAAGATGTTATATATGTAAAAGTAGTAATATGTGTATGTGTTTTCAGGTGTTTTATGTATTTAAGTGTATAGTAGGGATGTGTGTGTAAGTGTTATAAGGTGTTGTATGTATGTAGTGAAAAGTAGGATATGTGTGTGTTATAGCGTGTCCGAAGCAACGTGCGACAATGACAGACAGACATACACTGACTAACGAAAGAAAACCTTTGTCGTTGTTCAAAGTGTGGAGGCCGAACTTGATATTGAAATCGAACGTGAGTGAGTGGACTCGGAACTGAAATAAGTAACTGTACCTCCCTCCCGAACTGTATTAAATAACTGTACCCCGTCGTCTAGTAGTAGTGCAGAAGTAATAGTAGTAGTGTAGTCTCTTAGCGGATGGCAACTTTTGTGTTATAGTGCTCCTGCAAATGATGATACGAAAAGTATTTGTAAGAATAATATATAATCTAAAATAACAACTTCTGTTACCATTGACATATTACGGCTTATTCCAAATTGCAAGGTTCCCACGTAGTAGTAGTAGCAGTAGTAGCAGTAGTAGCCAGGAGATGCGTCTTATCATGAGGATACAACTTAACTTTATGCAGAACCAGGAGCAGTTTGCACCTCACATCTCCCGTCGGCGTGACACACGTACGCACCTTCACACGCATGCCGGTGGGGCGCACACATATAGCCCATGTAAGTTCGATAAGGCATTACGGAGATAATGAAGGAGCCGGACACGTTTCTCAGAGAATTGCACAGTGGATATGCTTTCTCACGGGATAGTTTGTTCATGACCAACAAACGAACTACATTATTCTCCACGCCGATTTCTTACAAGTGAAGACACACCACCACTCAACAAACCCTCTTTACGAACTTATTCACTGCTATTTTGTTATCGGAGATGAAGCACTAAATAGTGCCCTTATCTTTCGTTAAACGCAAAATTTAATTGATTGTATATGGCAGTTCAGAATTCCGCAAAGGTATATGCATTTTAATAGTCTCTTATAATGGGCATTCGGATTTATGTTGCTTTCAGAGGTGAAATATCATATAAACCACTTCAATATGTTTTGTAGATGCTACGTAAGAAAAAGCAAGCAAAAGGATGCGTAGGTTCATATAGTGGACATGCATGTTCGAGATGTGGCAGTTGCTGACATTATACAGGGCAAATTTTTCTCTGTGTAACAGAGCAGAGGTGGATTCAAGATGTTGATGTACAGGAGGTTACTCCCTGTCTACAGTCTTTGCTTCAGCTCATCAATGATATTTTGCAATTCTACTTCACAATATTGATCTTTAAATTCTTGAGCTGCGGTGAGAGTGATCTTATAACTTCTGCTCTAACATCAGCATTCGCTATAGTAGCGAGATATTCTGACAAACACAGCTGTCTTCTTTTGCGCTGGCTTACTTCGAATAATCTGAAGTTTCCAAACATGCTTCCTGCTTTTGGGTTTAGTTCACAGTTTGGTACATGTGCGTGGGCATCGACACCAAAGTCTTTTAAACAAAAAGCGCAAAATCCTACATATGGCAGTATAGATATAAAAGGGATTTTACCAACTGCTGAGAACTTACGAGATATATTTAACCGCGTATTATATTCAAGGCATTAGCATAGACAACCTATTCAAACAGCTACATATACTCACGACACACATTTGGTCACATCGAAACGTGCATCATGCTTACGTAGGAATGGAGAAAGCGTAAAACAAAATCGAACTACATTACATTTCGTGCAGTGCGGCAAACTAAATAAATTGGGATATTATTAGTGACTCAACAAAAACTCACCGATTTTACAACGGGAGCATGTCAAGGCAAAGCAGCCATCAAAGTCAACAAACACCATGTGGCATGTTGGATTTGGGCATTTCAGGTTGATGATCTCCTCACTGATGTGACGCACGTGACGTTCAACAACGCTTTCGGACTCAATCGCCTTAAGTTTTCGCTGCAGCCCGGTTTCAATCTCAACTACAAGATGCTTCTCACGATGTTTAACAATTCCATCTATATAGAGCTGAAATACATCATTAGGTAAAAAATACGCAAGCCATGCCACGTCGTAGGGAGGACTTGTGCACGTCGACACTGGGCACAGTAATTTACAGTCACTGGTATAGCATCTGCCTACGTACCCGTTTGTGGTACAAGTTTTTACCAACTGACATAGACATCGTAAGCAAATGAAATGAACCGACATTTCTTCTTCATTGTGGTCACATGCACCCTTTGAAACCCTGGAGGTCATTGGACGACAAGATAGACCTTTCCAGTCTTCCAAGCCATCTTCGTAGCAAACTGCACACATGTGCAGATCGTTTTCAGGTCCTGTGTTTATCTTTAGCTCAGTTCTTAGGACATCAAGCTCTACTTGCAACCGTTTAATTACCATATCTCGCTGTGTCAGCTGGTGTCGTCGGATTTTGTGCGTGCTCATGTGCCCACCCATACTGTCGGGAGAGGTGCATGCATTTGTTTCCCTTCCAGAATGGGTTTATCTTTCCTCTATATACGCTGAATTTTGACATTTTATGTTATCTGGAACCCGGGCTTTACTGGGTAGTACATGAAACATGACATGAATGGTTGTCATAGAACACAAAATCTATCGTGTTATCGGTTTTGATCAGTGTGAGGTTACCATGTTATAGCTCGATCTAATGTGTTTCGTGTTGGGGATGCCTTTTTGGGATTCCGAACTTTTTGTTTCTTTTTGGTGGAGGGTAGGGGACATTTAAGTGTTTTAGAGGGCATTAATTAGGGTCTAAATAAAAAGGAAAAATAGAGGGGGTTTTTTTTTTTTTATGGGCATTCATTAGGGTCTAAATATGTGATAAAAATAACTACGAGTGGCCAGGAGGGGTAATTTGAATTACATTGGAAGGCATTTATTAGGGTCTAAACCGATGATGAAAATATATAGTGTTTGGGCTATTTAAATATAAAAGAGGGCTTTTATTAGGGTCTAAACCGGTGATAAGGGTCATACATTTTTTTTTTGGCGGAATTACTGTCACCCGCATACTGCACTCACTGCATTTGTCTGTTGGTCTGAAATTCAGTCAATCTGTGAGCTTCGTTCGGTATATAAGGTCTCCGTAAGAACCGGTTTTTGTCTTATACTGTCGCTCTGAGTTCACGAGACGCACTCGCTAACGAACTTTTGTGCAGTACAGTACGTATGGTCCACGTCGTGCACCTCTTGGCTTACAGGAATAAGTAGTCAGTTAGAGAGTTGTGTGTGCCAAGTGCTTGGCCTCTATCTGCCACTGCATGGGCGTAAACGACATGGATCTATCAAGGGTGGACGAGAGCGTCTTGGACCATTCTTTCGACCATTTTAGTAGCGCACAGTCCGGTGAGTAGCGTACTCATGCCAGTATAGTACTACACACTTTGCGCACATGCTTATGAAATTTGTCTTCAATATCGTCAAATTCAAGTCGTTTTCACGTGTTGTGTCTTACTTCTGCTTGACCTTTTGCTTGCGAGTTGTAACAATCTCTTTCATGGTTCTTTAAAATCATGTTGGTTTGAATAAAATGTATGAATTGCATTGTTAACATCCAGCTCTGAGGGACGAAACACGTCATGCACATGTGTTTGATGAAAATGGGGTCGCTGTGCGCCCAATGAAGTCTCCTGAAAGCAATCTATATGTAAGTGCGAGTCTTTGGAGTGTATTTATGGCCTCCACATTCTCCTGCCAATACGCCTTTTATCAACTCACTATTAGCGTGATACGCCAATAGTTTTTCTGTACGCTGCACAATTACTACCTAGACGAAACAAATGACGAGAATTGTACGACTAGAGCATGATAATACTTTACTCGTTGTTTCTTACATACATTAAATATTTTAAATGTTCTCAGAATACATCCCCACAGCCTGGCAGAATGAATTCATGGGTTGCCAACAATCAACCCAACTACGACAGTCAGATGAATGGACATAGGTGGGTTTCCTTTCTGTGTTTGCCAGCTATTACCCATTTTTCGATTGTGTTTTCCACTGCCCTTCCTTGGACTAACAACACCGTATAAAAGTTTATGATTGTTTATGCATGTAAAATAAGTCCTTCCGGATATCATACCATTTTTGACTATTCTACAGTGATTCAGGTGATGAAGCTTGGTCCCTGTACGAGACACAAGAGTTGAAAACGATCGCTCTTTCGGCTTCTCAGACAAGCGAGACATCTACAATGGATGGCGACAGTGAAGGTACACAATTTCGCCGTCTCGCAGTCTACTTGTATTCAGCGCTATATTTAAACAATTACATTTTTTTTTCGCGATTCCTCTGACGTTTGTTTGGTCCTTCTCATATATTGTCAGATAACATATCGATGAGGCAGTATAACCCGACAATATCATTGGTCGATGAGTCAATCGATGGCTACGAGAGCCACTTCAAAGACTATCAATTTAACAAGTATGCAGGGACAAATACAAACGCTGAAGACCTCCAAGGACAATCATCACCCAGCCAGCCTCAACAATCAAATCATTCCAAACATGCTGCATCCAAGGTATAGGAATTTACCCCGCGTTCATAAAATGCATTTCAGACTCGTAGCACTAATTATACGACAGTCTCTTTCTGCAAAATGCTATGCTTGAACAGACGAGCGCAACTAGCACTATAACTATGTAGGGGAATGACAAACGCGTCTCTTGTATATGAATTTGAAAATCCAACCTTTTTTCTTTACTTCTTACCTTTGCATTGCGTTTAATAATTTCGGTGAATGTAATGGGCCTATGTTTCTGTGTATATCAGACACATGTTCCTTTGGGCGCTAGACTCAACTACGTCTCCAAAGGGATTTCAGACTTTCGGGCCCTTCTCAACAAACACCAAAAAGCATCACAAGTGATTGATCGTAAAGACAATATGCCTGCTGAACCCGATCGCGAGGGTATAAATATATGTGGTCGAGTTGATTGTTAAACCTACACACATCATGCGATGCTCACATCGAGTACTCATCATTACCTATATTTGAATACACGGATAAGAAATCGATTCCCCAATAGCTACAATAAGATTGATGCCACAGTTGTGCAGGTCATTTTGTTTATTTCCGACGAATATTATAAATCTATTAATGTATGCAGGTGTGTGGCCTTCATCGCAATATGATGAGACAGATGCTCAACTGGGTGCGGAAATACCCGTACCCAGCCGTAGTTTAAGTCACGATACGCAAACAAAAGAACTTGTTCAAGAAAGTCAGAATATGAACGATAAGCACCGAACTGACAGGCATGACGAATATTTAGAGGGAAATCCTCTTTCTACACCACATACAAACAAACAAGTCGAAAAGTCTCTTTCCCCACTACAAAAATCAGAGGAAGCATTTCCTGCCATACCGCAGTTCAAAAGAAATATTGAAGAGTTAAATCTTCCAGCACCTTTACCACCACAAACACCACTTCGTGCGCAGAGCAATTCACCTACGAATGCGACCAAGAAACATGATGACGAGGTGAGGAATTGTGTATGGTGCTTCTTTCTAATTTCATGCAAATGTATATACTAACAATCTCTAATGGCTGGTTCACACACAAATTGTACTCAGATTAACGAGAAGTGCACTGAAATATCGAAATTGAAACACCAACTAATCGAGAGAGAAAAGTTTTACCAGGCACAAATTCAGGGTATTCAATGTGTTATATTCAATGTGTTATAGCGCTATAGAAACGACTTCTTCTGCCGCGTGTGTGAGTTGCGAGCAACGTTAACGATTGTATATACCCAATTCTAATGCACCAATGTTCCGTGGATTTTTTAGAGGCGATGAGGGGTGATCAGTATAAAACAGCAACGAAATACCAGGACGAACTAGAATCGCTACGAAACAAGAACGAAAAGGAGGTCAATGATCTTCGTTCAAGAACCCTCTCCCTCAACCACAAACTTCACAGGTACGTATTCCTGTTGCTTGGTCAAAGTTCCGACACTGTACACGTACACACGCAAACAGACGAACACGCGTATATATGTGCACTCAAACATAAGATGCATAGTACATTCATGCACATATATGCACTCAAACGACTCACGCCACTTACATGCATTTTAACAAGAGTCAACCAACAATGGCGTCGCGATATGTATGCGTATGCATAGACTATGTAAGTTTTGTATCGGCTGTTGGCAATATAAGTACAAGAGTACCTCTGAGGAGTCTTTTCCATTCCCAAAATGAACACACCGTTGAATTGTACACGTACATTGCTACCTTGTAGGAAGTCACTGACATTTGCTACTATTGCTCCGAATCGTAATCTGATGTGATAATACTAACCATACAGATCGACGATCGAATCCAACAATAAGATAAAAAGCTTGTCGGATGAACTCGAACTGGTACGAAATATTCTGTGTAATATATTTATAGTCCTTTCTATCGCTGTACATGAGCAGCCTCCTTTCTTTATATGGTGATATCGCCCGATATAAATGGGGAGAATGTAATTTTGTCCTATCGAGACCTAACAAACACTCTTCACAGGAACGGACGAATAACGAAAAAAAAGTGCAACAATTGGAATCACTGTTACGTGAGGCCAACGCAACTATTGGCTTGCAAAAAACAACGTCATCGGATCGCGACGCTCAGAATGAGGCCCTTCGAAAGACAAATAACCTGCTGTCAAGAGAGGTTAAAGATTTAAAGCACCGTCTTCATGAAATCGAGGTAGACTCTCTAAACATTTTTAATTCATATTTAATGCAAAATGGAAAATGGAGAGGGAAAAGATGTCCTCTTTCAGGAAAGTACATGTAACAAATCTTGTTGCCTACGTATACTGACTGACACATGGTACTATTGCCAGACTTCGAAAAAAGCATTTGTTGCTCGATTGACCGAGGTTGAAGGGGAACATGCTGATTGCCAGGATACGATAGAAGAGCTCCGCGGCAACGCGGACGCTTTAGCATTGGTATATTTTTAGCGTTGAAAGTTGAATATATACGAGTGTTCGTTTGCTGTATAGAATGTTTCGATGTGGAGATGGGCGTATGTATTGATTCGTTCTTATCGTTGGTTATCAGGATAAGTTTCAGCTACAAGAGCGAGTAGATTTGCTGCTGTTTGAATCAAATGCTGATCGTAAGCAAAAAGAGTTATTGAATTCTCTGTTCTCACGCGAAAAAGAAGCGATTGTACTACAGACGACAAGAGACGTTGAGCAGCGCATCCAAGCTGATTGCGATGTATTGATAGGTGAGTACAATATCAATTTAAGTTTGCTGCCTGTACGGAAATACAATAGTCAACAATCTTGCTCGTGCGTTACCTGTGTATATTTCTAAATCTTTCAAAGTAGGTTTAGCGACAACCATAAGATTTTCTTTTCCGTACATGTTCTCTAATATAGGATGTAAGACATACTAATTCGTTCATTATTAATATGTAGCTGAACGTGAAAGAGATTTAGAATCCGCACGCACAAAACTAGCAAATATTAAAAGTCGATTGAGAAAGAAAGAGCAAGAGTGCTCCAACTTGATTATGGAAACGAACAATAGTCGAATGGAGAATGAAACCATATTATCACGCGTACAAACACAACGTACCGAACTGGAAAACTCCATCTGTCAACTGCGACTGGAGTTGAAACAGTCGCAATCACAATCTGAAAGCACAGCTTCTCAGCTGCAGACAAGTCTTACTCAGTACAAAGAGGTCTGTAAGCAGCTAGACAGCGCACGTGCGGAAACTCGTAAGGCAAATGAGCTGTTGGAAGGTACGCGCATAGACCTTAACACTGCTAAAGCTCAATTAAAAAAGCAAAGGGATAGACTAGAGGCAAGTCGTGCCCAAACTGGGCGTGCAAATTCCCAACTAGAGAATATACGTCAGGATAACCATCGTATCAAGGCCAAGGTTGACGAGCTTCTGCACACTGACGCACAGGCGTCAAAATCTCTAGATCACTCTCCTCATTCTCTGGAAACGCTTAAGAGTACGTGTTTTCAAAAATAACTTTGGGTGCGCTTTTTGACAGCGATTTGTGTAGTACACATTTTCGTTTAGAGTGGTTGGTATCTGTAGATGTGTTTTTATATTATCATTTACATGCAACTTTATGGTTCATATTTTACATTATTTAACATGAGCAGAAGATGGTCCTCAAGAGAAAGGTAGTCTACTTGCATATATCGAAAGAATGAAAACTGAGCACGCGAACGAGCTGCGGGTATGTTATGTATATAGAACTTCGGATTGATTATAGGCCAGTGATTATACATTTGCGATTAATGCACGCAATTGATTATATTCCTTGTTCAGCCATCGCTGTGTGTATGTATTGTATTCGTCATTATGTCTCGTACCTTGTACTTATTGTATTCCGTGTGCATTATGCTTTTCAGGAATCACAAGACACATATACAAGTGTTATGGAGAGTCTACGCGAAGACTTGCTTAAGACTGCAGCCCATAATCATAGCCGATTTAAGAAGAAACTCATCCGTGAGAGAGCGAAGATGGTGAGCCTGACTGAAGGCTATCGTCGGCAGGTATATACTTTAGTCTGTTGGCAATCACACTCATATTTCAAACAATTTGTTTAAATAGAAACAAACTCGTAGAATTTGATTATCGAACTTTGTTCCGTGTCTGTGACATACGTGTATTGTATATCCAATCTGTTATTAATCTGGTATAAATTTCGTGCATTTTCCTACTATTACAGTGTAAGCAATACATGGAAGCCGTGGCAAAGGACGTTGGCCGTGGTATTCCAGTTGCTGCACTGCCACCATTACCAGAACAGACCTTACTCATAAAGAAAAAGCATGGAGAAGTATCGGGAAGACATCTTGACCGTCCAGTAGTCCACTCAAACCCGACTGCGGACATAACAAAGGGCTATGGTAAGTCAGCGTAATAGCCAAATGTCATCAAATGCATATGATAACATAATTCTAGTAGTAATATAGTGAGAGTTTAAACAACTCTGTCAACCAATAAAACGACATGATCGTATGGATTGGTGGGAATGAATTTATTCTGACTTGGTAGTATCTTGGACGAAGTCCTGCCTGTCGTCTATGTTAGCGTGGGGGCAATTGTGAATAGTACAAAAACCAACAAATAGCAGAATAAGACATGGTGCTATGTAGCTAAAGGATGGTTGACGCACAAGGGTTCCGGTGCCGACTATATGATGGATCGTTGAAACCACAGATACACCGTCCATGAACTCAATTTACAGAATTGTCAAATGCCTGGATGCGGTGTACAAATACACGAAAACAGATCCCTGTACAATCTGTACGTTACTCGTAGTCGATTTGTAAATTTACATGCCGATCAACACGTATGCTACTTTAAAATGAGTTGCTATCGGCTTCGTTGGTACATGCGGTCTTACCAAAATCTTGGGCTACCTTCTCCGTCTGCGAGGTTTAGGTTTACCAGATGCAGAACCAGATATCGCTTTCTCAAGTAAAGCGATTGGTGCTAGAGAGCCAGCGCCCTGTAGAGAATTCGGGTTTACAGACAAAGTGTAACGCACCATTTCCTCAGTATGCTGCAACCTTTAAGTCAATTAATGAACGTACGCAATGAGTGAACTATATATTGCGTGATGCAGACTTTGTACGTGGATCAATCTATATTATCAATGAGACAAAATATGAGTGAAGAATATAATGCAGACTAGGCCATGTACAGCTAATAAAAGCCATCCTAGTACAAAAAGGAGATATATACCATGTAATTCCATCAGTCTGTCCGAGAAAGGTTTGCCTTGGAGTTGAAAGTACAGTAGACAAAAGCCTCTCCAAATGAACGCGGTAGTGATCTCTGTTGATTGAATTCATCTTCGCCCCCGCACCTGCTTATATGATTACAAGGCCAAGATTTGCAACAAGACCATATAAAAATTCTGCCAAAAGATTGGGGCACTAAGACAACACGGAGTGACCTATAAATCTTTCGGTATCAATGACAGTAGTAAACACGACACATTATGGTGAGGTTGAAGAAAACAAGTAAAACCCCCACAAAGACTTATCCATATACATACCTGTACTCCACGAGGAGTTATTTCGCGCAATGTGAGTCCATGATCGCATAGATTGAGAATTTACAATCACAGGTTCTTTCTTCGTGATATCATGGTCGTCCGGACAAGGAGGGAGAGTAAATGCAGAGTTACAGCATCGAGTGCTACTGTCTATCATACAGCAGACAAATCTATGTTCACGCATCGCATGTTTGTTTTTACTACGCAAGAGGTTGCCACTGCCTTCCATCGCAGCACACCGGGGACAGTGTTTGTTATAAATACAGTGCTGAATGTGATTTCGATAACAAGGCACTCCCTTCCCATGGAATGCCCATCGAGACCCTAACAGACTACTATACAATGTGCTTGTGACCTTGTCCTTTGCACCCAAGTGCAATCCAAAAGTGGGCGTATCGGTAAACGCAAAGACCAGTGTAGGATGGAGAGCAGTGGAGGTAGCCTTTTCTTTTTTGATAGCCGAATGATCAGAAACACACTCGTCGGAAGGAGGCTGACTGCAGTCATTATTGTCAACGATACCAGTATACGCAGAGGCAAGTTCGCTCGCATGGAGCGAAGCAAGCAGATCCTCACTCTTTCGCAGTAGACCCCCCCAACATATACCTTCCGTGCCCATGATATCTCCCCGCCTGACACCGGACAAAGGAGACAACGGGTGCGGCTGAAGAAACAAAACGACATGACATCTACTGAGTAGCAGAGAAGTCTTCCGGACAGCCAAAGCATCCAACTGTTCAGCCGTTGATGACATGATATTCTCTCGTTCGGCAGCGGTGTCATTCTCATCGTCGTTTGGAGCAGTACTGCATCGCTGCAGCGTCTCAGATGACACAGATGAAGCATCCAACAGAAGTAAGTGAGGGGCAACTCGAAGCGTGATGCCCTCGTCCGTGTCTGTGGCTTTACTCCTGTCTGTCCCACCGTTGTGGTATTGTAGTAAACTATTTACGACCTCGCATTTATTGCAGTGCTCGGTGCCGATCACGCCCACCACAAGAAAATCCTTCGTATCACCAAGAACTTTCTTAGCCGCCGCACCAACAAATGCGAACTTCTTTGATATCAAACGCAAAGGTTCTGAGCTTTCGCAACGTGTCTGGGACACACGCGGAGGGGCAGCACGTGCTGTAGAAAGTGCAGCCGTGCCACTGGCTAAACTACTAGATGAAAGCCGTTGGTGCTGATTCGTCGTTGCTTGGGGAGGGTTTCTAATCAAAGTACTTGATTTTTCTATTCGCGGGGACGGCTCCTCATGGTGTATTTGCTGAGAAATATGCAGAGGCTGGTATTCCGGTTCTTTCCGTCGCATAAGAATCATTGGGGTTGCACTTGGCGTGGGTGTGGGTGTAGTTCGACTGTTGTTTGGCCTACTTCCCTTGATATTCCTTAACGGAATGTCGACTGTTACCCCACTGCCCTGTAACGATCCTCCAATATAAGTGCCAGGCACTTGATTGCTAGGCACGGGCTGCTGTGCGTGTTGTAGAGGAGGATATCGTGGCGCATTGAGGGCAAGAGACGGGTTACTATCGACAGTTTTGGGTCTGGACGCAACAGTCACACCACCACGTCGAGTAAATTGCTGAGAATTCGATGTATACGGATATGCTTGCTGTGAATGCTGTGAAGATAAAGGAGTGCCTATGAGTTGGCTTTCAACAGGGGACTCCGCTGGCACCCGATGCAAACTTCCGTTCGCCCTGTGCCGATGGCCCACCTCCGTTTGACTGCTACCATCTCTTGCGGCAACCGTGCCACCGCTACCTCTACCACCACTGCGTGCTTCTCTACTCCTGTCATATCTTTCTCTCTCGTCCCGTTCTCTTGGTTGAAGTAGACGTCTAGATTTAGTAGTCGATGATGATTCGTTTTCTCTGAACAATTCACTAGTGCTCTCATGTCTGTTGCTCATGGTACGGGCACCAGTGTGTGGTCCCGACACTCCAGGCCCGAGTGGACTGCGACGTCCATCTCCCAACCTGCAGTTTGTAACGCCAGTTGACCGGCTATTTGATAGTGAAGGCTGTATAGGCGACGATTGTTGATTGCTTTGAACGGGCTTTCGACTTGAGTAGGCGCGTGACCTACGACTATCATCTCCCACATTGTCGGCGGATGAATATAATACATTATTTGCTAAGATACCTCCAAAGATTTGTGGCTTATGAGAACGCAGTGAATCATTAGTGTGGGCGTCCTGTGCCTGTGTACCATTCTGGCTGTGAGTTTGTTTGTTTGATCGTCTCTTGGATAAGTTTGGCAGGATGTCTTTAGCCCCCGAGAGTGCACCTGAACTGGAGTGGCTACCCTTCGTTCTCTCCTATAAATTTAGCGATAAGCGAACTGAGTGGACCTTCAATCCTTCACAAACAAACCGGATAAGAACACTGCCAATAGGGAAGGAGAGAAGTTCAAACTAACATGCATGAAAATGAGCATACAGCGTACGTACAGTCCACACCAACGAAACAGAAACATTCACCAAATTATTCACAGTGAAGAGGACGGACACAATGAGATGCACACCATGGGGGAGACTGTGGTTTGAACGACTGGGTTGGTTCCAGCGTAGATGGTCACCAGTGCATTGTTTAGTGGTGCACGGGATAGATCACGGGCATGGTATATTCAATGCTTTCCCCAAGGCCCATGCTTGAAAACCTCTGGTGGATTACACAAGAAAACGGGAGCATACAGACGACATGCACTTGACGACGAGGGGTAAGTTTCAGCTAGTGTATGCAGTGTGAGTAATGAGAAACGATGCAGAGGGACGACTTCATACAACGGGAAGTAAATGTGTGTAGCGAGAGATGATGAATAGGGATGAGTTCAAGCAACGGGAAAAAAGTGTATAAAGCGTAAACAAGTGTGTAATGAGAGATAATAGAGAGGGACGATTTCGGTTTCTGGGAACGGTGTGTATGTGTATATGTGTGTATGTGTGTTGTATGTGTGTTGTATGTGTGTTGTATGTGTGTGTGTGTATGTCTGTATGTATGTGTGTGAGTGTGTGCTTAAGTGTATAAGTGTTTAAGTGTGTGTGTGTGTGTATTTGTGTGTTTGTGTGTTTGTGTGTGTGTTTGTGTGTGTGTGTGTATGTGTTCTATTTTTAGTTTTGTTTTTTTTTGCACCCCTGTTTTGAGGGTTTTCTCTTCTTTTTCTGGTTTCCGTTTCCTTGGCATGGCGGATGAATGATATAGGGTAGAGGTGCAAAATGAGTGAGGTTCAAGGGGCACAATGGCGATTGAGAAGCGGAGAAGTTGGATATGAGGTGAACCTAAATTGAATACAAGTAGGGTTAAGGTGCACCATGGGAGAGGGGTAGAGGTGCAAGGGCGCGCATGTTGGCAATGGGGCCGAGGTGCAGAGGTGCAGAATATGATCCATTTTTAGGTCAGTAAGGTACGTAAGTGGGAGAGAAATCTGGCGCACAGGGCAGAGGTGCAAAGGCAGAGGTGCACGACTGGCGACCACACGACACACACAAACACACACACACACACTCACACACTCGCACACTCACATACACACACACACACACACACACACTCACACACACACTCTTACACACTCTTACATACACGCAAAAACAAAGCACTGTAAAGAAAGTGTGGCCGATTGTTTCATCAGTTCTAGAGTGAGTTCATTTGTGAATATATTTTAAGAGAGATGTTGGCCATGCGATATCCGTTGATACGTAGCGGTGGACTGCTGAAACAGTCGTCTGTCGCATGTGCAGCGGCATTTCCTCAGTCGATGTCAATGTCTACTGCTACTTCTTCTCAGAATACTAAAAAGAAGCCTGTCGGCCTTCCTCGTCTGATGCAGAACATTAAGAAAGCTCCAAAGCCCGCAAAGAACGAGAAATCAGGTCCGTCAGTGTGGTGATATCGTTCGGTCTCTGTGTTCTATGCACAACGTGAATGACATCTGCATTGCTCTTATCATATACAAGCGTGAGCATGTAAGTTTTTGAGTGCCCACATTCATACAGAATAGTAATTGTGGTTTAGAGTTGCTCCCATGTCTAGACTAGCGTTGTTGTGAAGCAAGGGGTGGTAAACGAATTGTTTGAAGTTTCGATTTTACTTAATGTGATTTCTTGCTTATGGTAGATTGAGATATTCGCCAATGCCTTTACTGAGGCAGTTAGTTGGATAGGACCGTGACGCATAGGTCATCTAATCGTTTTGTTTTCTTGTAATTATCAGGGGGAGGTGGTGGAAAACGTACAGTTATCCAGTCGCTCCCGTACAGGGATGTGCCTGATGATGCGACACCAAAGGATCTACACACGAATTTGATCAACTTTGTCAACTTACGTGAAATGTCGCGAAGAAGAAAGAAAATTGACATTCCTGGTAAGTCGAAGGCATAACCATACAGTATCTCTTCGATATCAAAATACTTCTCCACGTTTGCGCGGTTTTGTGTACAGAGACGACTCCCCCCCCCCTGCTAATTGATGTTTTTGTCGCTGTGTTCATCCACTATCGTTTACCAAACTGCTTCTCCAACCATGGTAACGTGATAGTGATAATGCTTGTTACCATGGATTATAGACCTTACAATGCGATTTCATCGCTTGTTTTGTCAATTGGTAAAATATTTGTGAGCAAAGTTTGTGAACTGCTTTGGCCTGACCTTTTTGTTACCTCTCCAGTACATTGCGCTGGTAGTCTGATGCAGGTGGTTGCACTGGATAATGCACAGATGACCAGACCTAAGGCTTTTTCTGGAATGTGTGTTTCTCGATGCAATCGAGGTAAGTTCCAGTGTTGAAATAGTTTTATTGCTGCAGCATTCCTTGGTCAATGTTGTTCGCGTCTGTGAGAAGACTGTATATGGATGTACTAACACATTTTATATTGCTTTCTAGGTATTGCTTCCTCTATTACTCTGAGAAATGTGGTAGATGGCGTGTTGTTGGAAAAGACTTACATGATTTACTCCCCGTTAATTAAGGAGATCAAGGTAAGAAGCCCTGCGTAAATGTGTTTGTGTTGTACGCATGATACTTGATGGGTAAGAGCTTGGCTGAACCATAGCTAATACAAGAACGGAAGCGACCACGTGTGATTTTGTGCTGATGACTTGTGTGCATTTACCCGTATACATGGTTTACAGATGCCGCCATCTGCACAGAACACTTAATACATGAAAGTTTTATTTTTTCTGTATGTAACTTTTTATTGCTGCAATTTGTTCATATAACCCCAACTCGACAAGACCATATAATTAACAACATTGCTGTCTTATTTCCATATAAAGATGCTCCAATATCAACGTGCCCGAAGAGCAAAGCTGTACTATCTAGATGACCATCCTCTAAACGAGTCTACCTTCAATACAAAGCGTTTCGACATAAAAAAGTAATGATCTATGACTCGGTAATGATCATTAAGTTAAAAGCACATATAGGGATGTAAAGTACAGGACACAAGGAGTAGGGCCCCAGAATAAAAGTTTGATGCGTATCTATTCGCTTTGAAATATGTACGTCTGGTTTATTGCCGTTGTTAAGTATGTGTTTGACTATAAACACAAAAGCAGCGGGTTGATTTGTCACTACTTTTATCTGTCAGGATTATGGAGATCTAGCGCTTAAATATACTTGGTCCTTATTTTAATACTCGTATTCTTTTCTCGAATTTCTGTGCAGACTCTGGGAGCATCCACACAGTGTGACACTTGAGTTGCATATCGCGCCTTGAGCACATACATTATATTCATATACATCTACGCCTGTGCACGTTGTCACCATGTATTCAACAAGATGGAAATATGAATGCAATACACGACAAATATACTATCTAGGTGTGCTTGACAACAACGCAAACAACTGATCGTGTGCTTGAATTATGCTTGCTGGCGTTGTTGTGAAAATGCAGGCAAATCACTGAACACCTGCGAGACCATGGTTTCTCATTTGAATTAAAATACACTTCCTAGAGCCTCGAACCAAGCAATCATAGACATATCGGTTTGAGCCTGTAGTTAAGATAATCGCATAGTCAGACACATTCGAAACACTATTTAAAAAAAGATCGTACTCTCGCAATATGAGAGAATCTCTGTTATTTGCGATAGACTGTAGAAAAAAGCTAGTCACTAAGAACTTACAGCTTAACATTTACTTCGCAACAAAACAAGCATGGCAGAATTTAATAACACCATACCCATTTCTTAAACTCCTCAAATGAAATGGTGCCGTCGTGGTCCAGATCTGCGCTCTTGAAAGCGTTCTCCACCATTTCTTCGATTGCTGACCTAGACATTGCTTCCATCACTGGCCACATGTCCGTACCATCTGCCGCACGAGAAGATAGTACACCCATAGCACCAGATCGTGAGAGTAACCCTGCAGCCCAAATATGTATGAGGTCAGCCGTAGTAGTGAACAAGATCGAGTACAAAAAATAGCTGAATCTCATCACTTTTTTTTGCTACCACCACTCATTGACTGTCATGTTTGCCACACTCAAACAAGCGGAACATAAATACGTTTAATAACAATAAAACCCCCTCATTCACCCACCTGCACGAGATACACATACGGTTAATGTATGACTAATACATCAGAGTATCAGTGGTGCGACCCTCATTTCACCATGTGGGATACGAGAATTCACTTCTATTCGCAAAAACTATCTCAGCATACCTCCTTGAAGACCAATTGACCTGTCAATGGAGCCACTCCTTCTAGGTGGGTGTGGGTATGGTTGTGATGTTTGTCTAATAACCGATATGGGCGTTGAATGGTTGGGGGTGGGTGCGTGGGGAGTCGGTGAGGTACCGCGAGAGCTGGAATTTTGATGGATGCTTGTTAGGCTACTACTCCCTACGTTTTGTACATCAGTATGTTCACTGCAGTTCTCTTGATTCTTATTCGATGCCAATGCGGTCGATGAAGATGACGCATTAGCAGGGAACGATGAGTATTCGGCCGTATCAGGTGATTCGGGTGAAAAAGAAACACTACCAGCTCTCCCTCTGTAAATGTTATAACCAAACAAAGCAAGTTCTGTAAAAACCGACCCATAAACATTGGGGATAGTAAATCTCTCCTCAAATAATGGTAGAGTCGGACAACGTAATGGACACCCAGACACGACAAAGGATAAATACACTCGGTAAAAGAGAAGGAAGACTAATAATTCACACACACCAGCACGCAAAAACATACTCTTCTACAGCGGCACCGTATATGTTGAATGGATCTTCCAGCGACGGGAGTAGAGATAAAGAAGACAGGAGTGAGCTAGACGTTAAATCATAGGAAAATCCTTTTATAAGGATTGTTACATAACGAGCTTTATAGAAATCTAGTATTCACCTTCGATAGTATCAGTATCACTTTTCTCGACAGGGGGATCAGTAGCATCTCTAGGAATAGGCGCGGTGAATACTGCACTTACTGGTTTGCCACCTTCATCGTTGAAGTTAGCCATCATCTCCTATACAGACATATCAACAAATTTGAGGGGGTTTAATATTTGCTGGATAGTGCATAGTATCACATACGGAACGCATAACGAACATAAGCAAACCTCTTCCAGGGCTTTAACGACATCTCTGACCAATTCCATGCTGAGATAGAAGTAAGCCTTAAACATCTCACGCAGCTCATCTCGTGTAATAAAACCACTATTGTCAAGGTCGTATCCCTTGAATGCGTATTCAATCTTTTCCTCCTGACTACCTTTACATAATACCGACAATCCACACACCAATTCTCGAAAGTCTATGGACCCACTACCATCCTGAAATAACGTATAGAAAGAGCATTGAAGTCAATAAGAGGGAAAAATAACATTGAGACGAGGTTCGACCATCCAATCACACACATACATATATAAATAAATGTACACAATAACAGCCAGCTATACGGTTCAAAATTGGCACGTTGTGATCGTCATAAACAAGTGCTAATACGGAGGAAAGAGTATGCGGACCTGATCGAAGAAATGAAAGATCCTTTCGGTAACTAGATTACGGTCTACGCCAAGCGGTCCGAGGCATTGTTCAAACGTAGTCTTATCAATGCCACCATCTCGACTGAGAGACTTGAACTGCTCAAATAACGCCTCTAACTCCACCTAGTTTATTGGAATTGTATTTTAATATTAAACCCTAACCCTTATTGCAAAATGATTCACAGCTGAACAAAGCACCAACCAGCCAAGTACAAGTAGAAAGAAAGTAAACGTGGTCAAGTGTTCTTCGTAGTTTAAAAGCTACAAGATATGTTCAAAAGAACAGGTAGGTAAAAACTTTTATTGGAGATCAAATGTAGCGGCGTGCATGCATACCTGGTCAAAGTGAGTTCGTTTCTGTAGTCGAAGAATCGCATCTTTCGAAAGGTGCATTTGTTTGTTCTGATTGCCTTTTACAAAATGAAAAGTTGGATTTTACTTGAATTGAAACATCATAGCAAATTAGGTTTGACACCAGCCCAAGTCAATTGGCAAACAACTTATACACGACTGCAGTGTTGACTGCACACAATCTGCATACCCAACATGGGAACATTGCATAAAGCCGTACAAGACATAGAACTGTAGCTAATAACAAACACAGTAGACAAGTTGACAGAGACGATATACCTCCAGGATACAACACGGGTAGAAGGGAATGCCTAGGATTGGCAAGTGGAGGAATAGGAATACGAATTTTCACCATCACATGTGTACTATCGTGTTGATCGTGAGCCTACATTGAGACGGTCGTAGTACGTTGAATTATATATTGCAATAAATATTTACGATTATACAAAATAAAGTATTGGTGCAATATCTTCGATGGACACCACAACGCGACACTGAAAGCTGGTGCCGAGATATGAGGCATACACACTATTCATTCAACTGTCAAATGAGGTAAAATTAAATCACACCCTCATACCTCACATAGCTCGCAAAGATCAAAATCAGCACAGTTTGCGCATTTGTACCGAACTCCTCGAATGTCGCTCACGTTGCAAGAATTGCAGGTTAGACCGCGATGTACATATCCCTCTGCGCACACAAGAAGAAGACGGAAATACGAGGGGACGTTGATTATATGTGAGCATAAGCCAAAAGTTACATGAAATACCAACTACTTCGGTAGTTCAGGTGTTTTTCTACATGCAAAGGAATCTTGAAATTATGTCTGGTAATACCACGTTATATAGCGGTATGCACTCATTGCTTACCTTGCCTAGCTTGGTCCTCTGCAATGGTATACAAAAGGTTCAGTAAATTTTGGCTTTCCTTGTTGTTGATATCGACCTCACCCAGAGGCGTTTGAGATGAGTAAGAAAATACCTGTCCTCTTTCAGCAAGTGAAGGAAAAGACTCGGGGTCTGTGGGAAATGATGACAGTAGTATATTGCACAACAGATAAAGAAGTACAGTGCAAACATCAGTAATGCGCCATCGTTGTGATAATCGTTAAAACATTAGAATCGACGAATCCATATTGCTACCCAAACTTCTATATAGTACAATACTGTGCAGTGGCTAGTAGAGGTTAGTCGGTAACAACTGGTCTGATTTGCACCAAATTGCGTCCCCTTCCGAATATATGACTACAATAATATACACATTCGACTCTATGCCGAATGTGTATATGTGCACATAATTCTTGACATGTACCTGCACATGTGGGCCAATGGAAGAATACACACGCATTGTAGCCACTAGTGTACACCATGTAATCTACTGCAAAATAGGACAAAAGAATAACGCGATTCTTACGTCTTTGCCCTACACAGATAAATGCATAATATTTCGGAGACCTATGCATCATGTATATTGCATGTATCTGTGTTGGTGAGTCCGGATCAGGTGTATGGTGTGAACTTATTATTGAGTACGTACCGTCATCGTCTTTCGCTTGGTTTGAGTGGAGCCTACGCAAATGGTAGCAGCGTAACAATACTAAACCTGTCAAACAGCCACAGGCGAACCATCCTGGTTTGTGCATGGCTACGGATCTGTGGGATTAGCTAGTTCTTGCGGAAGATAACGTCCATCAATGTACAGTTTAGTTTGCCATTTGGTTGTGCACTGAAACAAGTTGCAAGTAATATAAATATATAAGAGGGTTCCCTTTGAACTTAGCCATATAGCTTTGTATATATATATATTATGTATATATGTATGTATGTATGATGTATATGTCTGAACATAAGCAGGCCGAGTCCTCCTACATCAATAAGGAAGAGCTTGTGATTTTTCGTGTTGAAGGGAGCGAACGAGTAGGGTTTAGGTTTTAGGAACGCGCAGAGAGAAGGGTTTGTATGTGTTGGAGTGAACAAAACTTGCAGATGGAGGCATTTGTATGTGTTGAAGGGAACGCAATAGTGTTTGTATGTGCTGAAGGGCGCTGAGGCTTTTGTATGTGTTGAAGGGAACGAACGGAAAGGCATTTGTATGTGTTTAAGGGGCGCAGAGGCGTTTGTTTGTTTGTGTTTGAACGGAACGGAATGCGCAGAAGCGTTAGTTAATGCGTTTTGAAGAGTTTTTGTTTACTGCCACTTGCGCTGTAGTTTTTGTAGGCTGTTTCATAGGCTGAGAATGTAGAGTATATACTGTAGTTTATGTAGGTTAAAGCGTGAACGCTGAGACTGTAGAGTTTATAAAGGCCAACGAGTACAGACTGCGACTGTAAGTGAATACTGTAGTTTATGTAGGTCAATGCCAAACGGCTGATACTGTAGTGAATACTGTAGTTTATGTAGATCAATGTTAAACGGCTGAGACTATAAAGTTTATGTAGGACAACGCGTAACAGCTGAGACTGTAGAGTGTAGACTGTAGTTTATATAGGCCAACGCGTAACAGCTGAGACTGTATACTGTAGTTTATTCAAGTTAACGCATAAATACAGAGACTGTATACTGTACTTTATTCAAGTAAAGTATAAAAACAGAGACTGTATACTGTATACTGTAGTTTATTCAAGTTAAAGCATAAAGACAGAGACTGTATTTTGTATACTGTAGTTTATGTAGGCCAATGTGAAACGGATGAGACTGTAGAGTGCATACAGTAAAAAGTAGTTTTTTTAGGACAACATCTATCAGCTAAGACTGTAGAGTAGAAACTGTAGTTTATGTGGACCAACGCTTATCATTTATTGACTGTAGTTTAATAGGCTAACACATATAGGCTGAGACTGTAGAGTGTAAACTGTAGTTTGACTAGATTCTGCCTAACTGCACAGTAAATAAAAAAGCACACAAACGCACGCACACGCACACTCACACGCACACACATACGCACGCCCGTACACAAACACACACACACACACACACACACAACACTATAACATATTAACACACACACACGCTCACACAACACTATAGAACATATTAAAGAACACATCTGCTTATACCTTGGCTTCCTTCAGTAGTAGTAGTAGTAGCAGTAGTAGTAGGACAGACAGACTGAGTGCGTGTGTTTGTGTCTACGAAAGCCATGTCTATTGAATCGTTGAACGAAATTATCCTCCCCGCAGGCGAGGACTACCACACACATTTGCGCCATGGTGATCTCATGGATATGGTAGTTCCTCAAGTCCGGAAGGGAGGAGTCTGTCGTGCCCTGGTCATGGTGTGAGCTTGTTTTCGAATATATTCTATTAGGTTGCATTGTGAATGGAGTGTGTATATTGAAGAAAAAAAATGACCGACTTGCAGTCGATATCCATTGTGTACCCTGATAAAACAGAAATTGGTTATCGACTCTCGCAACTATTTGAATGTATTACTGACAGATATTTATGAAACGCTTTTGCTGAAAATCATAAATTCGTCGACTTTGACAGCCAAATTTGACACCGCCGATCACCACACTTGAACAAGTAGTGTCGTACAAAAAGGAGTTGGTAGCTTTAGATTCGTCCGTAGATTATCTTATGACGCTTTATCTGCATCCCACTCTAACACCTGAAGTGATTGCGGGTGCGAAAGCCGTGGGAGTTACTGGTATATGTTGCATCTTTTGGATGATGTCCTGACTGTTCATCCGAGTGACGAGTATCGCGATAATTATTGTTGTTTTACCAATGTACGCGGTTGACTTTGCCAATATTTCCCCCAACTCACATCTTTGTGATTATATGTACATTATATTATTGTGGAATTGATTCATTTGTTTTTTACCATAATATGCCTTACCTTAAATCTACTCAATGTTTGCACATCATGCTTCTAACGCCATGATCGCTGTCCCCCTTCTCTTCCTTTTCAGGTGTGAAGAGTTACCCCCGCGGAGTCACCACAAATAGCGATGCGGGCATCGAAAGTTATGACCTTTATTATCCTATATTTGAGGCAATGGAGAAGCACGGTTTAATCCTTCACCTGCATGGAGAGATTCCCAGCAGTTCTGATAATGATGTGTGCGTCATGAATGCCGAGGTTCGCTTTCTGCGGCATTTGGAAGAACTACACACCGCCTTCCCAAAACTAAGAATTATTTTGGAACACTCTACTACGAAGGAGGCAGTTGAGATGGTGTGTTGGTACATTTGTTGTTCTCTTGTGCAGATGTAGTTGACCCCATTCTTGCATGATTATTGATTATAGAAGAAGCATCGAAATGACAAAGTTTCTGCTAGTTTGTTGTATATGATCATCGAATGTGTTATTCAGCAAAAAAATCGATTTTGTTTTGTTACGTGTGGCTGCGGGAGTTTCGACGACCGTCGCTCAATTTTCTTTGTGCGGCGAGCACGGGTCACTCACAACATGTTTGTTTGTTGAGTAGGTGAAGAAGCTAGGGCCGACAGTGGCAGCCACGATCACAGCACACCATCTCGAGCTGATTGTGGATGATTGGGCTGGACAACCGCATAACTTTTGCAAACCTGTAGCGAAGTATCCTTCTGATAGAGCCGCGCTACGCAAAATTGTCAAAGAAGGTGACATATATATGACGAATGATGTTTTATCGGGTGTATCATTTCGAAAACGGTAGCATATTTCAATTCCGTTGCTGTAATGCATATGGGATCTAGCGCAAAATGTTTGGAATGGTTTATTGAAATTTCAGATATCTGACTGTATATTTTTGAATCATAGGAAACAAGAAGTTTTTTTTGGGTTCAGACTCAGCGCCGCATGACCGAACTAAGAAGGAGGCTGGTTGTTGCTCGGCTGGCGTATTTACCACACCAATGCTAATGCCGTACGTCGTATCAGTTCTAGCAGAGATGGGATGCAGCAAAGAGACTATTATTGGTTTCACAAGTGCCAACGGTATGATCCCATCATGTAGTGTTTGCAAGACTGTCAGTATATCAATTTCATGCATCAAAATAGTGTATAGTATAGTCTTCACCTGATTTGCAGTACACGCTGCATGCACTCGTAGAGTACATTGCCATATATCATTATAGAGACTATTATTGCTTTCACATGTGCCAACGGTATGATGCCATCATATAGTGTTTGTAAGACTATCAGTAAATCAATTTTATGCCCAAATAGTGTATAGTTTAGTCTTAGCCTGATTTCCAGTACACGCTGCATGTGCTTGTAGTGTACATTACCATATATCATTATATGGTCTGATTAAACTACGTTCAACCAAATGTCAATAGGGCGGCTGTTCTATGAATTGCCTGACCTTCAGCAAAAAGTCACTCTAATCAGGTATGTGTTTGTGATATCTTCTGTAGTCTGCCTTCGAAGTCCCAAAAAGTGAGATTTCCGTGTTATTCGAATATGGTAGTATCTTTAAACAGTCATATCTCACTCGAGTGATATTTGGTCTTTGTCGACGATTTAGATCATCGACCAATGTTCCTGACTCGTACAAGTATGCCGGTGGTGAGGTAGTTCCGTTCAAAGCTGGGAAAGCTCTTCAGTGGGTTCTAAAGACCGAGTAATAGGCGATTATCGTGTGCGAATGTACACTCAATTACAAATGGAATGAGGGTGGTCTCCGTATCGTTCGGAGAACCAAGACTATTGAATTTTCAAGTGGCTGCATTATGTATGTATGATAGACGCGAGACTAAAGTCCCAACAGTCGTATCACTGTTATCAGATGTTTATTCTGTTGCCAATGTGTCCGTCAGGACAAACAGTGGCAGCTCATTGTTGACTGACCCCAAAATAATCTAAGCCATGTCCTGCATATCATCCTGAACCACTGTTTCTGTCACACAAGAGACTCAACATAATAAAAGTTTCGCATGCGAGATTTAACGTCGCAAAACATGCACATTATGATTTATGTCGTAGGGACATCATTCGCAGCTAATTTTATCGACTCTAGTCTCGTGGGATGAAAACTTCTATATGTTTATTTGTTGTGAACTGTACAATATCAGTACCATGTATAGCTTGAATGAATACATGGATGCGAAAGATTTTAGTTTAAAGGAGGATTGCAATTATATATATCATTTACAAATGGTCAGCAAGTGAAACCATCACTCGGTCGCATGTCGCTACAACAGCAGGATTTAGTTCAATCCCTGGATAAGCTCATTGATGCCATCGCCTCTATCTCCACCAACACCCAGTTCCTTGTGGTGTACCACCTTCTTAAATTTCTTCACCTGTTTTGGTTGCGATAGCTTGAAAGGCCACAAGAAGTTGTTAGCCTCGTTAAAGTGTTCTCCACACACCGTTATCTCGTGAATGATATCATCAAGACAGATAAGCCCCTTCTCGCCCAACTCCTTCTCAATCAAGGCATTGTCAGTAATGGCAGTTCTTTTACCATTAATTTTGGCGACACCCCTCTTAACTACCAACTCTCGGATGGTCTTGTTGTCTGGCTTTCCCCATGCAACGTACGGCGAAACCTTCTGCAAAAGCTTTGCGTTGCGCTCGTCGAGTCTAACGAACACACCTGAGTTCAATTGCCACAGTCGTAGACGCATGAGAGACTTACGTGTATCAGCGCACGTGCCCTTCATGGGAAGCAGACGGATGGCGAACACAACAGGAAGACCTACAGCAGGAGTGTTGTCCTTTACTACCACTTTGTTGCTCTCTGTCTCGGGAGACGCTGTCTTGAGTTGTAGCTTCTTTGCCTTCTCGGTTTTTGCAATGCGGCGCAATCGCATGTTATCGGCCGACTTGGCTCGGTGTTCACGCACAAATGTCTCAGCTCTCTTGAATACAGCTTTTCTTCCTCTTGAGGCTTTCGCTTTGATT
The DNA here is from genome assembly GCA_033442365.1 of Creolimax fragrantissima. NCBI lineage: Eukaryota > Ichthyosporea > Ichthyophonida > Creolimax > Creolimax fragrantissima. Next base: position 54,736 of record JAWQFL010000027.1, on the reverse strand, counting down.
TGCTGTAACGTGCGAACCAAACAATGGGCAATCTACATGAATAAAACATACAACACGACCACAAGACGCATACAATCATCTTGTCTGACAATCATACTGCGTAAAGCGAATCGCTGACTTGCTATCTATGCTACAACCACAAGTGCAGTTGTACGACTTCACAAGTAAAGAAATGTAAATATAATCACACCATTATGCTCTCTACAGTACCTGGTTCTTGACCTGCTCTGAACGCTTAGCCTTGACTTCGGCGATACTTTTACGCTTGCGAATGACTACTTCAGATACCTTGGGCAAGGACATTCCTCTGCATACAACGGAGTTGAAAGAGATTAGTAAACAATGGTTGAGCTAAGTAAAATGAAGGATTCAGCATACGGAAAAAATACAATAGGCTGTTGAAAGAAGTTGTAGCGACAGGGTTTAAGTGCATGACAAACACTAAAATAAAACGGCAACAAGAGCAGATGTGATCCATCAGCATGATACTCTTTAACTTACGGTTCAATAGTGGCGACCATGCTGAGTTCTTAGGGACAAACAGATGTTTTTGGAAGTAACAGCGAAAGTATATATAGGCGATTGAGTAAGTAAGTGAGAGAGAGTTCGTGTCGAGTGTTCTTATTACAATACAGTCAGTTAGTAATAGAGGGAGACAGTGTTTGTTTAAGTGTGTAAGTGTGTGTGTGTGTGTGTGTGTGTGTGAGTGTGTGAGTGTGTGTGTGTGTGTGTGTGTGTGTATGTGTGTGTGTGTGTGGCCCAAACCCAACCGGCCCACGTGCGCCATGGCTGTGGCAAAACAGCTTACTGGAATTTTTGATTTCTTATATAGTTAAACTATCTAGATTTTTGAAAATCGATGATTTCTGTATTATTGGGGGTTCACACACACGTGCGCACTTACACACACACACACACACACACACACACGCAACGCACGCAACGCACACACACACAACAAACACACACCTATAGCGAGCTGTGCTGATCGTTGCTGTCATCGTAAGCAAATAGAGATTAGTCGTACCTGCGTCTATTAGCACTTGGCTAGGCAGCATGAGTATGAATAAGACCTATTTGAGGTACTCTCCAGACGGAGCATTTGGGTTAGTTACGAGCCCAGGTTGCAACACATTGAGCTGGAAGGATGGCGAACAAGCTATTACAGGGGCACTGGAAAGCGTGCTTGTGTGGGATGTACGTAAAGGTCTTGTTGTTCAAACCCTTACCAATGCTGATGTCAAAAAAGCTGTAACTTGTCTTGTAGCATCTCCTGACAAAAAGCATATCGCCGCTGGGTATGTCGAGGGGCTTTGTAATAATGTTAAGCGGATATCGCACGGTGTACAGTGTGAATAGATATGTGAGTGTTTTTTGCGTGTGTCCTTCACTTAATTGTTTTGTTTTACTTGCATGCTGTTCGGAGAACGGATCCATGATTGAGTGCTGTTTTATACATTTGGAGTGTTTCCCTGTTTTAAAAATTTGTCTTGGCGTTGCTATTCGATCCGTTGAAGTAAGTGTCAAGACATACATTGTCTCCGCTTGTACTGTTCATTGTCAATGAATCTTTACTGCGATACTGTGTACACGAGGGACTAATGTACCCGTGACTTTTAGAGATGTGTATTTGATCTATATCGGACTGGATATATTAGTTTAGTTGCTTTTGGCAGTTACAGTATTTTTATGTGCTCATATGCCGGGTTTTTTCCTATCATTTATATTTCTTGGGGGCCGTTAATATCCAATGCGCAATGCGTACTATATCTGCACAATATTGTATATCTATTCTCCAACTAATAGCATACATTGACGGTGTACTATGTAGGTATGAAGATGGAACTATTCGTTTGTGGGAAGTTGAAACTGGTGATCTGATCGTAGTGTTAAGTGGTCACAAATCAGCAGTTAGTGCCCTTGCGTACGATGCCCAGGGCATGCAACTCGCGTCCGGAGGAGAAGATACAAATATTATTGGTATGTTATTCTTTCAGATAGTTGTAAGATTAATGAATTCTAGATGTAACACGCGAATACTTTAACTAGGTTGGTTTCAAGTACCCAGAAAATCATAGAGAATACTATCCAAACTCAAGTTATTTCCTTTTATTTTGTTCGCTCATAATAGTTTGGGATGTGGTTGCTGAAACCGGTATGTTTCGACTAAAGGGTCATAAGGACCATGTGACGCAGGTGCAATTCTTGAAACATGCGAATGTACTGGTTTCAAGTTCCAAGGATCGTTACATACGAGTATGGGATCTGGATATACAACATTGTGTACAAACAGTAGTCGGACACCGAAGTGAGGTACGTATAATGTGACGTAAACTGATGTACACTGCAATATCATTGTTGCCAAGCGTACAAAGATTGAACTTACTCTTGAATTGGTATGATGAGGAATTGCGTTACCTGACGTTCCCTATTCTGAACACGTCTAGGTTTATGGATTCGCTCTAGATGATGACGAAACGCGTTTACTCTCTGGCACCGCCAACAATGAGCTCTATTTGTGGTCTGTTGCATACGACGTTGATCCTTCAACGTTTGATGCAGTGGCCACTGGAGACAAAGAAGAGCAACCCGACCAATTGGACGGTATGTCTTTGTTCTTTCTATTCTTGACATTTCGACATGTGCATTGTACTTCCAGTATGTTTTGGTTGTTCAGTGGGATATAGCATAAATTCAGGATTAAGTGGATATTTGTCTTTTAAAGGAGCCTCATTACTGTTTCTAATCTTACCCTACATATTGTCATCTACTAGACTCTAATGTACTCGCTAACACTGCGTCATCGAAAGTACGTCTGGTGGCATTAGGAAAGGTACTGCGGACTGGCAAGGAACGAGTGGTAAGTATTACTCTACACCATTCTACCCAAACCCTTGCCGTACAATCGGCTGATAAACTTGTAGAGTTTTATCGACTGCACACTGCCGATGAAGTCGCCAAAAAATTGAAGCGTCGACAAAAACGAATACGTGAGAAGGCTAATGCGAGTGGGGCTGACGTTAGTGACGTAGGTGTAGCTGTTTCGGAGGCCGCTGACCACGTCTTACATCTGTACAACCTCCGTCTGACAGCAAAGGCTGTGTCATTCACGTGGGGCAGAGCTCCCAAAAAGTCTTTCGAGAAGATCTCCACTAACGCTGAGCAACACGTAGACATCATCGTCTCTCTCCATAACAACACGATCGAATCACATGCTTTGAAGATAGCCGCTAAAACCGCAACTTCGTCGCCAGTTAGTTCCCTACAACAACCTGGTCATAGGTCAGGCATCCGTTGCATGGCCATCTCTGATGACAGTAAGTTCAAATATATAAATGCACTGTTCCTTGTATATTATTATTCGTGTGGCTGAGCTCTGTGCCAACTTTGGTTTGAATCATGTTACGCATCCAGTTTTTGCTTTACATTCTGCATTTTTGTTTCTAGACTTAAGAATACATTAAATTATCTCTACATTATTCTAATTTTTGTATTCCCTTGCTTCTACCTCTATAGGCAAAATGTTGGTTTCTTGTTCGTCAAATGAAATTAAAGTGTGGAATCTATCAACACGAACAGTAATACGCACACTACCTTCAGGATACTGTCTTTGTGTAACATTTATCCCTGGTAATCGCCATGTCGTTGTTGGGTAAGTGTCGATATCGCTTAATGAAGAATACTGATTACGAGAATCTGATATTGTTAGTAGGACATTCCATGTTTTACAATTATCGAACAGAATAGTAATTGCATACCCATACACATTATCATACATAGATATAAGACCGGAGAGATTGAACTTTTTGATATCGCCGCAGCCACGTCACTTCAAAAGGAAATGGCGACCGACAATGGCGAGAGTGTTTGGTCCATAGCTATGCGGCCCGACAAGCGACGGTTTATGAGTGGTGCGGCCGACAAGAATGTTAAATTTTGGGATCTGGATTTGATTCAAGATAAGGAGTACTCTGAGACCAGCAAGCGGTTGGGATTTGTACACTCCGCTACTTTGAAAATGTCGGATGACGTATTGGCTGTAAAATATACCCCCGACCAAAGACTTGTGGCCGTCTCACTACTGGATTGCACTGTCAAACTTTTCTTCGAAAATTCACTCAAATTTTTTACTTCTCTTTATGGTCATAAGGTAGGGTCTGGGACTGCTTGTATTGTCCTGTAATACTCTGAGTAACATCTTTCTAAATTTATTCTTCATTCTTTTTTCAGCTCCCCATTTTATCAATGGACATATCCAGTGACAGCAATCTCCTTATCACTGCCTCTGCTGATAAGAATATTAAACTTTGGGTGAGTTTTATATTTGTAGATCACTATCACTTTAGTTTTACAGCATCGTAAATTTAGCCTCCTACTCAATAGCTGAGATGTGTGAGTCATCGTACGTGCTTGTCTGGTTTGTTTCTGATTTTAATATAGAGAACAGCGAGTTTTTTAATTTTTCCAACTTGTCGAATCTTGCAAAATATTTAGACTGCTCTGAAATCATCCACTTAAAACTCTCTATTGACATACAGGGTCTTGATTTCGGTGATTGCCATCGGTCAATGTTTGCTCACTCCGACAATATCATGAGTGTCTCTTTTGTGGCTAATACGCATTATGCTTTCAGTGTGAGTAAGGATCGAACTATCAAATACTGGGATTGTGATAGTTTCGAACACGTTCTAACGTTGAATGGGCATCATGGCGAGGTATGTAGACTTGCTGCCAATCTGGAGAGTCTTGTCGAAGCGCATATGTTGTGGTATACAAATTCACGCATGTAATGCACATAGCGAAGAGGTGTTTATGTACACTTTCGTATAGAATCAAGTGCTCTAACATAGATGTAGACTCCTCCCGTGTTTTTCATGTGCATTGGCATACTAATACTACTTTGAATAATAATTACATGTTCGTATTCGTAGATATGGTGTGCTGCTGTTTCACACCATGGCCGGTTCATGGTGTCGGGGTCACATGACAGATCGTTGAGAGTATGGACCCGAACGGATGAGCAAGTGCTTCTGGACGAAGAGAGAGAACGCGAAAGAGAGGAGGAAATGGACGAAGAGATCGTTGAAGATAATGCCTTCGAGGCCGGTGCTAACGAAAATAGCGCTAACCCAGGTGATGTGTCTATGGTCGGCGCTAATGGTTTGGGGGGTAAGAAAACTATCGAAACAGTCAAGGGCGCAGAGCAGATCATAGATGCTATTGAGTTGGCGGTATGTCAGTCATCAAGTATCGTTGTGTGTGTGCTTGCGTCATTTCAACTAAAATAATGTACAACTCTTGTTTGGTGAATTTCTACCATGCGTATTTTCGTCCACAGGAGAGTGAGAGGATTGCACTTCAAGAGCACAAAAAGGTTATTGCTACTGCAGCAGCTAGTGGATCCGACGTTACTCCATTGCCATTTGAACAAAACATTATTCTGAAGTACCTTCGAATGGATACCCCAGAACGATATGTATTGCATATTTTGAAGAAAATCAAACCTAATGACCTTCAGGAGGCTCTTCTTATGCTGCCGTTTGACGCCAGCACTAAACTTTTACACTATATTGAAAGTACGTAATATGAATCGAAATTCAATTTCTTATACCGTCTAAATAGTAGTTGTCTGGTTGTATTTTTATGTTGTCAATGCATGTTATCCCTTCTCATTTAGAAATTGGAAAATGGGATAAAACTAATCACCTAATTGCGCTAATGGGTCACAATGAAACTAAATCATGCTTTAACTTGAATTTGGTTCGATATGTACTATAGTGTGGATGGTCAATGCGTGGAGTGTGGAGCTTTGCTGCCGGTGCCTATTTTTTCTGTTGCGTGTGCACGAAAAGCAAATTGTGTCTAATCAAGTGATGGTTGATACTCTGGACTCTTTGCGCATACACACACGCGGTCGAATTGTTGAGCTTAAAGATACGATTGGATTTAATTTGGCTGCACTTGGTCACATAAAGGTATTGTTTCATAAATGTATACCTGCCTTCCAAGAATTTGTGGTTCACTATTTGCACTCGTGCATCTCGTTTTATGAAGTTAACCCTTGATTTTTCCTTGTATCCTTTTGTAGCGCAAGCTGGAGGACGAAGGTACCAGTAACTTCTTTGGAGACCAGACAGAAGAACTTCAAAAGAACATGAAGAAGAAGCATCGATTGGTCAGACCTACATTCTAAACACTTAATGGTTCTACAATCTTATTAAATCGTGTGAGGATATAGAAATACAACATCCGAAACAAACACACGTGTAGTCCAAGAGAATAGCAACACATGTAAATATTGTATAAAGTTCAACTGTAAATTATGAGCAAATGCAATGAAAAGTTTGTTTATATAATACCGGATCGCTGGCCTTCCTATAAGGCCTCCGAATTGAAGTAAGTAGCGAACGGAACGACGAATCTATATTGTCATTTATTCTCAAAACAATGTGAAATTTACATGGGCCACACAGACAAAAGACGAAAGACTCTAAAATCTTATGCCCATTCCTGTATAATTTGATGTGTATGCATCCGGTGCACTAAACCAGTTGCGCATCGTAAGACGTCGTCTCACGGCATATAAAGTGCATTGACGCCACATGTTTCCGCACATAAAAGGCGCTGTACTATACAATCCATATGCTTGGCAGTACTGCATGTATGTCTCACGTACGCAATGTCCTTGAACTCGAACGCATGGAACGTTTAACCATTCGTTCCTAATTTTACATTGATTAGTACTTGCATGCACATCACGAGTCGCTTTCGGATATCAGACGACACCTGATACTTGAGTTTCGTTGATCCAGTCTCTGTTTCGTTTCTCTCCCACTTTATCGACGTAGTTATTCGATCTATTAATATCTAGCTTGGCACATACTACATGCACACGCGCAAATGAAACTTGTTTCATTCACCTCAACCCACTAATTTCAGATGTTTCATCTCTTGTCTGTACCACTGGTCCAATTTCTGCAAAGCCAACGCATGAGCCTCCTTTTCTCGGGCAATCCCTTTCTCAACCACCATAACTGGAATATTTTTTATATATTCTTCTGCAGTCCTTTCTCTGTTTATCTTATCTTGTGTTCGCCGTTTGTTGTGTGCTCTCTCTTGGCTCGTTATTTGTGTTATTGATTCGGTGACCTCGTTTACCTGATTTATCAACGCAGCCAATGTGCTCTGTACTGCAATTGCGCGGCTACTGAATGTAAGAGAGTACAGTTTCAGGTCTCAGTCAACTTCTCATATACTTGAAATCAAGCGTAGAAGGTTAGAAAAGTGAGGGGGAAGCACAGGGAACTTAAATATGAGGGAGGGCAGTGTTTCATGCACAGAAGCAATGAAATTACACGGAAAAGAAACTACATCAGTTGCGCAACAGAAACGATAAATCTGAATGTATACATCAGGACTCAATAAAAGAACACTTGATGACTTACTCTGAAAATTGGTCACTTTGATATGCATTTGCAACTCTATCGATTGTTTCTACGTCATCTACAAAACGAACACATAAATTAGATTCGAGAAAACTTGTGATAAGAAAAATCACGCGGTCTCTTGTCATACATACATAATGTCTCTTCAGAAATGATATACTTGAACGATCCAGAAGCCGTCACATATATTGACTTTACATCTAATAGTCATCGAGGCATTCATCCCACTCTAGAAAACAATCTTGCACACATAAACATGTACTACCTGGGATGGCTCCTGTTCGACCTTCCCTTTCAAACTCGTCCATGAACTGCTTAATTTCGTGGGCGAATCCATCTTCGTTTAGGTCCAACGCTGCTCGCCAGGCATGAACCAAAGACTCTGAGTTACCAATGTTGTCAGTTGTGTTCAGTTCGAGATAATAAAAATATATTTCCATACAGCATGATTGCTTGACATGAACATGAACGCTTCGAATGTGCGATATTGACTGACGGCTTCCGTGAATGCCTCATTCAGTGATACTGTGTACTTGAGCGTTCATCAGCAGGGTGTAAGAGGCACTACTTACCTGCCAGGTTTTCGGCTGGCATTCTGTTTGAATCTTAACAGGCAGCGTTGACATAAAATTTATAGAGTACTTGCTGATAAACCTTCTAACCGTACGCGCTGCTAGCAGTCTTACATTCTAACTCAGAACGACGACGGCTCTGCACCTCTTCCCCGCTTTCTGTATGTATGTGCGTTGTTACTGTAGTAGTAGTAGTAGTAGTAGTAGTAGTTGTTGTTGTTGTTGTTGTTGTTGTTGTCGGGTGTGTGTGTATGTTTGTGTGGTGTGCGTGTGTGTGGTCACCTTAAACATAACACAAACACACACACACACACTTAAAGAGGCATATGCACATACACAGACACACACATACATACACATGAGAGGCATATGCACATATGCATCGCACACACACACGCACAACAACACATGCACACACTCACACACTCACACACACACACACACACACACACACACACACGCACGCACATTCACACATTCACACACTCACACGTACACATCCATTCGTCCATCCATCCATCAATACATCCATACTTATGCGCGGACAAATATTCAGGCTGAAAGGCAAGACGTTAGTTCAAAATTGGAGAGGATATTCTTGTATCCTGCAAGAGAAGGATGATTTCCCGACGACGGGTAAATGTTCCAAGTGAAGTGTAAGGTTTCTAGTGAAGTGCTAGACGTAAGTGAAAGCTAGGATTCACAGGATAGAAAAGATTCAAAGTGCAAGATACAACGTGATGGTCATCCGGTAGACATTTTTCGCCCATATCGTCAGTCTCGGCCTTTGTACGTATGCAAAATACCTTACTTTTACCTCCTGTATCCTCTGCTTACATGACTGAATCTGGTACCGGTGTTGCTAAGGCAACTGTAATTAGCGGTATAATAGAAGGAAAAAGCCTATCCACGCATGAACCACCTGAGGTTACCGAACGACCAATAGAAAATTATGGCGAAACGCATGTGAACGGTTCAACGAACGGGGTAGGCGCTGAAGAGTACGTTCTTCGACATGTCACGGAACGCGTTGACCGTGGGTTCACACTGAAGGAAACGTTGTTGGAGTTTGGGCTTCCAGAGGATTTGATAGATAAAACCTTACTAGAGAGGGGCTCGGCAACCCTACCTGACGTAACACCGGACACTGTCACATCGGCAAAAAGTATTACTCGCAAACGTCCACACGATGTTGTGAACATAAGCCAGAAAGTGGACGAGACAGAGTTGAAACTTAAAACGAAGGTCACGTTCGATGTGGGTGAGCATTCTGATCACGATCGTCAAGAATGCGTACTCTCGGAAACGAGGGCAGACAGGGGTATAGTGCAGACAGCTGTTGCACTTATAATCAGTTGGATACAATTTAATCAACATTTAGAAGAAGAGGATCAACGTAAAATTGCCCGCTTGGAAAAGGTAAAACGTGCGAATGGGGTACGTGTGGGCTGTGGTAGAGCGATCGCAACCACTTCGAATATATCCATGCCTGAGGCCAAGCACTGGAGTGTTGCTTTGAATATGATGCTGGACGAAGACCCCACTTCACTCGTATCATTGCCCCCAAAAGAGAGTCGCGATTTAAAAAGTATAGGATATGCCTCACACAGGCCTCGTGACGTTGAAGAGTTACCTCTGAAAGCCAGGGAACTTTCTGATAAACAACTTGCAAATGGTTCACATGTGGTCGTGCTGGATGACTTTTTCACCGAAGAAGAAAGAAAAGACCTTCTTGATGTCATGTCTGTTCCCGGGTAAGCAAAGCCTACGAGATGACCCAAACTAATGTCAGTTTATGTTCATACAAAGTCAACAGTCAAATTTCATGGTTTGTATTTGTTCAAAACCACAAGCAGAAATCGTGTATCCGAAGTAGTGATGTAGTTTCTGTGTGCACTATGAAATCTATTGGTAACGTGTGTAAGTATCTGTAGTATTTTGTCTTCGAGTTTGTGTTGTTTCATATTATTCCTTCAATACTCATTCGTGGTGGTGTATTGGACAGATGGGATCATCGAAACGGTCCTCCTCACGCAAAATGGGAGCGTATGACATGTGATGCGGCTGGACTGCCGCCAACTTGGGGACTGAAACAGGAAGTGTTGGATCGGCTCTTGGGAGAAGTATGCATGCACATAACATTTGATTTGTTTGTTGTTGTTGAAGCGTGTTTCTCGTCTAAGAGAAAGCACTCCATGTGTCTCACAGAAAGTCGTACGTGAACACCTACCGAAACACCAAGTATACTTTTAGTAGAAACATTCTGAACGGTTTTTATTGTTTCCGTTTTGCCTGTAGCTTCTTCTAACAAATATCTATGCAATGTTGCCCGCTGTTTATTTATCTTGATTTTCCGTAGGATAGTAGTGGACCGCCGCCAGAAGTAGTGAGATGTATTCAAACACGCTTGTGTCAGCTATACTCTGATTTCGTTATTACTCATATTCCCAGCAGCAACGCCATGGGTAGGTCAGTTTGCATTAACCGGCCCTGTCATAAACCCTAAACCCTAAGTGTTAAATGTGACATGAAAGAGTAGTTTCGTCCATCAACTGTTATCGTAAAAAGTATGGAAGGCAATGCTGTGAGACTGTGTTATGTTCTATTAGCACGCGAAACCTTAAAATTAGAATATTCGGAGAGTAATCTGGTGTCTTCGGATGACAAAAAAACATAAATATTGACTAATAAATGTACACATGCTGTGTGAATCCTGGCATTGCAGACAAGATCAACTATTCTGCTCATCCGTTTGTGGGAAATGCTGTAGTGGCCGGGGACACCTTTGTATGGCATGTGGATGCTGACCCAATGTTTCTACCTGGACATGGCCATCAAAATAGAACCCCTGGCAAGCCTTATTTTGTCACTCTCTTGCTTTATCTTAACCACGAATGGGATGACGATTGGGGTGCCGAAACCCAATTTTTGGACTTAAGAACAGTAAGCAACAATATAAAGAATGTTATGTACTGTCATAATCTACATTTTATTTTTTTGTAATGATTATAAAAACAGTACAGTCGGTGATTTTAGAAATATACAGCCATGTTACTCACATGCCTGTTGTGCGTTTTATATCTTCCTTATGAACACATACTTTTAGATAGAAATTAACCAACATATCTTTCTTCTATATATACCGTTGGCAGGATACTGGCTTCTTTGTTAAGCCGCGACCATATAGAGCCGTTCTAATGGACCAGGATGTTACTCATCGGGCGACAGCACCCTCTTCTCTTGCTGGTATTTAGCAGCATTTCTTTGTTCTAAACGTGTAGAGTGCGTTTTATACTTTGCATTATGTGTTCTCCTAGCTGTGTAGTAAAATTAAGTCGAATGGGCGATGTTTAGTATGGCAAGTACAAGAGGCTGCCTGCCCGTTCAGCTGGGTGTTACTACCAGTCATGAATAACGAATGAAATACATATGCATGTTAATACAGTATTCTGTAACCAAGCACCATCCATCGTTTTCATTACTTTCCTTACATGTTGACAGGGGGACGTGCGCGCTATTCGTTGGTTTGGAAACTTATATTTATACCCAAATGTTCATCGATGAAGTGCTCAATAGCTCTTGAAAAATTTGGAAGTATTATACCATTTGGTTCTGCTGCACGACGATGAGTGAGTGACATTGGCAATATGAAATGTGATAATAAAAATGTCATAGACGTAATGTCATGATTTAAACTTTTGTGGGGGAATTAATGTCGACTCACTATGGTAGTATTCATTTCGAAATGATGCTGTAGAACTCTCCATCAATCTCAACGCTTCTTCCACATGAACTGTTAGAAAGAACGTTGGTTGTAGATGAGACCTATACAACTACATGATACAGCAATAATTTTTCAAACCATCCTAAACCCTAAATGCTTGTACATATCACTACGCTTATTATCCGCCTTCAGGTTCATTAGTTATACTGTAGTGTATTACCATACTTCCACTTTTGAGGGTGGAGCGACAGTATCACATACGAAACGACGAAATACACATCTACATATGTATAAGCGCATAAACAATCGTGTGTGCTAGCGCATATATACGTATTGCTAGGGTATTCTTTTGTACATTTTTTCTTTCGATCGGTTTATTAATCATTGCCCGATCATAAGCACTCGTGAGCTACCTTCTATAGCATATGAATACAGAGAGCTTTTTTACGATTGCGTCCGGACAATATATTAATAGGGTTACAGAAACAGTAGAGAATTAAGGAAACTCAAATTGTAGATAGAAATATAAACTTGCTACTCATATATCTCCTCGAGCGAAAGGAGCATCTAAACTATACAACCCAAATAATTTATTCGAGTGATAGATTCTAGATAAGGAGCTGCAAGTTACATTATTTGACGAGTCACGTCTCATACTCTTGCGTCATCACGGTGACATAAAACTGTAGGGAAGGCGAAAAAAATTCTACTTGGTAGCAAATATATCAAACGGAGAGTTTGGTGCCAGTTATAATTTCAAACGCTTCCAGATATTTCTCGCGGGATTTCATAATGATATCGTCTGGAATACTGACTGCATTCGTTTTATCAAACCCGATGCTTTCTAGGTAGTTGCGAACAAACTGAGGAAAAGGAAAAGAATGAGTTCGACATTGCTGAATGTACACAAAAAAAATCCCCCATAAAATATACGATTTACCTGTTTGTCAAAGCTATTTTGTTCTTCCCCAGCGACGTATTCGCTAGCTGGCCAGAAACGACTGCTGTCTGGTGTTAATACTTCATCAGCCAACACTGACCAAAGAAATTGGAAAACACGTACGTGAGCATTAACATAAACAAAACATTCTGGTCAACGACAATCCTCGCGAACTACTTAGCTGAATTACTCAACTTGGAATAAGGATTTGCATAAGGCACCACATACCAAGGTTATCATCGTCATCAAGACCAAATTCAAACTTGGTGTCAGCAATAATGATGCCACGTTCTGCCGCGTAAGCCCTAGCAGTATCGTATATCCGAATGGCAGTAGTTGCAACCTTTTCATTTAATTCAGCGCCAAGAATTTCGGCAGACTTGTTTGGATGTATGTTTTCATCTAATACACCGATTGTTATGTAATTTAGTTGGTGGTGAGTTCGTTTCGTTTTCCAATACTCACTTCATACCAAAACCGGGAAAGGGTGGAAGAATTGCTGCTTTTGCACATCTGTATAGCATAAAGTGGACAACTCTTTTCAATAATCTACACGCTATTTTTTGCCTTATGCGTCATCGGCAAACAACATACTACAAACAGGAGATCTAAAAAATAGTAACAACCCACATTCCAACGCATCCACCCATCAGTACACCTCCGCCAATACGATACACTTACGTCTAAATAATATGACAAACACAACATGCACACCATGTAGACCATCTTCGGCCTTAGTACTAGGGGTAAAAAGAGGCTTTTCGAGCTTTGAGCAGTTTACCAATCCCTTGGGAAGTTCCAGCCCACAAACCGTGCCCTTTGTTTGATATTCCTTCCATCCACTGCCGGTGATATAACCTCGTACAATTGCTTCTACTGGTAGCATTTTCAGCTTCTTGACAAGCATTGTACGTCCAGCAAGCTGATCGGCGTACTTTCGCACCTATCCCACGGTATAATTAAGCGTATACAAACAATTGCATGTGACAATGTGACAAATCCACAACCACAAAAATGGTACTCACAAGAAAAGAAAGTGAAAATATCGACTCATCCACTATAATGAAAGAAATATTTACACTATAAGATAAAAGTAGAATTATCTCGCAGTGTGCTGAAAGAGAATCTTTCCCTACCTGAGGTGGCATTTCGTTTACGTCGGCAGTAATCACGTGATTAGGTATATCTTTCATCAAATTGAACCAAAACATGCTGATCTGTGTTAGAACTTTTCCTTTGTCAGGAATTCCAGTTTTCATCACCTGCATAAAGCAGGAAGATTACCATGAAACTTGTTGTTTAGACTATATGCAATCTAGGCGTAAAAACTTTTCATGGCACGGACAAGTTTGGATCTGACAAACTAGAAAACACACTTACCACATCGAAGGCTGACAGACGATCCGACGCAACAAATAGTAGGGAATGTGAGTCGACTTCGTAAATATCCCTCACCTTTCCGCGAGCGAGAAGGGTAAGGCCAGGGAAGTCACCGCCGGTGCAAGCTTCAGCCGTCATTCTAGGTACGTGTTGCTCTTTGTATGTAATATAAACAAAGAAGTTAGTGCTTGCTTGGTCGAGAGTTGGAGAGGAAGGGAGGTGCACCTATTTTATATACATGCAGGGACAATTTTTATGTATATTGTACTTATCTGTGTACGTATAGTAAATATATCCTTAGACTTTATGACACTTGCTCTTATGTGCATGCATGTAGCGATGTAATGTTTTATGATAAATCACACGCACTGTATGTCTATGTAGGGTTCAAATTTTTTTTTTTGCACGAGCTCTATGCGTATGGAGCGATGAAGCAAGCGACGATGAATGTATTATGATTCTCACACGCACCGTATGTGTATGAAAGAGCTCAAATGCCTTATGTTTATGTTTATAGTTTAGTGTTTTTGTGTTTTGTGTTTGTGTTTGTGTTTGTGTTTGTGTTTGTGTTTGTGTTGTGTTTATAGTGAGTGACATCATCAAAACGTCGGCACCTACGTCATGGTTTGTATTTTGGAGATTTCCAAAAATCTGTTTCAACTCCCTCCAAAATAACCGAAATCGGGTTTATATCCAAAACCAAAACAATCCTTTCGTCTGTTCCCCGGTGGGTACAAAGAAAGAGCCAAAATATCATGTCTCCAAAAAATAGAATTTCAATTTTGTTTTAGATTTTTGGAGTTCTCCCCAATGCTTAGTTTTTTGTGTAACTTGCAGCACACTACACACACCCATACTCACACAACACATGGCCTCACATGGCCTCACGTGTTCACACTCACAGTGTGTTGTTATCTCGCACATCTATAGGTATGTCACTGAACGGTGTGTATGCACCTCATGTTAACTGTATCTTGCACATCTGTATGTATGTCATTGAACTGTTTGTATGTAGCTTGACTGTTGTTTAACTATACATTGATCTTGAACATCTATGTATCTGTTTGTATGTTAACTATACTTTAATTTCATATCTATGTAAGCAATTGAACTGTTTGCATATAGTTTGGATAGGGAACTATATCTTGATCCTGAATTTCTATATACCTTTAATTGCACTGCATATCTATGTACGCAATTGAATTTTTTGAATTGGTAACTAATCTTAACTTACATTTCTGCGCACATGTATTTCACTGCACGTCTATGTGTGTAATTGAACTGTTTTTATGTAGGTTGATTGTTAACTAAATTCTTGATCTTATACACATATTTATTTAATTGAGCTGTTTGTATGTAGTTTGACTGTTGTTAAACTATACATTGATCTTGAACATCTATGTATCTGTTTGTATGTTAACTATACTTTAATTTCATATCTATGTAAGTAATTGAACTGTTTGCATATAGTTTGGATAGGTAACTATATCTTGATCCTGAATTTCTATATACATTTAATTGCACTGCATATCTATGTGCGCAATTGATTTTTTTTGAATAGGTAACTAATCTTAATCTGAATTCTACGTGCATGTATTTCACTGCACGTCTATGTGTGTAATTGAACTGTTTTTATGTAGGTTGACTGTTAACTAAATTCTTGATCTTACACACATATGTATGTAATTGAGCTGTTTGTATGTAACTTGACTATTTAACTATATCTTGATCTGGACGGTTCAACTATATCTTGCACATCTATGTATGTAACTGAACTCTTTGTATGCAACATGATCTCGCACATTTGTATGAACTTTTATGTAACTTGACGGTTTAACCAAACTATATCCTACGCACATTTTCTTAAGTAACGGTTGAACGTGCCGAGGATTGGCGCAAACAAACGAGTATCCGTGAGAGATCGTACCATCGTCCCATGCATGTTTTAAGAACGGGTTGAATCATCTAAACGAATGTCAACGTAGTCACCCACTAAACCCTGTATATCGGAAAGATCCAGGGGGAGTCACAGTTGCATTATAGCAAGACAACCATGGGTTGTACATACCTCATGACCACGTGTGTATACTACGCAATCCGTTCTCAAGACCAAGAGCGATAGAGAAATTGTTCAACCTCACCACACATTAACTATTTTGCAACCAAACCGCCTTACTTGGATTATACGAAATGTTGTCTCTTTGTGCACGGCGACTACACTTGTTCTCAGTGAGATCAGCAAAAGATCTACACATTGCGTTTCCTCCTCATTCTATGTTCGGTTCCGCTGATAAACGTGTGATGACTTGTGCGTATTCTTCGAAGAGCAATAATGGTCACGATAAACCCAAGAATACTACAGAGAAGAAATGCAAGGGAAAGCAGCTTTCACATGAAAATGAGTACACGGTGTGTAAGAAATACGTGTCCAATTGTTTAAGCCCTTTGACGGTTCGTTGTGATTTTGTTGCTATATTTTTGGAAGTAAAGTATGTTTACAATGCGTTGCTCAGAAAGGTCTCGTTGGCCCTCTCGAAATGGCTTGTTCTCTAACCTATACATGTTACAATTTGTTTGTCCGTATCTGTCCTGTACAACCAACATGCTCATAATGGCGAAACAATTTGTGCAGCTCTTGCGGAAAAAGATTAATCTGTTTATACTGCACATTCATCCGGATCGGTTCCTGGACCGGCCATCGCTACACAAGATTAATCAGCGGTCGCTAACGGGTATGTTGCCTAATGTATGTTCCGTGGAATTTGCGGTATTGTTTTCATGTTGCCGTTCATACACCCGCGCTTTCTTTTCACCGTATTCTACTATGTACGAACGCAATAGTCGTAATGCGCTCATTCATGTTCCCATGTTCGCAAAACAGAGTTAAACGGCTACCTTAATGATGTAGACAAGCAACGACGGACGGAAACTCGTAGATCTGCCCAGAAACTGACATTCTACGCTAGGATGAATCCTGTGAACACAGGTATAAATCGTTGGTCCAGTATTACAAACAATGTGATTTTTTTATCGTAGTTAGTTAAATATCTTTTGCTGTTCACTAGAAACTTTAGCCGAATATTTTATTCTTGTATCGAACGTTAGATGCTATATTCGATTTTGAGTCCTTGAGTTATGATGAGTAGGTTCCTTTTCGGTCCTCGTAGGGTCTTATATTCATAACTTTTGAAAAATTGCACAGTCAAGTCCTTCGTTGTATTTCCTCTCACTGACGGGTCTGTCTTTATTTGTGCAGACGAAATCACCACAGTAAAAGCTAGCATTTCCGGTGCCCAGGATGGAACTAGCTTTGTGGCAGCTAATAGTCTTTTAAGGTACCATTTGCTTATGTGAGACCTTGTGATAATTTTTGTATACACGTGTGCTCATGCTGTGTACATGTTGTCATGTTGTGTACATGTGTTTATGTGCATGTTCGATCGTTCGAAGTTATGATGATCATAGTAATAGCTGTTATCACAGCATGTTGTTTTCCTACATGACGGGCCGGGATTACTCTCCCTAATTTGCTATTGTTTTACACTATGCTTGGCTATGATGCTGCCAACAGGTCTTTGATGGAGCCTGTCGGTCTTGTTGCAATTAAAAAATCTGCGAATGCGAATCTCGCTCGTGCTGGTCCAACTGAAAGGGAACAAATGGAAGGACTATTTGCCACGCACTTACCCCAACGTAATGCACATAATTTTGACGCCTTTCTATTTCTATAGTATTTACTTTGTATTTACAATGGTGACATGTATAGCCTGACAAAAGTTCGTTGGAACCGCATTCCTCTAGGATATACTATGCCTGACAAAACACACTCACATGTCTCGCCTGTAGCTGGCTTGTATGCGTTCTCCTATTTTCAGTATTTCCATACCTGCGTGAATATTAATGATTTACGTTCTTCATGTACAATGCAGATTTCAAAACAAGGCGAAGAAAATTATGTGTGCGAGAGTCGATAATACAAGCTGCTCATGGACGCGGTAACGTTATGACAATACCCTCATTACCACAGGACGTGGAAACTTGTCCAGCAAACATAATGGATATAACAAAGCATGACTCAACTTTGGATAGAGAATACCCAACTAGTGGAACGCATTCAGTGCCTTCAAAAAATTACAATCGGTCTGCAGCGCATGACTCGGGCACTGAAGTTTCCGTAGCGCTGATTAGGGACTTTGCTCAGCGCGGACTACTCACATTTGCTCCGGAATTAACTAAAAACCAAAAACTAGAAGCGCTGCGTTGTCTGACACGCCTACTACCTGACCTCGAGTTCAGCCGGTGGGCCCATATACCAATGGTGGTGAGTCATAAATACGCACGTAGTATACCGGGTGTTCTGATCGTCCCTTTTCATATCACACGCGATAAATTTCGGCAATACTTTTTCAAACACGTAGATGACGTCATTAGTGAGCGTTTAATGAAACAGGAATGATGATTGAGTCATTGTTTGTCGATGACGTGCATCGGTATGAAACAAACAAATAAAAGTTGAGAATAATGTGATACTCGTAGGTCGAGTATGGATATGTGTACTAAGAAAAAGATGAAAGTTAAATATATAATCCTCAACCCAACCGAAAGAGTTTCTTGTTCAAATAGAGTTCATTCAACTCGTAAGAGTTGTTTTGTTCTATGAATCAGTGATGTTTTTACTATTGAGTCATGAAACAAACAACAACTGATTCAGCTGTTGTTTATACTATTCAGTTGTTGTTTGTACTATGAATCAGGTGTTGTTTGTTTCATGAATTAATGTTGTTTTATGCTCAGGAATCCGTTTTGGAAATCTCAATCTATTTAAGAATTTCCCTGTGTCATCTATATATAAATAACATGAGTATTATAAATAGATATTTTATTAATAGATGCTTCGTATCAGCTTCAACAGGTCATAGTTTTATCCATTTTTTATCATTTCATCAATTAAAATACATAAATCAAATTCCTCCAATCAAACTACAATGCACAAGCTCATATCCTGAAACTCTTTTATCTATAAATCAATTAAAATGATCCAAAAACTTTCTTCGGATCAGATAGGAATTCCATAGCATTGTTATCGTTTATCTTTTGACCAATTCAATGCTTTTAATTCTTTTCTCGGTCCAAATGGGATTCAATTATTGGTTCTTTAAAACCCTAGGAATGTTACCATGTAACAATTATCAATCAATCACATACTAGTCATCTCTTATGCACACAAAGCACAGAGCACAAAGTACACACATGTACCCAATTAATTACACATACCATGCCATATCGCCGTTATGCGAACAGCTGATAAACAGCTTAGCGAGCGAAGAGAGTGAAAAGAGATGAGATCGAGTGGATGAAAGAGCTGAGAACGAGAGAAGCGCTGAGAGCGAGTGGATGAAAGGCTGAGATGAAAGAGCGTAGAGCGGGTAGAGAGCTTTAATCGAATGGATATGATGAGGGTGTGGGTGAATAGCTTAACAGCCGGCGAAAGAGAAAAGCTAAGCTAAACCGAGTGTTTTCTATATTGATACCAAGGACGGACCATCGTAATCTTTGGAAACTTTATACTGAATAGTGTGCATACATATATATGTACATTACAGACTAGACATGTATATATAAAAAACTGGAAGCCTCTCTCCGTACCATATCTTTTCTTCTCATCATGCTAGACCATCATATAATTGCCGTGAAAGATCATAGGCAGACTGAGTATATCAGGAAGTCAATTAAATATGTCATCGCGAACGAAGACGTTCCTATGTTTGTTAATGATATCACTTCAACGTTACCGATATCTCCATTTCAATTGCCATCTGGGGAAACAGTAAACTCACAAGTGAATAGCAGTTCATACTTTGATGGAAACTCGCTTCCCAACTACAAACAGCGAGTAACGAAAGAGGAGGGTAGTGAGTTATATCGTATTCGATGGTACGACAATGACCTGAGCAACGTAGACACCGTGTTCATTGAGCGCAAAACGCATCATTGCGCTAGTCTTGTTGGAAAGCACAGCACGAAGGTGCGCTTTACGGTACGTAAGGAAGAGAGTTTGCCATTTCTGGCTGGATTGCCACTGAAAGAGCAAACTGTTAGTAAATCAAAGCTAGCAAAGGAGATACAGCACAAAATGACATCATTAGTTCCCAAGGTAAGAACTCAGTATTTGCGTACATCATTCATGAACCCGGATTTGGATGACGGTATTAGAGTGACTTTGGATCAACAGATTAACGTCTCGCGGGATAGGCCCTCGTGGGAGACGATTCTTAGTTCTGGTGACACTCTCCCACGATTTGAAATGCCATTTAGTGTCGTCGAGGTGAAGGTTCGCATAGCTGAGGGATCAAAAGCAGAGTGTCCGGAATATATTGCTGCAATTTTGGATAAGTGCAGAGCTGTTCAATTGAAGATCAGTAAATATAACTATGCATGCAAGCTACTGTATCCTGAGCACGCCAACCCGTCACCCACTTGGTGGGAGGAACTTTTGTCTTTCACGCGTGCAATTACAATTTATACATCCCCTTCGCGAGAATCGAAATCATGGACTCAATGTGGTGGAGAAAAAGAGTATTCTAGAGATTTTTCTGTAGTGAGCTGTGAAGAATTGCTGGGATATCCAACTCTACCCAAAGAAAAGTTATTGAATCGCGGTTGGAACACGTATTCACCCTTTGAGTGCGCTTGGGCCCAAGGATTCGATCGAAGAACTTACGGAAAAGTAGATAGTAAGGCTTTTATGGCAAATGAGCGGACATTCTTCAAGTTCCTACACTGGACAACAACTCTTGCAACATTCTGCATCGGTCTTTTGCAGGTCAGCGATTCACAAGGAATCATACCAGTCAGTTCGGGAATCTTGTTGTTCTGTGACGCATGCAGCATTTACGCAATTCTCATATTCAATCTACGCCGTGTATATCTGGTCGCTTGCGTGAAATCGAAGGGCTCGGAAGTTCCCGGCTTTCTTAATGAGTGGCGAGTGTTTACTGCTTTGATAACTGTATATTTCCTTGCGATGAATGCTTATGTCATATATTTGTGGATAAACCCACCCACAAGATTTATTGAGGGATGAAGGAAGTGAACGAAGTTCAGATTGATTCTTACTTAATAAATGGTGACTACATGTGCAAAACAGGACCGAGGTTTATGACTTTCATACTGGTTCTCAATTTAAATGAGAGCTCCCACGTTAGGATTGATAACGAAAGGTCATAGATATAAACGGCTTGCATTTTTTCTCACAGGATTAGTATCTTACTTGGCTTTCCCCACGCTTCACATAGTAAGAGCTTGGTGGAAAATTCGTTCTTCAGTTCGCCAAATTTATAACGTATACACCAAAGTCAGAACACAATACTAGTGACCGACTAGCTCAAAGTACAATAAACGATCTGCCTTGTCTGATCAAATCATGGGTCAATATCTACTCGAGTATTTGTCCAGAACTGTCCAGTTATGTCAACGATGGATAGCACTAGCTATGAAGGGTGACGAGACATACCACTTCCCACGCCCAAGATGCGAAATAGGTTTTACTGATGGACGAAATACCAACAACATCACACCAAAGTATGCAATAAAATTTACTTGCACATCCATTATACAATGTAGGCAACAGATATTTCCCACCAATTGTATTTAAGCGTAGATTTCAAACACATTGTACAACGTGAGGTACCTGACATTATCTGAAGCAGTACTCCTTCACAAGGACAAGTTCGGTTGCCAATTTTCTTACAAAGCAAACCACTGGTATAAAAAAGAGTGTTTGACTATGAAATCTTGTCTGTAGAAACTCTTTGTTTACTGAAGAAATCTTTGTAAGACAATCCATCCTTCTGTTTAAATGCTTGCGAACCATTGTGGGGTACATATTGTGAAACACGCAACAAACGCGTCAAAGTTATGAAAATATTTTTCCAAGTGATTTGCAAACTTTACATGAACAATTAATGAATCATGCATCACGTTGGTGGGTGTATTAGTAAAGCTCAAATAATTTGGATAGATGTGAAAGGAAGCGTTTCTAACTTAATTATCCATAGCACGTGCTACTTTGAACAACGTGCAACAGAAGCGATAGCATGTCGTTTGTCACGCGCTTGAGTGTGAATCGAAACAGTTTCACATCAATAACAACATCTATACAAAGAAATAAACAACAAAAGTGTTTCCCACTTTATATACATACACGTGGTATTTATAGTAATTCTGTGTAGTAGTGTACGAAAAGAATTTATAAACGCACGTAGCCTGCACTGTAATTCTGTGTAGTAGCTCGGGTTACCTGTGTATGAAAGAAAACTATACACACAAGTGGCCTTCACTATAATTCTCTGTGTAATGGTATGGGTAGGTTAGGGCCACCTGTGTACGAAAAGACACAGCCCCGTGCTGTACTAGTTGTATTGAGAGAGCTTGGTCAAGTATAACGACCTAGTAGCCCATCGCTCGAATATGCGGTTATCAGTTATTTCTTCGCAGGTGTACATGACGTTGCGAAGAGTGAAATGAAGCATGGGCACTAATTCATATCACTACGTTTCTTATACCACAAGGCTACGTGCAACGGCCCAATCTTCAGTTCGATTTTCACGATCTCATTGCATATTTGAATTACCAACTTGCAGTTAGCACATAGGAATTCAACCAAGACGGTAACTTGTACACGTGAAGCAAGATCGAGAACATCAATTTACTCTGTACGTTTTTGGTCACAGTGCTAACAGATAAGAACGCCAACGTCAATCTTTGAGTGCCAGTATCCCATGTCCTAACCAGTAAAATCAACAGACACATTTATAGCAATCGTAGATAGAAAATATCTTGAAGTAGTTTTGTGCTAGAATGTAAGACGCATAGAGGCGAACACTACAAAAGCGTTACCCAGCTAATAGTATCGGTATATGCTAGCATTCAAATCCAGGTCCAAAATCCCATGATAACAGATGTTGAGTAAATACCTAACGGCTATACAAATCATCGTTTTTTACTAACGATCCGTCGTCTCCAACATTCATTCATTTTGTGGCAAATCTAAGTAGGGATTTCACAGTACGACTAGATTTCTATTACTTAATCGCACTTCTTCGAAGTCTTTTTGCCCGTCTTTTCCTGAAGAAACATTGAAAGTATCAACACGAATTAAAAATTTCGCAAGAGTTAAGTCAAATGAAAATGTACAAAAAAAAAAAGGAAATCAACGATGTGCTCATGGGTACAGTTGATTATCAATTTGCACATATTGTACACGATTGTGTATATACAGAAAAATCATGAATCATCATACCTGAAGCGCTTGTGCTTCATCCAGGGTTCGTTCGAACTGCTCTGACTGTTGTTTGGCTTGCTTTTTCAACGTATCAAGGTCACGTTGTAGTTTCTCATTTTCTGTACACCAAATTTGTGTTCATGAGCCAAAAACAATAAAGATGCACACGTAATGTCTACTCAACGCAATTGTGAATTAACCGACAATACTCTGTAACACTAAACACGATAAGTAACTGTAGGGTGGACAAATACATAAGTACACAGCAACGATATATTCAACACACTTTCTTGAACAGCCTTAAGCTCTTTCACCGCTTTGTCACCAGCCACGGCCTCGTCCATCATGCGCTGCAGGGTGGGAGAGATGAAAGGATTTCGAGTTAAAGTGCATCACGAAGTGCAGCATGTTTTACCAGTGAACAGAGACTCGGTTGCACTAACAGGGATACTATTT
This sequence comes from Creolimax fragrantissima, assembly GCA_033442365.1. Classification (NCBI taxonomy): domain Eukaryota; class Ichthyosporea; order Ichthyophonida; genus Creolimax; species Creolimax fragrantissima. The sequence continues at coordinate 30,936 of JAWQFL010000027.1, read as the reverse complement.
TGCGTTCCAACAATTTTATCTATGTAACCGCCTACAATAGACAGGGAGGATAAGAGCTCAGGGTTGTATTACAACATACCCCAAGCTGAGTATTAGCATTGGCTGCTTGCTTCTTCATAGTTTCAGCGTTTACAATGTCCTTAGAAAGTTTGTAGAATCGCCACAATACACTGCATGCGAAGAAAACATTGAGTGAATATACAATTAAAGAATTGACTTGAACCTCGGCAATATAATACGGAAATACATTGAAAGGAACAAAACAATGTTGCCACAATACATTTCAGAATACGAGTTTCCATAATATGCTCATAGTAACAGTCCTGTCTTCCACACATTCTATGTGCAACAAACGAAGGGCAATAAGATAGTAAAAAGAAAAAATTCCCAAACAAATTCATATCAGCGAAAAACTGTTATACAAAACACCACTGATCGTGCACTTGGGAATACACACAGGTCCACCACACGAGTTCGCACAAACGCAATATATAAAGATCAAAAGAAGCTAATCGAATCATGAGAGTAATACTGTGTTTTCTCATAAGCAAGCGACCATTTTTCCAACTGACGACAACGTGTCAATTCTCAAAGGGAATTTAAATAGGTTCAACGAAGTCCATCAGCTTCAAAACAATTCACTTCTTATTAAATTTACAAAAACAACATACACTAGCAAGAATAGAGCAAAGAATGTGAGGAAAGAGTTTCGTTGAGCTCTGAAACGGCGCATTTGATGATAATGATCAAACTCGATGCTCTGGTGTTTCTCTACTCCGCTCTCAAACTCCACCATCTTATACCATTGTAGCGTCGCGTCTGTAATTACATCGAACAACATACCGGAAATGACACATTTTATTTATGAATGCAACGCAAAATGATGCAGCCAAGCCACAACCCGCGAGTGTATGATAGGTTTCACACAGACATGTCAGGGTATCGTAGGCCGTACTTCAACAATTGAATACTTTCCAAAGAATGCCTACATATACTGGTGGAGCATGTGCGTGCATTCCGCAGAAGAAGCGTTTACATCCACACAGGTGTAAATTGTCGACAAAAGTAAACTCCCGAAGAAGCAAGGAAAGAGATTATCACTCTGTGTAACGAAAACAAAGAGGAAGGCATACCTGCAAACATAAACAAGAGGAATACAAAGCAGAATTGTAGCAAACGTGCAATGGGTGAGTTCGACGGTTGGTTGGCAACGATCTGTAAGAGTTTGTGTTGCCACGATGCTGGCATGGGAATGCACAGCACCAGGAAGAGGGCTACCTCTGCCACGCAGATGGAATGTACTATGAGCCACTGTACCATCGTGCGCACTATGTATTCGTTCCAGTTAGAGGAAGAGAGAGAAGAGGGTGGGGGGCGTGAGGCAAAGAGTGTGCGTGCGAGTGTGAGTGAGTGAGTGTGAGCGTTTGAGTGAGTGAGTGAATGAGTGTGTGTGAGTGAGTGAGTGTATGTGTGCCCGTTGCAAACGTTTTTAAGTTTGTGTGCGGCTTAAGCGTACGCACAGTTTTGTTTTTGTTTATACCTCCCCACACGTAACGAAATAACAATACACATACAAACACGTCCCTCACATACACACATACGTCCCGCACACCCACACATACGTTCCACATACAAACAAACGTCACACACACACATCCCACATATAAACACATATATACCACACGCACTTACATACACACAAACACACGTATATATACCACACGCACATACATACGCAAACACACACGCGCCAAACACACACACACGCCAAACACACACACACGCCAAACACATACAAGCACAAACATACACAAACACAAACACACACACGCACACACTCACACACACACACTTTCTCACACTCTCACACTCCCTTTCTCTCTCGAATACACACGCACGCTCACAGACTCTCTCTCTCTTTCTTCTAGAATATATATATATATATTTAGTGCTTTCACCTTGATCGCTTTAGTAGAAAAATGAATGCATGCATTAGATCGAAACGTGAATATGAACAGTTCAGTTTAAATTTAAAGTGATGAAGTGTAATTTGGTCTACAACGGATGTGGTTTTGATAGTTCTGTACACTCGTAAGGTACATCTTGATAGATTACCACAAAATTCTGTGGATAAATGAAATCAAGTTGAATTATTAGCTATGAAAATTGAACTGTTCATGTTCACGTTCAGCAGAAAAATGAACGCATTCGATAGTAAAGAATGACTCAGCGTGAATATGAACATGTGAGAACTGTTTGCAAGTCGGTCAATACAAGAACTTATACTGACAATGTTATCGTTCTAGGGTAAATCAATATGAGTGGTAGTTTTGTAAATTATACGATCCTGAGTAAAACATTATTCACATTAATGGGTTAGTCTTATAATAAATGCATTCGAATTACAAAGTTAAAGTATGTCCCTCTACATGATAAATATCGTTACTTATTGGCTTGATTACGCTCGTTAGTTAATTGTTGATACTGTATTTCTCGGTATTGTAGTGCTATCAAATCCTAGTACCTGTATTGAAAAACATACCGTCTATTCTTAAAGTAAAGATACCTCATGTCATGTATGTTTCTCATTGTGCATTTTACACGTTAAGCTTTTGTACAGCATGTACCGTTAATAGCATCTAACGGTCATTTATACGCCAAGTACAAAACTTTGGAATTCCAACTATAAAATCAAACTTAAAATATGAATATAAGTTTGTTCTACCGAAATCGATTATAATACTAGCAGTAAATCCTACGACTGCTTCCTCACATACGCACACACACATGCCATCAGAATCACACACTCACTTCACGATGTCTATTATCATTGTACAAAGATTAATGTGACGGACGCGCGCAATACGAATTTCTATATTTGGTTGTACGTGTGTATGTGCTTTATTCATTAATTACTCTAATTTCTAGATCAAATGGGTGGGTGCATCCTCAGCGACAGGCGATAACACACGACTTGTAAGCAGTTCATTTATGAGATTGTGGTGCGGCTTCCTTGCTAGGTGCCAGGGTCGCAACAACAGTACTATGCACATAGTCGAACTCTTTTCCTGATTTCTTCTCTTCTTCAATCTGTGTGAGATGAGCCAATATGTAACAATATTAGAAGTGCAAAAAAAAAGTAGATTGACGATACATTAATATCCCATCGCGATAAGTCCATGCATCTAAACAAACGAACCATTTAGTACAGAACTCCTAGGATACACCAACAACTGTAACCTAGTTATATTGCAAAAAACAAAAACAAAATGCAAGCCTCTACCCTTGAGAAGCGAGGGTGTCTGTATTTAAACTCGAACAATAACGACACCTGCGCACATAAAATAATCGCCTACATATAATACTTCACAACATATAGCCTAAAAGCAATGGATAATGTAAACACAGAATCTATTTACGCAGGCAGTACGAATTCTTACCTGTTCCTTAATCCAGTAGTACGTTTTCCTTAGCCCATCTTCTAGAGAGCACGTGTAATCCCAGTTGAGAACTTTTCGAACTAGATCGTTATTTGAGTTGCGGCCTCGCACTCCTTCAGGGCCAGGAATATGTTTAATGGTCAATTCCTATGAACAATCAATAAAAGCAGGTAAAAAAACAGTGCAGTGAGTTAGTGTTAGGTACAAACTCATTATGCGATGTATCACGATACTGTCGGGTATAAAACTTAACAACAAGCAAGTATTTCCAACTCTAACCTTGTTCTCGAAAGACATTGCCATCTTGGCAAATTCATTCATTGATACCATCTCTTCGGAGCCAATGTTCATTGGTTCTCCATAGTCAGAATCCGTCAAGCGGATGATTCCTACATGCACAGGGTTAATAAATGGAGATCGAAAAGCAATCAACCGATATGTACGTATTCCACGGAGACATGCAAAATGGACTTCTTGAATTCGCAGTGAAGCAATGTAATATACATGTGAAAAGATCCCATTATTACACAAGATTACTCATGGGGATCACTATACTTCACATATGCATGAGAGAAGATTTCCTTACAATACCTTCAATGCAGTCATCAATGTATAGGAAAGAGCGGGTCTGAAGACCATCACCCCACATTTCCATTTCGTTTTCGGCCACAATCACTTTTCTACAGAAAGCTGCAGGGGCCTTCTCGCGTCCACCTTTCCACGTACCCTATAGAATAAATGGAATAGATATAAATTACAATTCTTAGACTTGGAATCGCATTCTCGAATATCCTTCCCGGCGTGACGAGTGACGTAGACAACACTTATATTTTAAAATCGGGTCTAAATTAACGTGGGAAATACAAACAACAACATTGTACATTCGCTCACCTGTGGCCCGTATATGTTGTGGAAGCGAGCAATTCTGGTCTCCATTCCGAAATCGGTGGCGTAGTGTTTGTGAAGCTCTTCGGACATAAGTTTCTCAAGACCATAAGCATCCTACAAGTAAAATAAATCAAGTGTGTTAATCCAATTATCAAGACAACAGGAAAAAGTTGCCACAAAAAAAAGTTAAGATAAAATTATGTTCATCAGTCTTCACGTGGACATGGACTGCTATAGTTTCAACACATATGAACAAATACCCAATGAATTATTGCAAAAAAAAAGGTAAGATAAAAGTATGATCAGCACGCCTTCATCTGTCTTCGCGTGGAAATGGGCCGCAGTAGTTTCAACACATGAGATGAATGATTGTTTGCCATGTGCTCCAAATGAAAGGAAGAAAACAAACATACCTGGGGTGCTGCGGGCCAGGCGTCTTCCTCTTTCAGCCCAGGGTTATCTACAGATTCCTGAATCTGTTCCGGGTATATACAAGCAGAAGAGGAGTAAAATACTCGAGGAACCTGTTATCGAGGAGAGACGCGAGTATGAGATTACGGTTGTAAAAAAAATTGCATATAACGAGCACCTAAACAAAACTCTTCAGCACTACCAAAGGCATGGTACAACGCCTGATGTCAATATATAAAACAACTAAGCAGTCCTCCTCTGTTTCTCATTTCCAAAGACCTACTATAACACACCTTGTTCTGACGAGCTGCCTCCAGAACATTGACACTGATCATAGTATTGTTATAAAGAATCAGAGAATGATTGGACTGGATGAATCCCATGCCCCCCATGTCAGCTGCCAGGTTAAAGACGACATCCATTCCTTTAGTGGCGGCATCCGCGACATCCTTATCGCGGAGATCTCCAAGGATGAACTCATCACAATAGTCAGTCTAGTAGTAATAGGTATAGACACACAGTCAATATTTTTCAACATCCCTACAATCAATATAGCTATGACGGCAAGTGCAATTTTATCATTCATAATCACGTATAAACTAAAATTATGTGGAAATTCATCTTCAATAAGCGCAGAGACAGACACGCGGGATGCAAGAAAGAAATGAAGACAGAGATGGCTAAAACTGAGTATCCTAAATCAGCAGAACCGTGAGGGTAGAACGTGCATTTATTTGTTGTACTCGGTGGGACATTATAATCAATGACCAAACTTTCTATCTTGGAATAATGGTCCCTCAGCGATTTCTAGTGCAAACAAACATGTACTTGAAATTATAACGTGTATCGTGATGGTTTACTATACCTCAGCAAAGTACTCATTACGCTTCCAATCCACGACGCGCACGGTGTTTCCCAAAGCTTTGAGCTTCTTGGCAAGGTGAGAGCCGATGAAGCCACCACCTCCGCACACAACACATTTCTTTCCGGACGGCATATTTACTAACAGAAAACAAAAATAAGCGAGAGAAGAGAGAGAGAGAGGTTTATGTATCCAAGAAAACTATGCAACACTTTACTTAGTTGCAGCTAATAATCTAATTTAACTAAATTAGAGGGCACGGAGGTGAAAGTGTTGTGTTTATATACAAAACAGAGTGAGTGTGTGCGTTCGTTTGTGTGTAAGTGTGTGTGTGTGTATGTCTGTGCGTGTGTGTGTGTGTGTGTGTGTGTGTTTGCGTTTGTGTGTGTGTGTGTGTGTTTGTATGTGTGCCGTGTTGAAAAATTCCTCTTTATTTGTCTATACAGGTAATCATATCATCTGGATTTGTTGTTTTGTTTTTTCTTTTCCATCCCCCAACAACACAAAACGCCATGGGCGTGTGAGTGCCCTTAGTAACGGAAAGGGCGACGTTAGCAACGCACACAACGCACAACGCAACGCAACGCAACACAACGCAACACAACGCATTCACACTCTCATCGCATCGCGTCGAGAAAGGGTCGCTCTATCTATCTACTACTTACTACTACGACGGACTCTGCACATGTCAATGAAGTCCCGTTATACTGTCAACCGTGCCATCCCTCTCTCCTTCTTCGAGAAAATTAACGAGCATCAAGCTGTGCCCGTTTTGTGTTCTGAAGCCAATGATCACACGTGAATCACACCAGGACCACATACAATAGCTACGAACGTACCAGTAAATAGCAACTACTATTACTTTTTTTTTTTCACAATTAACGCTATTTTGCAACTGTACATGCTATGAGTCATAAGGTCAAGTGTCGTTGGCGACCATATCTAGAGTTACAACAGAAAAAAAAATACCGCAACCCGAATGAATGGATGGATATGTGAACAACAGTAACTATACTAAAGCCTAACTAATTCACCTTCTTGAGCCAGTGCTCATATCTGGAGTTACAACATAAAGGATACGACAGACGCATGAGTGAACAGTAAGCACTATCCCTAAAACCACTTTCACATTTGACCTCCAGGAAGTGAAATTTGTTGAATATACAGATAGATTCACGAGCAAACACTGTCTGTAGACCAGGTCAAGAAGGAACTTGTCGAATACTTTCGTTCTAAAAAAGTTCATTGGATAGAGGTTTGTTTCTCCACTACTCTCATAATCAATCTATTCATATTTTTGAGTCTAGTGTATAGCTTTGCTTCATTGTTCGGCTCTGTTCATTTAACCCCTTGCCTGTACAATACGCCGCTCTGAAGGATAGTTATCGAGTCCTCGCTGATTTCGCCACACGTACAATTATAATATTAATGTTTATACGTAAGTACTTACACACAGATTATGTGACACTTCATTTGTTTATGCAATCATTCATGGATAATGAATAGAGGATGAATATACCACGAGCATACAAGTATCTTTGTATGCATATAGCTACATACATTGATAAATCTATCAACTATGCTTTTTATGTGTATAATAAAACACGCTCCAATGAACAACATACTCGCACGTGTGTGCACTTCTTCATCAATATTTACATGAGCGCTTGTGTGTAGGTGTATGAATCCGCCAACACACATCTATGAATGTAGGTAAAGAGATGCTTCGCAGTACTTGTGATGACATATGCCTTGTCCTGAATTGTCTACATCCATTCAAAACCACCTGCGTAGTGTCTCGCAAAAATCATAAAAAGATCTAAAAACAGTATGTACGTGATTTGGAATAGAGATTTCATTTCCTTTTTGCTAAAAAGGGTTTGGTATATTTCTCTGATTATGGTAGTTTCTTATGATACCTCAAACTGTAATTCTGCTATGCTGGCGTAAGGTAAGATTAATATATTTTATCGTAGTATTGTTATCTTTACACTGAAATGGTGCCGACATTTTCCCTCCATCTACCTGCGCGTAGAGTGATTCTAGCCTATACACTCAAGATCGGCATCATATGCAAACTAAACACAGAAAAGTTCTTCAAATCATAGCGTACTTGACTCTGATCCGTTTTCATGAGGAATAAGACAGACCACACAAACATGCAGAGAATTATGTTGACTTAAAACGACGAATGTAGACCGACCGACATACACACACACAGAGCTAGCTCGCTAGCTTCCTTTCCTATGCCGAGTGAATGCAAGACACTTAACGCAGATTAATACAACGGGATGGGAAGGGACGGGGGAATGTCAAGATAACCATGTTGATGTGACAGGGTACCAACCAGATGGCTATCGTTCTGGTGGGCATGGTAGAGTGCGCGTGGGCATGGTAGAGCGTGCGAATATTTAAACGATGCTGGGCCTTTTAAAGGGTCTAATAATTGCCCATGGAACATTGGGACAGACAGGAGCAAGAAGGGAATAATATATTTATTAAGGGCTTTTAAAAGGGCCTGTACATTGAAACATGGAACTGAGTTGAAAGGGATAAATACTTTGTATATTTAGGGCCTTTTAAAGGGCCTAGAGGTTTTACCGGCACACACCAATCAAAACAGTTTTTCTTCGAAATTTTTTCTTTTCCTTTTTATTGTTTTTGTTTTTTGGGACAGGTCAGTTGGTGTGTTTTTTCTTCTTCTTCATTGTCCTCATTTTTACAAGTTTTGGACCGATTTGCACCATAGTATTTTGAGGCCATATAGAGCACAAAAGTATCGAGAAGTGGGGTTGTTGCACCAAAACTGTGCACCAGAAGCCCTGGCTGGAAAATTTACCACCTATGTGATAAACTCTATTTGTGTTTTATTTATTTACCTGAACCCGTTACCGTAACAAGTATCCAGCAAACAAATACATTTTTGATCTCATCCTAATCGAAAGCATGTATATATGTGAGTACAGGTGAGTTTACGTAGACAAAGTAAGATCACTCCGTATTCTACCCGTAATGGTATAATGCGCGTCGGTTTCTTTTCTATTTCCAACACATGCACTTCCATTATTAGAAATAAATGCAAAACGCACACACACACACAAACACACACACACACACAAACACAAACTCACACACACACTCACACACACACTCACACACACACACACACACACACACACACACACACACACACACACAGACACACAGACACACACACACACACACACACACACACACACACACACACACAAACACTCGAAAAAACGCTGTAAACACAGTTGGGTATAGTGACCGAACACACACTTCCCTCTTCTCTCGCATTAAACTGATCAGTATGGTATGTATGTGTTATGAAGTATCTATCCACTAGAAAAAATTGTTAGAATTGTCTGATTGATGTAGAATAACAACTTTGGAATGAACGGAACGCTGAAAGATATATAATTGTTTACGACTGCAATAACATGCGAGTTGTTGCGTACTTTGTAGTAGCTTTACGTAACTGACAGTATCTCAATTTGAAAGTTGTGTCGATTCTATAGTCATTTGTTCTGTTTATGTGTTTCATGTAACACTTGAACTAATTGCTAGGTTAGCATGCCAATCATTTTGTGTATTTTGCTTTGTATTTAATGCTCTAGTTGTTTTTCGTAATTACTGTTTGGAAGACGTAGGACGTACTGAACCACAATTGGTTTTATACGGGATTTATTAGCCTCCGCATTAATTCTTTTAGTGTGATGCCAAAATTACCTTTAGATGTTACATTTCATTTCCCGATTATTATCAACATTTACCGATTGTTCGAACCGTAACACGTTTTGTGTAGGAGAAAATATCGCAAAATGAGAATGAGGCACTTTTCGGAGCTGTCTTCTCCGTCTCCGGTCCTGTCGTCATCGCAGATGGAATGACTGGTGCTGCCATGTACGAATTGGTATGACATGTCTGTATCTAGAGTTGTAATTTAATTTTGAGTTGTTACTTGTCTCATTGTTGTTACTTTGCAGTTTTTCGATTGCTAGCAGATTTTTTGATTGGCTTCAGTATGAAAGGAAGTTGTAACAGGTTCTATATTTTGGGTTGCATTGCTATTCGAACATAGGTTCGTGTAGGTCATTCTGAGCTCGTTGGAGAGATCATTCGTCTAGAAGGTGATACAGCCACCATCCAGGTATACGAAGAGACTTCCGGTGTAACTGTAGGAGATCCCGTGCTTCGTACCGGAAAGCCATTATCGTGTGAATTGGGGCCAGGAATCATGGATAATATTTACGACGGAATTCAACGTCCTCTTGCCGTCATTGCTGATAACACGGAGAGTATTTATATCCCCCGAGGTGTTAATACAAATGCATTGGATAGAGAAAAGGAATGGCACTTTGTGCCCTCTGGTATGTTGTGCGAGGATAGTCAAGTTAGTAGGGTTAGCGTTTAGCAAGCATAAGAGACTAGTGAAACATGTTGAACATTATGGTTGCTGTTGTGTACATTAAGTTAGCAGCGTTTAAATGAATTCGTTCAGCTGATATCGCATTCTATTATCTGCTCTAAAGCGGTCAAACTGGGTGACCATATCACTGGAGGTGATATAATTGGGCAAGTACAAGAAAATGCGCTTGTCTTGCATAAGATCATCGTTCCCCCCCGCGCGAAGGGCACTGTCTCATTCATTGCTCCCGAAGGTGACTACAATCTGAATGAGGTTGTAATGGAGGTTGAGTTCAATAACAAAATCTACAAGTTTCAGATGTTCCAGGTATGAGGGTTTATTTTACGTCGTGCACGTGACCTTTGTATCTGAATAAGGAAGGTGGCTAGTTGCGATGGAGGTTGCGTTCAATAACAAAATGTTCACGTTTCAGTTTGTTGATATTCTTGCGTCTGTGTATGTCATATATGAACTTTCGTTGACTAATTAGATCTTTCCATATACTAACGAATGTGAATTATCAGGTCTGGCCCGTGCGATCACCTCGTCCCGTAGTTGAGAAGATGACTGCCGATTATCCATTGTTAACTGGTCAGCGTGTCCTTGATTGCCTGTTCCCTTGTGTGCAAGGTGGTACTACTGCCATTCCTGGAGCTTTCGGATGTGGTAAAACAGTCATATCTCAGGTTAGCATTTTTGTCAGAATTGCTCTAAATGATTCAGTATATCTGTATTCATATTTCTCTTACACTGCGCCGTATTACCCGCGCTGACACGTTTTTGTTTTCTTTGATGATTGTTTAAATCCTCTGTATATCTTTGAACATTGTTATTTTTTTCATTTTATATAACACAGGCCCTTTCCAAATTCAGTAACTCCGATGTTATCATTTATGTGGGATGTGGAGAACGTGGAAATGAGATGGCTGAGGTTCTCAAGGATTTCCCTGAACTAACCATGACATTCAATGGAAAGCAAGAAAGCATCATGAGACGTACCACACTTGTAGCCAACACTTCGAACATGCCGGTGGCTGCGCGTGAAGCCTCGATTTACACTGGAATCACCCTTTCTGAGTACTTCAGAGATATGGGTTACAATGGTACTAAATACTAGTGTAGTTTATGGTATCAATGTACTGTTTTGCTGTGAAGATTCAAGTTCCCTGCTGATGTTTTTTTCTGCAGTAATCAAAAAGTTGTGGAAATTCTAATCTTAGTTTCAACATGGCTGTGTTGCCTCTTCCCATATTCGTCCCAGTTGCCATGATGGCTGACAGTACTTCTCGATGGGCGGAAGCGCTTCGAGAAATTTCTGGACGTCTTGCTGAAATGCCTGCCGATTCTGGTTATCCCGCATATCTTGGTAAGTGCAATACGAGCTGTGCAAGTTGCTGAGCGCGTTCGTTACTAGTTGTTTTGCTTCCAACCCTCTGAAGGAAGTCGTGTGTGAATTATAGAAGTATGTATTGACGAGTATATGCTATGTGCAATTTCTGTTTGCAGGATCTCGATTGGCCTCTTTCTACGAACGTGCCGGAAAAGTAACCTGCATTGGAAACCCAAGGAGGGAAGGTTCCGTAACTGTAGTTGGAGCTGTTTCACCTCCTGGTGGCGATTTCTCCGATCCTGTAACAGCGTCCACATTGTCAATTGTTCAAGTATGTAAAGACACGTATTCTACAATGTTCAGTAGCACTTGACGATGTGAGATTTTTTTATTCGTTCTTTTGAACCTATTCACATTTGTCATTGTATTGTTTTACCGACCAATGGTATTATACAGGTTTTCTGGGGGTTGGACAAGAAGCTTGCGCAACGTAAACATTTCCCATCTGTCAATTGGCTCCTATCGTACTCGAAATATTCCAAAGCTCTTGAGCCATTCTATGAGAAAATGGATGCTGATTTCCTTCGAGTCCGAACCCAATGCAAGGAGATTCTACAAGAGGAAGAGGTATGCACTAGTATATATACCGTAAACATAGTCGCAAATTGATCAGTATTTTGAAGTAAACATACGATGGTGAACTACGACGCATATGTTGTTTTATTCATGGATGTTTTCTTCTTGTCCGTTCACTATGCAGGATCTAGCGGAGATTGTCCAATTGGTTGGCAAAAATTCTCTCGCAGAAAGTGATAAGATCACACTCGAAGTTGCTAAGCTCATTAAAGACGATTTTCTGCAACAAAATGGTTATTCGTCCTATGATCAATACTGTCCTTTCTACAAAACGTATGTTTCATGCAAGTGGATCTGACTGTATACATTTTACATTTGTCGAGTATCGATCGATTAGCTAGTTGACATTGTACTTTTATGCTCATTTGCATGTGCACATAAGTCACAAGTTAATACTGAATGATTAAATAGCTTGTTTGCATACATTCCTTCACAAGTGTCGGCATGCTAAAGAACTTGATGCAGTTTTACGACTTGGCTCGTCATTCCGTTGAAGTAAGCGCAAATTCAGAGAACAAAATCACGTGGGCAATCATTAGAGACCAGTGTGGAGATGTTCTGCATCGTTTGTCATCTCAGAAGTTTTTGGTATGTTTTATTTGACCTGCTCAGCCACGTACCCATGTTTCTCGTTGCCGTGAATTATTTTTACTCGCCTACATGCTTGTTCGGAGTTCCCCCTTTTCACAACTGAAAATAGAAAATAGCAGCAACGTGGAACATGATCATTTTCATCGAAACACGTGGTTCACTGTTTTTTTTTAAAAAAATTGTCCTCACGAAAACTGTAGGAACCTTCGGATGGTGAAGAACAGAATAAGTCGGAATTGGCACGTTTATCGCAAGATATGGTCTCAAAGTTTAGAAACCTGGAGGACTAGCCAGCACGAAAATCTGCAGCATACACCCGTCTGTCAGTTTGAGAAATGCTGATGTTTGCGATGTTTCGTTTCATAAACGCGTTGAAAGATTTTGCTATAGTGGGAAGGCCTGGTTGAGACGCTGCTATATGGAAAATTTTGTTACAATTTGTAAACCGAATCTTGTAACTTTAGAAAAACCATGAGTGGAGCAATTTAGAAATAAACTCCGAAAGTCAACTAGTTCGTAAATTCATTGCCATACGATATCATCAATCATTCTTGATTGAGCTGAATCGTACTTGGAAGTTGCGAAGTGTACCCAATTTCAGAGCTAGTTGGCAACAATACATCAACTAACTGGTGGCAAGCATGCTATATATAATTCCGAAACATACTTGATAAAAGAGTTGAGATGTATTAATTAGGTACGAATTTTTGTAAAATGGGGGAAGAGTGAACGCCAGCCAATATAGAAGGGGATAACTAAACCAGTTTATTAGTGTACGATTACTGTATGATTCAGCGGTTGAGTACATACTGTATTTGCATTGGGGAGTTATGTTATATTTATCGTGTACTATGAGTGGGACTCATTTGCATGAGATGTTCGTGCCGAAATGGCGTTGGTCAAGCAAACATCCAACTTGGCCTTCTCGGCCACTTCTAACTGTAGCATTCGTGCAGTCTCCTTCAATTCTGCCAACAAATTTTGAATGTTATCCGTCAAAAGCTTAGATGTTATCTATCTATTGTCGTATTTGATGCCTATAAAACTGCCGAACCTACAACACTTTTACCTAAAGTTATGCTAGCAACTTTTCGCTTTTTGTTGTAAAAGTTTGTAAAAGTTCAATTTAGGAAGAGAATATTACATCATATAACCGCAAACATTGTACCCATAAACCAATCTACATAGTCTGGAGCGTTGCGCGCGAAACAAAAGGTGCGACAATACTTACATATAGCAAAGAACATGCATAATCGCATGAGATGCAGTCAAGTGGCTTCTTCGAAAGAGTTTATTAACCATCGTGATGGCTTCTGGTTTTTAAGCAGTATCACGCCAGTTATTTCGCAAGATTGGAAACATCACTATATAATAACGAGTGTACACCTCATTGTTTCGATTGTCTTATTAGGAAGAAAGAGATCAGACAAAGGTTTTCGGTCTGCAAGAAAGGTGTACGAGCCCGTCTGTATTCATTCGGGTTCGTTCATAAGAGGCTTGAAAAAAAAGTTCGATAGGTTTGCAGTTACTCCCTGTTTAGAGCACAGCATGCGATTTTACTTATGATAAATTCCGACAACGTGAGGAGGGTAACAAACCCAAGAAGGGAAGAATTCGATAGTGCAACTAGCAACTACCACGAAAAATGACCCGTCAACAGTTGTACATTTTGACAGCGAAAGAGGATACAGACTTTTCGCTTCTACAGCACCATACACTCCTATAACGCGAACACATGCACCATCCAGGATGTAACAAAAAATAATAGTAAAATATTCCTCAGTTTGCGTCATGAACTAATTCTTCGACGAAAAGGTTTGGAGATACTCTTTCCTGTAAGCATTTTCATCTGCAGGTCGATTGATCGGAACCCACTTTGGTTCCTCTTTGAAAAGTCGCACTGCGTTCACGCTGAAATATTGTATGACCGGTGCAATGACATTAGAACAGGAAAGACAGAATATCAGACTCGACCAGTGTCCCGGAATATTGACTACACACTGCGAACGACATGATTTCTCCCATGATTTCTCCATGTCGTAACATGGGAACTACGTACGGGCGAGCTACACACTGTCAACATTGAAGTGCAATATTTCATGACATGCTAGAATCTCGGTCAACATACAAATTATCGGTATCCAAAGTAAAGCGATGGTAAATTCCAGCTGGTAAGATGAGAAGATCGCCTGCTTCTACAGCGATTCTTATCCACACATCGCCCACACTACGGACATCAAAATAGCCCGAGCCAGCCTTGATGTAACGAATCTCCTCATCCTCGTGCAGATGTCTAGAGAAAAGAGGGTACCACAAAAACCACTAGTCAGATATTTGGGTGAGAGAATTGGAGGGAGCATCGATGGAGCGGGAACAAAACTGCAACGCAGTCGCTGGGTCAGCAACAATTCGTGTATTCACTTTCATCTAAATTACATTGCAGAAGAGCACTCATAAAGAATTAGAAAATAAAAATGGACGATGGGACAAACACGTATTCTAAGTTCAAACACACAATAATTCAATTTGCCACGGTGCACAACAGGCCATTCCACACAATACATTTGTTGGAATTATATTTATAGTGGCGTTGTATGAATACTTACTCTTCATAGAAGCTCTTAATTTTATCTTCGTAGTTGGGCAGTTTCGCTGGGGAGCATGTAATCTGTGACATGAGTCGACGGAGAGTGAGGGATAAAGTTGGAGAGAAAACATCAAAGTAATGCAGTCATAGGTTAGGCCAATACGGTGATGAACACTAGTATACGAACGCACCTCCAAATTCTCGAGCACACTTTTGGGGGTACACAACATAGATGCATGCAAAGAAATAAAAATTTCGGTTTCCAACCCTTCCTAGGAACAGGTACCGTTTGCTGACAAAATCTATAATAAACTATGCGTTCAGCACATACAACACAAAAGTAATAGCTTTCAAGTATCTACGGATGGCCTACATACAGGCCATGCATACATGAACATGCTTGTGCAATCATCCATAACTATACGTAGTGTGAATACCTCGTCCTGGTTTTTGTAGTTTCGTTCTTTGCACAGTTCAGTGACTTGGCTCTCATCTGTGATCTTCCTTTAAGATGAAAAGTGTCAAGACCAAAACGGAACGATCAGTCATTTGTTATTGCCAATATGCAAGCGGACACGACAAAGCGTTAGTATAATGTCCATGTCTTGTGAATAGTGAGAATCGTTGAGAATCGTGGAGAAGTATGTAGGGAAAACATACCAGTACAATACTCCTGCTTTTTCTAGATCTGCTAGGTCAACAGGAACATTTGGAATCTGCTGATGTGGATCACGCTGGTCGACAGTTTTGTCATTGTCATGCAGCCAAGCCTGAACCATATTTGCGTATGTCGGGAATCTACGAGCTAAGGCAGGTGGAGTATTGGTGTTACTAGAGTACGTACGTATATATATATATATGTGTGCTGTGCGTGTGTGTGCGTGTGTGTGTGTTGACATACAACTCAGAAACCCTAAAAAATAATTATGCAACTTCATTCATAACTACTACTATTAGAATCATCACGTGACAAACAGAAACCCTCAAAACAAAGCGAAAGTTTTTTAAATGCTAAAAGTGCGTATGTGTATGTATGTATGTATGTGCGTGTGTGTGCGCGTTTGGTTAAAGTATGTGTACGCGTGTGTGTTTGTGTGTGCGTTTGGTTAAAATGTGTGTGCGCGTGTGTGTGTGTGTTAAAACCCGACAAAGAACAGTAAGTTACATGTTAAAAGTAGTCTCTCTCTCCCTTTCTGTGTGTGCGTGTCCTTGTACGTGCGGGCGTGGATTAGCGTATGTATGTGCGTGTCCGTGCGTGTCGGGCCAAATATGCTGACATGGTAGAGCTTAGTTACTTAAAAACTGCGTAGGTATAACGTACGTAGTAATCAAGTGACTTGGTTCTTGTGGTACAGCCGAGTTACCCTTCACATTTTGCACATACTCCGAAACACTAGAAAGACTCTGACCATTCACATGCATACATACTAAACCCGTACACTCATACGCTATGCACCATTAGTTGAAGGTAAACACGTATTACACCAACGTCGTAGCGTTCAGAGTGAAACTCCCGAACTTGACAGTTGTGAATTATTTTCGACACTCCTTCACTGTCCACGTTATCTCTACGCTATGGTCCAATGTGTGTTGTGATTGTAACCTCAACCATCTCTCTTTATTATGCAGAAATCATAAGCTCGCCATAGTGACGTTACATCCACGTTATGATCTCTTGTGTAATGTGAATGTAATCTCAACCATCTTCGCTTTATCTGCAGAACGCATAAGCTTACTGCATAATGGCGTTCTCCCAGCTGGTTATTGGGCCGCCTGGTTCTGGTAAAACCACGTACTGTAACGGAATGCGCGACTTCCTGCAGTCGTCTGGTCGTACTTGTGTGATTGTAAACCTAGATCCAGCTAACGACTTTCTCCCGTATGATTGTGCAGTGTCCGTGTCTGACTTGATCACTTTGGATGATGTCATGGACAATCTGGGTTTGGGTCCTAATGGAGGTAACTCAGACACAAAATTGAAACTCTGCACTACTTTAATTCTTTTCTCCTGTAACATTACACACGAATGCATTTCCTCTTAATTTCGTAGAGGGCTCGAAGCATATTGATCATGCCCAATACCGAAAGCAATGCTAAATTTTCCCTTTTGTTTGCAATCACTTACGTTCATGTCGTTTTTGTGATCACCGCTTTGTTTAATCAGGGCTAGTCCATTGTATGGAATATCTTGAAAAGAACATTGATTGGTTGAAAGAACAACTTAAACCTCATGAAGGTGGGTAAAGCTGAAGCTAAGACGTGTGAAAATGTATAGTTGTGTTCGCAGCGCATAGTTACCAAATAGTTCTAAATGTTTATGCGACTACGCATGCGTTCAGGCTGTTCGACCTCAATCTTAGTTGCACGGTCTGCCAGAGTATACATTCGTGATATGTGCTAGTGATTTCTAACTGCATATAAGTGGTCCATGGGAGTATCCATAAATGTATTTGTTGCAGTTCAATTTGGATATGCGTGGACTGATTATTTTGAAAGTTCTACTCGTCTTCATTGAGAGTGTGGTGTACATTTTAAAAACAGATTGTATGTATAGTAGTACACTGTATTGCCAACAATTCTGGTCTACTACCAGCCGTTAACCATGCATGCTGTTTCTAAATATAGACCTGCTTTCTTCTTAGGAAGCTATATCCTCTTTGACTGTCCCGGCCAGGTAGAGCTATACACTCACAATAACGCTATACATCGCATAGTAGAGAAGTTACAGTCCTGGAACTATCGGTTGGCTGCTGTTCATTTAGTCGATAGGTATGTTGGAAACATTCCGTTTGATTCGCCCCGCATTGCTCAAGTATTTTTTTGGGACCGACTAGTGTATGTTGTACGCTTCACGCCCGTTAGTACGTGGTGGGTGTTGCGAAGAGTTGTGATTGACATGAATTGTTCGTACATTTGATCGGTTTAGTTCCTTGTTCGTATCCCCTTTTAACCCATAATTCGCGTCCCGATTTCGTGCTTTCCATCACCGCGAAACATTTAAATTGCGGAATGTGATGAATGAACCAATGTCTTACCCATTACACCCTTACTAATAGCCACTACTGCACCGACCCGGGAAAATTTGTGTCTGTTCTTATGACGTCGCTATCGACGATGCTGCAGATTTCTCTCCCGCACATTAATGTCTTATCCAAGATAGATTTGATTGAACGATACGACCGTTTAGCGTTTAATCTTGACTTCTACACCGATGTTCTTGATCTGAACCA
Organism: Creolimax fragrantissima; assembly: GCA_033442365.1. Taxonomy (NCBI): domain Eukaryota; class Ichthyosporea; order Ichthyophonida; genus Creolimax; species Creolimax fragrantissima. Next base: position 12,529 of record JAWQFL010000027.1, on the reverse strand, counting down.
TCTCCTTCATCGTTTTTCTGACGACCCTTTCCTGCAAAGGGTAAGCATTTTATGTCAATAGTTGCTATAGTTCAAATTCAGTTTTTCGTTAGGGATTCTACTAAGCCTTTTTTAATCCTGTTATACAGTATAAGAAGCTGAACGCGACATTATGTGAATTGGTGGAAGACTATGGACTTGTCACATTCTATCCCCTTAACGTCCAGGTGAGCGTACTGTAAACTAAACTGGCCAGGCGTTGTTCATACGTGTTTTCTTCTCAATATGCTACTTTTCATTCCATTGTGTCACTCCCTTTTTAACCACGCGATACATAACCCTTTTCGATATGTACTAAAGGACCAAGACAGTATGCTCTTGCTCGCTAAAGCAATCGACAAAGCTAATGGATATATATTTGGTGGTTTGGATGGAATTTCTACCAACCCTTTTGAAATCACGCAAGCGGCCATTCCTAATCAGCTGGACGCTCTTGAAATGAGAGAACGATTCATTGATCGATTTTATGAACAGCCTCTTGATGATAGCGATCAGGATTGAGATTTTGAATCTATGGAGTAGATGAAACTATTGAAGAGCTGGTGTTATGTCCTACGGCTGTATTTTAGTAAGACGGAAGGCTTGAATCATATCCGCAGTCGGCTTATCGTGCAATATGTCAACAGAAGCGAAGAGAAGTAAGTTTATTTGCTATCTTTGCCGCTTCTACTAGGTTTATTTTGGCCTACATATGTGATTGGCGTATGAAAATCTGCAAACGGTAGCCGCGTATGTTGATAACTATATTCGAACGTTGGGTGACGAAAAGATTCACAGTAGCATCGTGGGAAGTCGTGTACAAAGTAGACACCATTTAAGAGTACAAGAAGTTAGAAATAGAGCATGTATGTTCAAAGTAGAAATAGAACATGTATGTTCAAATTGAAGATTGCCGCAACATGGACATGTAGATGTTTTGACGGAGATTATATTTATTATCTGAAGATGGTAGTTGTGGTTGTTCCAGACAACTAGCGTTTGTGATATATCCATGTTAAGAAGACTTGTTGACGCAGAATTACATGTATATATATTGCAGAGTATAGCTAGTGAACATAGGTTTATTATCAACATAGTTAGCAACGGTTATCTTGCTGCGATCATTGCTCTATGTTAATAGCGGTTGCCCAATACGTAATAATCATTTCACAGGACACACCTTATTACTTTCGAAAATAGCAAGTAATAAAACGTCGCATTGTTGGTCAAAAGTGAGAAGTTATTATGGGCTTTGTGTGCAGGTTTAAGGTTAGAGAAAAGGTATGCATATGACATGCAAGTGCTGGTGAATATTTAAGTTTAGTGAGATATGCATCAATAGAATATACGTACGAAAATATTTGCATTCTGAAATTTATTTTACTTATCCGCGCACGAATTTATTTTACTTATCCACGCACGTCTGGACGACATTTGAAGGTTCTACACTGAAGCATCCTAATTGCTTTCGAAGATAGCGAATAATAAACTATCGCATTTTGTATCAAAGGTGTCGAGCTATTAACGGCTTTCTGCTATCGTTTACGGTTTAGAGAAGGAGCCGTATTGTAATCCATTGGTATGAAGTCGAAGGCTACCAGGATATTGCTCTCAGCGTGCCTTTTAACTTTTCATAATGTGCCAACACCATTCTTATAGATGTATAGTTGCAAACGGGACTGTTCGATTTTGATCTGATGAACAATTAAAATATGAAATGGTTTAGGTTGAGGGACTTATTTGCACCCGAGTCGAATATATTTCAACAGTGACTGATAACACTAATCACAACTTGATACATAAGTGCTTGCCTGATTGAACTGTTTGTTTATATTTCAGACATCGTCGTACAATCCGAGTTCTAGCGCACCTGTTTTGGCAACTGCAGCTATTGTGTCGTCAATGTATAAGCCTGCGGAAATGCACAGGTCATTGCCATTGCACCTGTGGTAGAGGCCTTAGTATCAAAATCTCTTACTGTCCTCAATCAAGGTATACTAGCGTCCCTCTAGCCTCCTTTTGTGTTTGAGTTTGTGTAGTTGTACGATTTGATTTTATAATGCTCTTTTCCACAAACGGCTGCGCATTTGTGTACACATTCATGATACCGTGTTGCTGTGTATAACGTGCATATATAAATCAGTTCATCAGTTGTCGTGTATAATGTTTATTTAGTCTTGATATCTTCACTAGTGGGTTCTTATATTCTTGTGTGTTTTAAATTTCCCACTTGTGAACTAAACCCTGAGAACGTGAATGATAATTATCATCAACTTTCCACTGTATTGCTATATATACATCAGACCTCAGCAATAACACAGACTTGATGGTCGCGTTTTTTTCTTTCCTCAGTGAAGTATGTTATTCACATACCCTCCTCTGTATTCGTGTATTGTATGTATGATTAATGCTTGCATAACCGGCATATGCACTTCCACCTTTCTGCATGGACAGAATTAAGTTGTTTTGAACGTATAATGTTGAGATACATATAGTAGCAAGTATGTAGATACTTGATACATGTACAACTTAATCTTTCTATTACATGCAATCGGCGTTGTCCTGCACTAATTGATGATCTAGTACATTCCTGCGCGACTGTTGTAGTGTACAAAGTGCGGTTGCGCAATTTGGATAGGAGTAGTGGAAAACCGCAATTGTGATCTGGAAGAGTTGCAAGTTGAGAAACTCTATATGCTTTGGGATAATGTTAATCTTATTGTCCGTCCGTATAGTGAGCGTGGATTTCGTTACTTTTTGACTGGATTACTGTGTAAAATACACGTTGTATAGTGTGCTCCTATGAAACTACTTCCTAATTATGGTGTGCCGTTTACGACTAACTTTCTTTTTGAAGTGCCCGTGCAGGTAGGTTGAGGTTTTTTATTAAAGTTTGAAAAGAAACCCATTCGTTTTGAAGTCCGTGTTCGTAAACCCCACTTCTATCATTTTTTTGCTGATCCTTTTTACAATTTGTATTCACCGTAGAACCAGCACCAGAATGAACCAGCACCAGAATTGGTTCTACCAGCAAAAATAGAATAGAATACTAGGTATCATCCCGTGTCTATAGTGATAAAGAAGTTATCGTGGGAGTGTTGCGAGGTTGTCATTTCAACCTTTGGATTGTCTTGGCGAGAGTATTTATGTGCTAGACATCTTAAAGTTCGTCTAACATAAAGTATTGTGAGGTTGCCATTTCAAAATTTTAGTTGTCTTGGCGAGAGTATTTATGTGCTCGACACCTTAAAGTTCTAACATATATGCAAATATGACTTATCGTAAGAGAACAAGACTAACAGGACTAGCACTTGTCCTATCATTTGTGGCAACTATGGTCACTGCGCAACCCATCGGGAGCCGAGGGCATTTTCGACTATCTGCAGTCCGGGCCAGATATCCGGTTGCACGACTGTATCAGCGCGTAGTGTGGCTCAATTCAGACAACCAGCAGTCCGAGCCAGATATCCGGTTGCACGACTGTACCTGCGCGTAGTGCGGCTCAATTCGGATAACGTGCAGGACCAGCTGCAAACAACGTTTTAGAAGCAGTTCCGGCATGCCCACTGGGATGCCTCGCGCCACGGCCAGGTGTGGGTGAGCCTGCAGATCAACTTTTCGGTTGATCGATCATTCTTGAACAAATCAACCAGGCATATCTCTCCCATCAAACTACCTCTCTAATCAAACTACTAAAGCTCCCATTATTGTATATGCTGTCAATATGTTGATTATAGGATATACAATGTTGTTGATCTCGTATATTACCTTTCCTCTTTAGCTTACTACCAATCCAGTGCTGTAGCATTAAAATCACTACACATGACACTCTAAAAAAATGCACCTATCAATCGAACACTCAACATTGTTATGGATGCTGAAGCACAGGAATTTATCAAAGTGGATGATACATGGGTGTGCTCGTGCAATGAAGAATCCCGAGTGAACAAATAAACCCAAGATTAGTCATCTATAGGAACGGTGGAAGCAATTTATATTTTTCAGGATCATTTATGGAGCTGTTTGAGGACGTGGAGCTACAAAAGCATCATTTACGGCTATCGCAGCTAAAATTGAATTGGTCAGCGCATACTGTAGATACATCAATAAAGTAATCAGCACTTTTCGTAAAGAATTCGTATATGATTAATATCGTCACAGTGTGCCTACAAGACATCCCTTTATTTTCACAAGTCTTGATAAAGTGGGTGATACCAGTGGTTCACCTAGCTAGGTGATACGGTGAGCGTAAAGGGCAGTAAAATTCTAACGAGTAATTCTCCAAATCAGTCAACGCAATCATTTGTTCGCTTATATCTTTGTAATAAACAAATCTACTTCAACCGAGCGTCAAAGAAATCGATGAGAATGAAATCAATGATGATACTGAGGACTATGATATGAATGAGAATGATGAAGAGGGATATGAAACGAATAAGATGTCCAATGAAGTGGTTGAGAATGTCGAGGAAGATATGGAAGCCGTACGTAATTGAGGGGATCGAGCGCCTAAAACCAAAAGAAAAGCACAGGGGAAAGCTCGCAATCGTACAGGGGAGCACGTCCATACCGGGTTGGAAAGCTCCTCAAGCTCCTCAAGCTCCTCCAACCGCTGCCCCGACCCTCAGACCTCGTGAGAAGAACCGTCTTACGACCACGAAGAACCTTCTTACGACCACGACAATGCATGCAAAGAAGTCATCTGAGAACGAGTTGTGTCCCGTGATCAATGAGGAAGAGAACCCTCGGTTGAGAACCCCTTCGGTGTATAGTGTGTACGTCCGTACTGGGCTAGAAAGCTCCTCCAACAACAAGCCAAGCGGTTGTTCCAGTCCTAGCTTCTGCTCCAAGCACGGCTCTTGCGAAAAGTTCAGAAACCGATAGGATGGCTGTGGTTGAAAAAACGACAGATTATACAATATCGGCAATGTCCGCAATATCCACAACGATGACGAATTCTGGAAAGAAGCCTGGAAAGACTCCTGTAACCATCACGAAGCAGTGAAATGGACTTGTTATTCAGACGCCAAATTAAAACTCTACTCTTACACCAGAATCTATAGGGTTTAGGGTTTGCTTCAGGGAGAACGGTTGAAACAGAAAATCAGCTAACCGAAATTGCTACACCGTCTTGTTAACGAGGTAAATATAGAAGTGTTAATTTTCACTCTTGTAAAGTGTCAAAACAGTGTCAAAATAGTGTTGATGTACATTGTATTTTCATTGGCCTATGACTCTTCTTTGATCATTACTTTTGGAATGTGTCCCAAGACTAGAGATCGATATCATTGGCTCCTTACACATTCCGCGGTTTTGCCCTCTTTTACCTATCTTTTACCTATCGTTTCGTAGACTTGATTGGCCTACTTCTGCACTATAGAGCTATTTATAGATACATCTTGCTAGTGGCTTAGTGGCTTACATCTATACATAACTACCAATAAATATGTTAATCATCAATCGATCCTAGTTGTTCTATGTATAGATTACCGTGAACCCTAACACGATCACCATGACTACTGAAACCCCAGACCAACGGACAACGCCCAATGGACAAATTAACCTAGCCACGCTTGACAAAAACATTCATCGTTTGTTCGAAAACATGAACGTTTGACGCATAGATGTAAACACACCAGTTTACATCAATACTCAAACAATAACTACGCGAGTACATGCAGAAGAAAGCTCGCAGCCGAAGCTGTCACTAATACCAATAAACACTGTTCACGTTATCGTTATTAGCTTTTACTACGTCTGAAACTCCCTATTACAAAAGCCTATACATTATATAGAGCGCGACCTAGTCATCTTACTCGGGAAGTCCCGAGCCGACTCTATTCACAGCAGGCAGAGTAGCGTGGCTGCTACAGATGCTGGGGTCCGAGAGGAACTTTACATAGCACCGACTCGACTACCGTCGTAGTACAACAATAGTACGTATATCAATAATTCAAATATAAACTCCAAGGGTCACTCATAAATTTCTCATGCTAGAAACATGCACAACGCGATTGTATTTCAATTTCTTCTTTTGTTTATGGTATTTTTCGCCTGATTCCATCAGGCAACTGCAAGCTAGTTCATAGTTGGTTCTAGTGGCTCGGCCACACAGTGAAGGGTTTTACACATGGGTTCCCAGTGGGGATTTCAGACCTTCATCTGCAAGCTCGCCTATATCTGCAAGCTCGCCCACACCTGGTCGTGGTGCATCGCACCCCAGTGGGCATGGCGGAGTTGGCATTGTAGACACGGGCTTGTGGCGAGAGATTAATGCTGTTTGTGGTGCATATGTTCTCATTCGTGTGTTGCATTGAGTGATAACAAAGTACAAGTCAAGGTCAAGTGAGACAATTTTATGAAACAATGAAAGTAAAAGTCCTAATCGCTCGTATCACCACAGTACTACAAACCAGCGGCGGTGTAACTCGCATCAACGACGCCTTTGGCATTCATATCAGTGGCGACTGGGGCACTCGCACGGATGATTAGACCCAAATCAGTTCACCCCTAAACCCATGGCACTCATATAAGTAAGGAGCGGGGTACTCACCATGACAGCGGCGGGTGCGGCTCTCAAATGGGGAGCGGCGGCTTTGGCACTCGAACCACTGGTGGTGCGTTCTGTATCAATGGCGATTGTGGCAAAAGCAACTGTCGACATACCGTAAACGCCGAACAGACATATCAAGAAGCATAGAGTAATGGACAGAATTGCAAACTTCATGACAACCTTGATGATGACCTCTTTGAAATTATTTTAGATTAAAGATCGAGTGTATGAATGAAGCATGCTGAACATGATCGAGACCTTTTGAGTTCTGACATTTTATGAACCCTGTGGGCATACTGTACATAGAGCTGACGTAGTAGAATTCGAATCTATTGCATTCAATTCCTGTGTGATTATTCGAGTGAAACTTGGGTGTGGTATTGGTAGATATCTATAGAACAACAAAATGCACCTATAGATTAGGAACAATTCAGACGTCATGCATACCATAGATTGGGTAGTTTATGTGGAATTTTTGGTATAGATTGTTTTATTGCCTATACAACATGTATTATTTATTATTATTTGCAATACTGCATACTGAGTGTTTTAATGAAACAAATGCGTACGAGTGTCTATGTAATATTGTGTACAGAGTGGTTTATTCCAATACACTGTCTTATTGCAATACTGTGATGTACCGAGTGTTTTATTAAAACAAATACGTACCGAGTGTTTTGTTGCAATACAGTGTTTTATCTCACTATCGTACCTAGTGTTTTCGCAGTTCCGACTCTTGTACGGATAATATTTATGATTGATATGTGTTTTTATCGGTCCCTACCTGTTCTTCAGATAGAAGAATCTGGACGTATATTTTCTTTGTACGGACACACACATATTAGAGCAATAAAATTCAGTAATAGATTAAGAACAATTCAATCGTTCATGAATAACATACGAGTAGTTTTATGGGGGATTTTCTACGTGTTTTGTTGCTAATACTTCACGCATTATATGCATACTGACTGAGGTGTGCTTTGCAATACTGTATACTGTGTTGTACGAGCGTCTTATGTAATATTGTGTACCGAGTGTTTATTGCTATACATGCGTAAGACAGATGAAATACGATCTTGCGTTGTGTTCAGTACCGATTCGTCTCGATCATGTTCAGCATGACTCATTCCTACACTCATACTTTAATCTAAAGTAGTTTCAAAGAGATCGTCATCACGGTCATCGTGAAGTTTACAATTCAGTCCACAACTCTATGCTTTTTGATAAGTTTGCTCGGCGTTTATGGTAGGTCAACGACTATCACTACCACTGGCATGACTGGCACTTTTGCAAGTCGTAGAACCGCCTATGGAGTGAACTACGATGCGAGTTCCATGGCCGCCATTGATAGTGCACAACTCGCCGCTGATATGAATGTCATTGCCGTCGCTGATGTAAGTTACACCGAAACAATTAAATGGCGAGGTATAAAAATACGTAACAGACTTTAATTAGATTAAATTTAAAGTGTTCCACAGACCAGTACTAGGTAGTTTATTTATGTTGTCTTTCAAGTGAGCAAAGAAAGGAACCCTAATTCTCCGTTACCCGTTGTAACCATGGTAAGCCAATACCATACCATCGAAAATTGATATGGCAGAAATTTGTATGAAACGTCGCCGACACAAGGCTATCGGATTGCTCCGCATTGGTGTTGTATCTAATAAATATAGCTCTTCCGAAGTCGGGCTTTTTAGCATGTATTAGAGCATCACAACAAACGAACAAACAACAAACATGCTAACTACTTATTTCCGTAATGAAGGAAGTTTTACTTCGACTCTCTGTATATGATGTTCTTTTACCACCACAGAGTTCGAAAAGAAAGAGAGCTAAACCCTAACCCTAAACCCTAAATGAGTAAAAGATCGTATAAAGACACAAATGCTTTAGTTCAATCAACTTCACAAAACATTCATGGTGTGTATGTTTCTGTGGCAACGACTGACGAGAGCTATATTTACGACGTGTTCAATCTACATTTCTCAGGGTGGAGTGTCGAGGTCCTCAATCCTGACATTCTCGGGTAGGACCTACATTATAAATCGCATACATACATATATATATACGACTAGGCTAATCACTACAAACACAAAACGTATATATGCCACAGTTTTACTCTCGCATATGCAGCAAGCAGGGCATACATTTCAGATAAGATGTACACACGGATAAAACGTGCATGCATTGTATAAATGAATGCATTGAAATATAAACATTGGTACATATGTGTTCCGGCTTTAGAAGCATGGTATACACAGAGCTGCAAATAAGTTTTACATGCATATCATGCATGCATCACACTTACCCTTAAATGAACGTCACATTCGATACACATAGGGTCTCAAGCAGCATTCGATCTGGATGAACAGATGGGCCCACTTCCTACTTTTCTAAGGACTATATTTATGATCGCTATGTGTTTTGTCGGTCCCTACCTACTCTTCAGATAGAAGACCATCGCTGTACATGCGAGTATATTCTCATTGTACTCACAAACCCATACTTGAACTCTAACTTCGATGGTTTGATATTGTAACAGACGGAAGCATAGAGTGGGTAGATAATTGCTGAGTATAACATCATACAAAAACACTCAACCCTCAGAAAATAAAAACATATTCGCACTTGCAAAGATATATAATGTCGAAGTCTGTAATATCGTGGACTCAATATTGATGAAAAATTGCTTGGTTTCTATATCTCAAACTTGAACAGAGAAAGAAAATTGTACACTCATTCGTGTGTTGCATTCAGTGATAGCAAAGTACAAGTCAAGCTCAAGTGTGATTATTTTATGAAACAATCAAACTAAAAGTACTGATCACCAATATCTTCACAGCAATACTATGGATGTACAGGGTAATGATACTGTATTCCTTTCCTGGTGGTTCGTGATTTTTTTCGACATCTCCTTGTGGTTTGAATGTTCGTTACAGTGAGTTGACAAAATCTACTCGAACCATGGTGCGTTCTAAACTCTGTACGGAAGTATTAGAAAACTCCAGCATCCCATTCGTTGTCAGCGATATAGGTCGCAGCCTTCGTCGGCGGCAGAACCGGGGGCGAAATGATAGAAATTGTTCGTCACGCGCTTGAATAGCAACACGTGCATCATCGGTATAATCGGCGACGGCTACAGCGAGTTGTTCGACACGCGCAAAACTATTGCCACGTGCACCATCGCGGGGTCCGTACTCACGATTGACGGCTAAGTTACCTGGAAGAACACAAGATAGAACGCCCATCTGGTCATAGCCGACCAACCTAGCATGCACGCCGTACAAACTTATTAAAATGCATAGAGTAATGGACAGAATTGTAAACTTCATGATGGCCGCTTTGAACCTATTGCTTAGATTATGGAATAAATGCAGAATGAGTCATGATGAACGTGATCGAGACCGTTATTTCTTGACAAAATTATAGTACAGTAGGTTGGATGCCATACGACTGATTAGACATACATTGTATCCACCACGCAAGCATCAACGCATGAATATAGATCGCAACATGATTTCTCTACATACCATAGCAATCGCATTACTACTCTATGGTCGAGCATAGCTCCCATCATTAATATTGCATTCTATTAATAATGCTATGCTGGTTCCTCCCACTTAAGCATCCGACCAACTGTCTCAGTATTCAACAAGCTGTTATTGGACAATAATATATACCTACTAAGATTTAGAATTGTGGTTTCAAAAAGAATAATCCAAAGCCCAGTAATACATTCGTCAAAACCGAATGCCTCCCACCCTTGTTAAAGGAATACAGGAAATACCCATCATGTGTTGGGTGCATTGATATTGCGTTCATATTTGATCTGTATTGATGATCTAGTACAGCAGATATTGTTACTCCTATCGCCCATCCGTTTGACTGGACTACTATATAAAATACACATTGTGCAGTGCTTCCATCAAACTACTACTTCCTAAACATGGGGTGTCGTTTACGATTAAACTCATTTCGAATTGTCCGTCAGGTAAAAAGACAGATTTCATTTAAAGCTTGGAAAGAAACTCATTCGTCTTAAACTCCTACGCCAAGTCATTTAGGCCGGAATTTACGATTGTTTAAAAGGCATCCACAAAATGCTTATTACATCCTTTTTACGAGCAAAGTCATCGAATAACCTTATTTCTCTACCGTTTTTGGATTATCCTTCTAATTTGATTCACCATAGAGGAAGAGTTGGTTCCATCAACAAAAACAGAACTATGTACTACGTATGTATCATCTCACGTTTATAGTCATAAGAGGTTTAGAGAAGTAAGGTTTGTTCGATGACTTTACTCGTAAAAAAGATGTAATAAGCATTTTGTGAATGCTTTTTAAATAATCGTAAATTCCGGCCTAAATGACTTGGCGTAGGAGTTTAAAACGAATGAAGTCAACCTTTGGATTGTCTTGGAGCGAGTATTTATAAGCGAGACATCCTGAAGTTTGTCTGACATATATGCAAATATGCCTAATCATAAGGGAATAAGACTAGCAGGGCTGGCAATTGTTCTGTTCTTTGCGGCAACTATGGTCACTGCACAACTTATTGGTGGCCTTGGAAGGACCTGCGATCCAAGACAACCTGGTTGCGCGTCTGCAGTGGTGCGTCGTACGTTTCTACCTTAAGAATCACTTCCGAAATGCCCACCTAGATTCCGTTCACGATAACAAGAAGGTTGTGATGCCTACCGGGGCTTTCACTATAAACACGTACTGTTGCGCTTAAAATATCCGACACAACTCGAACGCTATTTTAATAATCAGTTGGTATGTTGACCAGACTGGAAAATTTTACATTAACGAGCAGTAGTTGTCTCACTAGATTGAACAAAACCAGAACGTTCCAGCGAGACCCAATAAACACATTTAACCAACGAAAACAAGTTGACAAGACTGCGTTGTACAAATATGTTACACACCAAAGGGGACTATATATCTAGTCCCAAAAATCTGCTAAAAGTCACATTGAAGAAACAAAGATTTGTTAAAAGTCACATTGAAGAAATACCTTGTCCAATCCTACAAGAAACACTCGAAGAAAATAATATCTTCACAGATAATTAAACATACAGGATAGAGAAGCGGTCACAATGAGGACATTCAACGTCTCCCTTGCGCATCCCCATGATTTGAGTTTTATTGTGCCACTCCTTATGTTGTTCCTCAGTAACCGGCACCTTCTTACGGCAGTGGGAACAAGCTGATGGGAAGGGTTAGGATTTACAAGAATAAACGTCAAGTGCACGTGCAGCAATGTGAACAGCTTGACCTGCAAGTATATCAATGAACTATAATATAATTCCATGTGCTTGTGAACGTAAGCATTATGAAAACAATTAAAAAACTATAGTCAACCACCAGATTAGGCATTACTGTTTTTATCTATATACTTGTGGAACAGACGCAGTACGATAACAAGAACAAGCTGCAATCCCACAAGTAATGACAACTGCAGTATTGAAGAGTATATTTATTCGCACAGGATCAAATATTTCTCAAAAGGTTCAAGGTTTTCAACAAGTGTCACGGTGGCCTCAAGTTCACAAAAAGAGTGCACACGCACTACTTACTGAAAGTGAACTCTTGTTAATTAGCGCTATCAACCATAGTTCTTGATGCAGACGTGTGGTTTTCTTGAGATGCGTTATGTCCACGGCGTTTACTGACACTTGCTTGTCAGATAAGTCACGTGTGCGTGTGTGTGTGTGTTGTCACTTCCTTGTCGGGTAAGTTACGTGTGTGTTGAGATGGATGGAAACGATGAGAGGCATTCCTGTCAGGTGGGTGAGATGGGTTGCAGCGCACAAGTTATTGACCGAATGTATTGAAACTTTACTGGTCTTCGAGATATTTTTCGAAGCAATAATTCTAAATATATCTAGGGTTTAGGGTTTAGGGTTTAGGGTTTAGGGTTTAGGGTTTAGGGTTAGGGTTTAGGGTTTAGGGTTT